>BPLQ01003346.1:0-21963 GCA_021605075.1 Caerostris darwini
GTTTGTAATTTTTAATTATTAAGCATTCTCAGGTGATTTTCTGAACTGTCGTTATCAGTAAAGGCTGTGTCCAATTAGAAGTTTCCCTTTCAAGTTCCAACAGTTAATGAAGATGGTCTCGGGGGCGTGATGGCCGAATGGCTAGCGCTCTGGCGTTCGGTACCACAGGTATCGGGTTCAAATCCCGGCTTTGTCCATGGGTGTTGTAGTGGTTTGGAATCCACTTTACGCTGTAGGTCCCGGTCCTAATAGGATCGTAGAGCGTTGCGGGGGCATTGTTACTCCGCGTCCGTGGCTTACCATCAAGTGACACGCGCCCCCTGCGTAATGCAAAGGGAGTAACATCGGTGCAACTCTTATGGCGAAAGATCACGGTCTATTTGCCAGCTGCATTAGAAGAAAAAAACAAAAAAACTTGAGTGGATGAATAAAATGTATTTTATGAAAGATTGAAAATGTGAACAAGATATATATAGGGAGAGTGTGAGCTAATAGAAGGAATTGAATAAAATATCAAATAGAGAGCTGATAAAAATATTATTTAGTTAAAATGTTCAATGAAGTACGCGGGCGTTTATTATTGATGGGAAAAGTAATGCCATAATCAGGAAGGCGTTTGAGGAGAGTAATTCCTTCTATTATTTCCCACTCTCCCTCTATATATCTTGTTAAAATTTTCAATCGTTCATAAAATACTTTGCATTCATCCACTCCAGTTCAGATGCATTTTTTTGAAACTTGCAGCGGATGACACTGGATGTGAATACAGTTTTTTTCAAATATTGATTCATCAATTAAATTTAATTCATTGATTTTAGTTTTTTTTTTTTTTTTTTTTTTTAGGTTTAAGTTGCATGTATCTACCCATAGATGGCGCCCGATAAACTTAAAAAAAATGAAGCAAAATTATTTATAAAGGACTTTTTTGCAATAGAGTGAAAAAAAAATAGGAATTGGCTTTAATTTTTTTTTTTTTTTTTTTTTTTTTTTTTTTTTTATTACTTGTTTAGTTTATTTTTGGTAACTTTTCTAATTATGCAGTTTAATTTTGTTGTTGTTTGTTGTTTCTTATCCCACTTGGCTGGCCAAGCCCACGAGCCCATACGTACTCATGATTGAAGGGGAAGGAAGCAGCTTCTGTTGGGATGGAGCACCCGTAGGTAGAAGCCTGACTTTGGCTCCGTGACGCTCTTACAGTCATAGGAGACCGGGACCTACGGCTTAAAGTGGATTCCGAACCACTACAAACATCCATGGCACCGCCGGGATTCGAACCCGAAACCTGTGGCACCGAGCGCCAGTGCTAGACGCTCGGCCATTCAGGTCCCAAATTTGCCAACGGCACGCGGTGTCCCCAGGTGGTCCCCCACCCAAGTACTGACCGCGCCCAATGATGCTTGACTTCGGTGATCTAACGAGAACCGGTATATTCAGCATGGTACGGCCGTTGGCTAGTTTAATTTTAAATGTATAATAGGAGGTGCAGGGACTTAATCCCCTGCTACTCCAGTAACTTACACAAGTTTGCACTTGAACAATCTGGGCTTTGTCTACTCATGGCGCCGTTGATCAATTCCCCGTGAATCAAGCGAAAAAAATACGGCAGATTAAATTTCTATTGCTGCTTTGCTGTTCGACCACAATATCAGCCATTCTTAGATCGCTTGCTTACTGGTGGCGAAAAGTGGATTGTGTATGATCGAATGAACAATTCTTCAGTCTAGAAATTGTTGGAACAATTCTTTACTCTAGAAATCATTTACCCTTTTTGTTATTTCAAGCTATTATTATATTTTTGTTCACTATTATTGTTTGTAATTTTTAATTATTAAGCATTCTCAGGTGATTTTCTGAACTGTCGTTATCAGTAAAGGCTGTGTCCAATTAGAAGTTTCCCTTTCAAGTTCCAACAGTTAATGAAGATGGTCTCGGGGGCGTGATGGCCGAATGGCTAGCGCTCTGGCGTTCGGTACCACAGGTATCGGGTTCAAATCCCGGCTTTGTCCATGGGTGTTGTAGTGGTTTGGAATCCACTTTACGCTGTAGGTCCCGGTCCTAATAGGATCGTAGAGCGTTGCGGGGGCATTGTTACTCCGCGTCCGTGGCTTACCATCAAGTGACACGCGCCCCCTGCGTAATGCAAAGGGAGTAACATCGGTGCAACTCTTATGGCGAAAGATCACGGTCTATTTGCCAGCTGCATTAGAAGAAGAAAAAAAAAAATGAAGATGGTGTAATGAATTTTCGGCACAACAAGCTAATTCAATTTACTAATGCAGGCTCGTTAGTTTAAATTTTAGGGTAATGTTATGTGCATGAACTTTTGTCAGACGGTATTTTATTTCTTTTCGGTATTATCCAGAGATAATCACTCCCACCTCTTGGACATTCCTGATGGTGTTAGTGATTATTATCCTGTGTGAACATGATGTTGTCCTGGTTAAAGGATTCGTGGCGCAATTCAAAAAGTGCAGCAAGCAAATAAAACTCCATTCTAAATTTGCAAATTTTGGCGGAAAAATGGTAGTTTGGCCCTTTAATTCTAGAAATGATTCATGAATAACGTTAATTTTCTGGGGTAAAACGGGAATTTTCTGGGGTATTTTGCTTTTGCTTGAAGTGTTTTGTAGTAGTGTTTTGAAGCACTTTTCACGTTTTGGCTTGGGATTTTAAACATTTGTATATTCAATGGTTATAAGTACTCGTAGTGCGTTGACCAATTCCTCCTTCTTGAAGTTTCATATTTATCACTTTTGGCATTTTCCCATGTCGATTAAGCTGTTTTATTATTGTTATTTGGAATACTTCATTCTTCATTTATTCCTAGAATTTTCAAACTTTGATATTCATGTATTTGTTTTTGAAAAATGGTTATTTGGTTAGATTTAAAATGATTATTCCAGTAACACAACTTTCCATTGATCACGCCTCTCCCGTCAGTTTCGCTGAGCAGTTTATTCCGGCGATTTTTGAGATCCATCCATTTTAAAAGAAGGTTTTGGGCCTCAAACGCGTACCGAAAACACTGAATGCGCCAGCTCACACTATATGGATTCTTCGTGACTTTTTCGTCAAAAATGAAACCCATATCGTTCCACAACCACCGTATTCAAACCGTTCGAGTTCTGGCTATTCCCTAAACTCAGGAGACCACTCCGGGGACACCGTTTTGAGTCGATTGAAGAGACATTTCAAAAATCGCCGGTATCTGTTTTAACATTTCACACAGCCAAGGGTAACTTAAGCACTCATGAATATTTTGAAGTGAAATTTCACACAGATGTCAAGGACAGTGCCAACAACCTAATAAAGAAAGAAAAAAAAAATTGAAATACCCTATGCCCGAGAAATTTAAATTGGAAACTGGTCTTACTTATTGGACTCAGTAGTACAATGTTCAAGAATAATTTTATTAAATTAATTTCATTTATTTTTACGACTTGGAAAGCCATTACTTTTAATGCAAATTAAGTAGATAGTGAAAGATAAAAATGCTCCTATTTTATTATAAAAAAAAAAACGTTCTTCTCTCAGTACAAAGATTTGATAAATAAGTAACAAGAAATAAAGAGGATTCCCAATGGAACATCTTCGACCATTAAGAACCTGCGATGCTTTTTCCATTAGAATAAAAATCACAGATAAGAGAGAATGCTTCTTTGCGAACCTTGAATAAACATCAGGAGGAAGGGGGAAAAGCAACCCAGAGCTTCATATCGATTTTGATATTAATGGCTTAAGAGTTTGCACATAAAAACAGTGTGTTCTCATAAAACATAAAACAGTTTACGCTCGTGTTCTTGTGCGATCTTTTAAGGCGGGACCCGATTTTGCGGTACATAAAAGCTGTGTTTGTTTGAAATTTGCTGCAGTGATTCGCATCATAAGATAATAAGATTTTTAAAAAGTATTTTTTTCATCGCATTTTTATGTTTGGATTTTTCATGCCTGATTGCATAATCGATAGTCGTAAAAAATGATACCAACTTTTTTTTTTTTTTGTTTTGTTGAAAACATAGTTTACTAAAAGACAAGTAATACATACAAAAAAAAAGTTCTTTTAAGTCAATTTCTATTTTTTTTTTCACTGTATTGCTGAAAAGTCCTTTATAAATAATTTTCATTCATTATGTTAAGTTAGAAAAGTTGAAATTTTCCTGTTACATTTTGCGCCATCTATTGTTAGATACATGCAGCAAAGAAAGAAAAATTCAGCAAAGAAAATTTTATTTTAGTTACTTTTTATTAAATAATTGCGATTAATATAAATATATACATACAAATGACAGAATCACACTGTTAAGTGGCAAATTTTCATTACAAACTGCTAAAACTCTATTTAAAGTGTTAATAATTAATGAATTAAATTTAATGAATGAATTAATATTTGTGGAAAACTGTATTGACGTCTAATGTCATCCACTACAAGTTCAAAAAAAAATGTATTTGAACGTGAATGGATGAATAAACAGTATTTCATGAACGATTGAAAATGTGAACAAGATATATAGAGGGAGAGTGTGAACTAATGGTAGGAATTGAAAAAAAGAAGCATTGTTCTCTCCGTACAAAGATTTGATAAATAAGTTACAAGAAACAAGGCGGAGCCCTATGGAACATCTTCGGCCATCAAGTACCTGCGATGCTTTTTTTCCATTAGAATAAAAAGCACAGATAAGAGAGAACGCTTCCTGCGAACCTTGAATAAACATCAGGAGGAGGGGAAAAGCAACCCAGAGCTTCATATCGATTTTGATATTAATGGCTTAAGAGTTTGCACATAAAACAGTGTGTTCTGATAAAACATAAAACAGTTTACGCTTCGTGTACTTGTGTGTGATCTTTTAAGGTGGGACCCGATTTTGCGGTACATAAAAGATGTGTTTGAAGAAGACTTGTGTTTGTTTGAGATATTTTGTTTGAAATTTGCTCCAGTAATTCGCATTCTGAGATAATAGATGGGAGAAGACCTTTAAGAAAAAAGTATTTTTATGTTTGCATTTTCATGCCTGATTGCATAATCGATAATCGTAGAAAAAGTGTCAACTCTTTTTCTTTTGGTTAAAAACATAGTTTACTAAAAAAAAAACAATTGTTATTGTTCTTTTCTCTATATATGCTTTTTTTTTTTTTTTTTTTCTGTTGTCGTTAATTTTGAAAACATTTATATTATTCTAAAAAGTAGGGTTTTTTTTATTCTTATCATTTTTTTAGTTACTTCGGTAGTTCCGGAAGTAGCTATTAAGGGAGTAGAATTGGTTTGAAATCGGGATAAAAAAAAAAAAGTTACATTTCATTTTCTATTACCATTATTATTATTATTATTTTTGCCATGCGATTAGTTCCATCTAGATTCGAACACTTAAACTTAATTGTTTTGCGTAAACTGTAACTTATTTAAATGAACTTTCATCACGATTCGGATGATTTATGGAACAAACTAATAAAAGCCCAATTTATTTTTTTCGGCACTTATAAGAAAAGAATTAAAATAATATTAAAAAATAATTTTAAGTCAATTCCAATTTTTTTGTCATTCTATTGCAGAAAAGTCCTTTACACATAAAGTTGAAATTTTCCTCTTACATCGGGCGCCATCTACTGGTAGATACATGCAACTTAAATCTAAAAAAAACTAAAATTAATGAATGAATATTTGAAAAAACTGCATCAACATCAAGTGCCATCCACTGCAAATTAAAAAAAAAAATACATTTGAACTTGAGTGAATGGATAAAAAGTATTTTATGAAGGATTCAAAATTGGAACAAGATATATATTGGGAGAGTGTGAGCTAATAGAAGGAATTGAAAAATAGTTCACATTAGTAGACATAATCACACATGACATTGACATTAGTTCAAATAGTTCACATTAAGTTGAAATTTTTCTCTTACATCTGGTGCCATCTATTGGTAGATATATGCAGTTTAAATCTAAAAAAAACTAAAATGAATGCATTAAATTGAATTACTGAATTAATATTTGAAAAAACTGTATTCACATCCAGTGTCCTCCACTGCAAGTTAAAAAAAATGTATTTGAACTGGAGTGGATGAATAAAAAGTATTTCATGAACGATTGGAAATTTGAACAAGATATATATAGGGAGAGAGTGAGCTAATAGAAGGGATTGAAAAAAAAAGAAGCATTGTTCTCTCCGTACAAAGATTTTGATAAATAAGTAACAAGAAACAAGACGGATTCCTAATGGAACATCTGTGGCCATTAAGAACCTGCGATGCTTTTTCCATTAGAATAAAAATCACAGATAAGAGAGAACGCTTCCTGCGAACCTTGAATAAACATCAGGAGGGGGAAAAGTAACCCGTATCGATTTTGATATTAATGGCTTAAGAGTTTGCACATAAAACAGTTTACGCTTCGTGTACTTACACTACGTAAAAAAAGAAGGACACTTGATTTTGTAACAATAACCGAAAAATATTTTATTTTTACTAAAATTTTTTATTAGAAACATTTTACAAATATTTTAAAAATACAATTTTAACATCAGAATTATGATATTCAAACATAAAATACTAATGACAACAAAAATAGTTTCTCTTTTTTGAAACTTTGTAAAAAAAGTAGAAGGACAGCATTATAATGAATGAAAAAATAGTGATTTTACTAAGGAATGTTCTTTCCATTGGCCTTTATAACTTCAAATATTCTGTTTGGAAGTGAATTGTATAGAGATTGAACTTCTGTTTGACAAAAATTGTTCCACAATTCATTCAATGCTTCTCGAAGCTGAGTTAGCGAATCAAATTGCCTTCCATCCGCATAAACTCAACGAACTAGCATTGCCCAGATGTTTTCCACTATATTAAGGTCAGGACTTTCGGCTGGCCATGGTAAAACATCCACATTATTTGTTAGGAACCAATTTTTGACTCCAGTCGCGGTGTGAATGGAAGCTCCGTCTTGCTGAAACTTCCACTCTTCACCCCCCCAAGTCAGAGCCATAAGGAAGAAGCTCGGAATTCAGCACTTGAATGTAGTCTGTATGTTTTTGCCTACCATTTAAGAAAACCAGACTTGTCCTTCCTCCGTATCCAACAGCCAACCAAACCATTAAACTCCCTCCTCCCATTTGTCGTGTTGAATAGTATTCGTCTTCATTCCCCAGACAATGCCAGTAGTGCTGATATCCGTCTGGACCGTCTAAGTTAAATTTTTTTTCATCGTAAAATATCACAGAAGTCCATTCTGTAGTCCAGGACATGTGCTCCTTAGCCCACGCTAAACGGTTATCAATGTGAGCTTGTGTCCACTTAGGATGATGTTTCCGTTTTTTGAGAATGAATTTTTTAGATCTTTTATTATAGTTGTAAACTGTTTGTTTCGGCACATGATTAAAGTCCTGCTTGATTTCTTGCCTTTGAAACACTTCCTTTGTTCTTCTTAAGCACACGAACATGTTTTCTTTCATCATGTGGTGTTAACTTTTTTGGTCTACCAGTCTTCTTTTTCTTTCCATTTTTATAAGGATTTCTGATAAAGTTTGAAACTGTATTGAGGCTCACCTGCAACGATCGAGCAATCTCTCTGACACATTTACCATCATTTTGATATGAGGAAATTTGGCCTTTTTGAAAATCGTTCAAAAGGAATTCCTTTAGGCATTTCTGAAAACGGAAAAACAGCGTAACTTTTAAACAAATTAGATTTTTTTGACAGAAAAGGATAAAACGAAGTACAAAATCACTATTTAACTAAAGAACAACTCACTAAATTAAATATATTAGCAAGTGTCCTTCTACTTTTTTTACGCATCGGAAATTATATATACTAATTTTATTATTAATATTGGTGGTAGATGCTTAATTTTTGCCTAAAATGAAAAAAATGGTCATTAAACTAAATCTGCATAAATATCTGGTAGTTAGGAGAAAATAAGTGATATTAATTGGCAAAAAAACACTGTCCTTCTATTTTTTTTTTACGCAGTGTATGTGTGATCTTTTAAGGTGGGACCCGAATTTGCAGAACATTAAAAGGTGTATTTGAAGAAGACTGTGTTTGTTTGAGATGTTTTGTTTGACATTTCGCTCCAGTGTTTCGCATTCTGAGATAATAGATACGAGTACGTTATAGATACGATAATACCTTAAAAAGAAAATAATAAAGTATTTTTTTCATCGCATTTTTATGTTTGGATTTTCATGCCTGATTGCATAATCGATAATCGTGGATGAAATGGTAAAACTTTTTTTGTTGTTGTTGTTAAAAACGTAATTTACTAAAAAAAAAGAAACAATTATTATTGTCCTTTTCCTTTATGTTTTTTCTTTTCTGTCGTTAATTCTGGAAACATTTATATTATTCTAAAAAGTAGGTTTTTCAATTCCTACTGTTAGTTCACACTCTCCCTATATATATCTCGTTCAAATTTTCAATCGTTCATGAAATACTTTTTAGTCGTCCACTATAGTTCGAATGCATTTTTTTTTTTTTTTTTGAACTTGTAGTGGATGACACTGGATGTTGACACAGTTTTTTCAAATATTAATTCATTTATTAAATTTAATTCATTAATTTCAGTTTTTTTTTTTTCGATTTAAGGTGTATATATCTACCAATAGATGGCGCCAAATAAACTTAAGAAAGAGAATGAATATTATTTATAAAGGATTTTCTGCATTATAATGAAAAAAAAGTTTTTTAAGTAATGAAGTTTTTTTTTTTTTCTGGTTAAAAACATAGATTACTAAAAAAAAAAAAATTATTATTTTCCTTTTCCTTGATATGTTTTTTTCTGTCGTTAATTTTGGAAGCATTTATATTATTCTAAAAAAAAAAAAAAGTTTTTTTTTTTTCTTAGTTGCTTAAGTGGTTCTGGAAGTAGCCATTAAGGAAGTACAAATTGTTTGCAGATGGGAAAAAGAAAAAATTAAATTTCATTTTCTATTATTATTATTATTGCCATGCGAATAGTTCCATCTAGAATCGAACTCTTAATTTTAATTGTTTTGCATAAACTGTAACTTATTTAAATGAACTTTCATTACGATTCGGATGATTTATGGAACAAACTAATAAAAGGCCAATTTATTTGTTCGCCACTGATAAGAAAATGAGGGAAAAAAAGAATTTAATATTACTTTAGGAATGTTATATAATGCAGATAAATAAATTTGTACAGTAGAATGCAGTTGCACAGTTGTAGAATGCAGTTGCAGCACTAACCAGTTCAGAAAATGTGGTTACTATTTTTTGAATTTTTAATTAATTACAAAAACTGAATGTAATTCATTCATAAATGCCACTTGTCGAAAAGGAATATTGTTGTTGTGAATTGTCTTTTCGGAGAGCAGCCTGTTGGCATTTTTTGTAAGCGCTTTTCCGTAGAATGTTATTTGCTATAAGCTTTTTGGATCAAATGTCAAGCTATTGGTTAATTCAATTCTTTCTATTAGTTCACTCTCCCCCTATATATATATATATACATATATCTTGTTTAAATTTCCAATCGTTCATGAAATACTTTTTATTCATCTACTTGAGTTCAAATACATTTTTTTTGAACTTGTAGTGGATGACACTCGATGTTCATACAGTTTTTTTTTCAAATATTGATTCATTCATTAAATTTAATTAATTGCAGAACTGGACTGCTCGAAACTCACTTGCAATAATGAAGCATTACAAGAGATGGATAGAATGAAAAATTATAGACCACCATCAGCGTCATACATTAGAAACGAACAAAAAATGTAAAGCGAATAAATAGTAACAAAGAAAAGTAATAGTCCGGCACCCTATATAGAAAGGAAAATGGATAATTGCAAGGAAGTTCACTTTCTATTTTGCCACTTAATAGTGTGATTCTGTCATACGTATATACATATCTATATTAATTGTAATTATTTGATAAAAAGTAACTAAAATAAAATTTTTCTTTGGTGACCTAAGTAGGAATTGACTTAATTGTTTTTTTTTTATAGTACTTGTATAAGAAAATGCAAGTTTTTTTATATAATATGTGATTAGCATGTTAGCAATGCAAATTTTTTTTATATAATATGCGATTAGATAACCACCATTAAAAAACCACAATCTAGATAATCTTTGTGGAGTGTCTTGCCTCTTCTCGACTTATGACTACTTCATGGTTTGAAAGCCACATTTGTAGTTCGGTTAGTCCACAGTTTTTATGCTGTCCATGCATTAAATTATGTGACTCATTGCATAAATTCTAAATTGCAATTTGAAACCTTAATAATCCTAGTTGTTTAACCTTTTCTATTTAAAGCACACAAAAAATATAGGAATACATGTACTACATATACATATACTTTTTTTTTTCATTCAATACTATTGCAAGTTCGTAAATGAAAAAAAAATGACAGTTCGAATAGAATTCCAGTCATTTTTCATTTGTGAAGCAGATGAAAACTATAATGAAGATATGTCATAAAATTGTGGCATTCGATGGCAAGGGAATAATCAGTGTCATAGGAAAGGACGAGTATGAAATAATGGTAGGGAGAGGTGAGATAATCAGATTATGTCTTTTGTGTTTTATTGTGTGTAGAAGAAAAGAAATAGAAATAATAATAAAAACAAAAACAAGTAAAATAATAAAAAAAAATATTTTTAAAGTCAATTCCTACTTTTTTTTATCACTCTATTGCAGAAAGTCCTTTATAAATAATTTTCATTCAATTTTTTTAAGTTTATCTGGCGCCATCTATGGGCAGATACATGCAACAGTACATTAACAGTGTCATCCACTACAAGTTCAAAAAAAATGCATTCGAACTCGAGTGGACGAATAAAAAATATTTTGACGTCAAATTTCACATGGATGAATATTTGAAGAAAGTAATATAAAAAAAAAACCTACAAACCTAAAATATAAAAATTCCTATTTTTTTCACTCTTATTACAGAATGTCCTTTTAAATAAAAAAGTTTATCTTGCCATCTGGGCAGATGATGAATAAATCTAAAAAGACTGTTTAAATTTAATTACTGAATGAATATTTGAAGAAATTTTATTCACATCCAGTGTCATCCACTACAAGTTCAAAAAAATGTAACAAGTTGAATGTAACAAGGAGTGGATGAATAAAAAGTATTTTATGAATGATTGAAAATGTGAACAAGATATATAGAGGGAGAGTGTGAGCTAATAGAAGGAATTCAAAAAAAATTTGCTATGAATCATTTACATTATTACTGAGAAATTTAGTGCGGTAACTTGATTTGAAACAAACACATAGAATGGAAAGAATCAAAAACTAATATTTTTCTTACAATGACTGTGCTAGTGTAGGTTCATGTTGATCTACCAGAAAGAAAAGTAAAGTTTGAACGCCCATTATGAATATTCATATTATTGACTTTTGGGGCAAAAGAATAAACCAAGCGGTGAGGTGGAAAATCATTAAGAACCTGGAATTGTTTCAGAATCCACTGTTTCAGAACTTTTATGTCATTTTAAAACAGAAACTAGGGATTACCTGAAAGTCCCAGAGGGCAATTTATTTTTATGTCTGGCACTTGCCAGGGATTTGAAATTTTGTTTTTGTTCTGGAACGGAGTATCGATTTATGCCTCAACTGCAACAAAACTAAAAATTCTGAGCGGGCCGATTCACAGCGTTGATATAAAGATTTTTTAAAAATGCCGTGAATAGAAGTAATATGTCTTGTTGAAGCATGAAATGTTGCTTTTTTTCTGTCTTTTTTCAGTTCCTTCTATTCAGTTCTATCTTGTTCAAATTTTCAATTGCTCATAAAATACTTTTTATTCATCCACGCATCAGTTCAAATACATTTTTTGAAACTTGTAGTGCATGACACTGGATGTTAATGCAGTCTTATTCAAATATTAATTCCTTCATTATATTTAATTAATTAATTTTACTTTTTTTTTCAATTCCTGCTATTAGCTCACACTCTCTCTATCTATAGCTTGTTCAAATTTCCAATCGTTCATGAAATACTTTCTATTCATCCACTCCAGTTCAAATGCATTTTTTTTTTTTTTAAACTTGTAGCGGATGACACGTGATGTTAATACAGGTTTTCTCAAATGTTAATTCATCCATTAAGTTTAATTCATGCATTTCAGTTTTTTTAGATTTAAGTTGCATGTATCTACCCATAGATGGCGCCTGATGTAAGAGGAAAATTTCAATTTTATTTCTAAAGGACTTTAAGCATTTTTTTTATATTGCTTGTTTTCTTGTTGTCATGTTATAAGAAAACATATTGAAGTATTTCAAATTGGTTTTCCATTCAAGATTTTGGCTTCATTTAAGGAAATGCGACCACTTGCACAAAATTGCAGCGAAAAGTTCTATGAATTGTGAGAGTGAAGGTTTTGTGGAGTGTAAATTTTAATTTGCCCTTATGATTGTTTGGCCAAATCTTTTTCGAATGAAAATATTTGCAAGCCCAAAATGCCATGCTCTGCAGTCTTGGAGAGGACATGAAATCATCTCACCTTCCTGTCTGCCCTGCACTACTGTGTAGGGTCGTTACTGGGATAGTGGGGCCCTTATGGGCTAAACATGTCACTATGTGATTTCCTTCGATCCTCGTTGTTGTTTCCATATTCCTTGTGTTCTTTTTATTTTATTGCGTATTGTAGCCGTGCCATTGGAAATAAAATAAAAAAAATTAATATCTAGCTTCATCTGATTTGGTAGCGTATTATTAAACGTGCTTGAAAATACTTTTTTTTCGCTACATTGCCGGAAGTCCTCTATAATCTTTATCTGGCGCCATCTATTGGTGGATATATGCAACTTAAATCTAATAAAAATTTAAATTAATTAATTCAATTTAATGAATGAATTAATATTTGAAGAAAACTGTATTCACATCCACAGCAACTTAAAAAAAAAATGGTATTTGAACTGGAGTGGACGAGTAAAAAGTGTTTTATGAACGATTGAAAATTTGAACAAGATATAGGGAAAGTGTGAGCTAACAGAAGGAATTTAAAAAAAAAGAAAGTCAATTCCTGCTTAGGTAAACAAAGAAAAATTTTATTTCAGTTACTTTTTATCAAATAATTACAATTGATATAAATATATATGATAGAATCACACTACTAAGTGACAAAATAGAAAGCGACGTGCTTCGATCCGAAGACATGGAGATTCTACGCCGACTCTCTACCAACATTGCCATTGAAAGACACGTTTCTTTTTTCACTCTGTTGTAGAAAGTCTTTCATAAATAATCTTTGCTTTTTTTTAATTTTTTATTTAAGATAAGATGATAATTTGAGATAAGATTTTGGCTTCACTTAAAGAAATGTGATCTCTTGTATAAAATTATTCTATGAATTGTGAAAGTGTAAATTTTAATATCTAAATTCATGCGTGCTTTGAAATATTTTTTTTCCCCCATGAATCGTAGTAAGAGATTTAAATTGATTGAGAATACTTTAAGGATCTCCGATTTTTCTGGGTTTTTTTTAAAATAATGATTTTGCTTATGTCTCATTTATGCATTTTTTTTTTTCACTTTTAAAAACCTAATCTTTTTTTTAACGTCATGTATGTGTATAAATAAAAAGATTTTTTTTTTCTTTCTCCTTTCGACCTTTAAAACAGGAGGGTTCTTTTTTTTAAAAAACAAATAACATAAAAAAGAAAATTGTTTAAAGTCAATTCCTACTTTTTTTCCCACTCTATTGCAGAAAGTGCTTTATAAATAATTTTCACTCATTTTTTTTAAGTTTATCTGGCGCCATCTATGGGTAGATGTATGCAACTTAAATGTAAAAAAAAAACTAAAATGAATGAATTAAATTTAATTACTGAATGAATATTCGAAAAAACTGTATTAACAACATCCAGTGTTATCCACTACAACATTAAAAAAAATGTATTTGAACTCGAGTGGATGAATAAAATGTATTTTATGAACGATTGAAACTTTGGACAAGATATATATAGGGAGAGTGTGAGAAGGAAGGAATTGAATAAGAGATGTCTGTCCTAATTTTAATGATTTTTTTAAATAGTGGTTTTGCTTATGTCTCATTTATGCATTTTTTATTGACTTTTAAAAACCTCTCCTTTTTTTTTAACGTCATGTATGTGTGTAAATAAAAAGATTTTTTTTTTCTTTCTCTTTTCGACCTTTAAAACAGGAGGATTTTTTTCCCCACTCTATTACAGAAAGTCCTTTATAAATAATTTTCAATCATTTTTTTAAGTTTATCTGGCGCCATCTATTGATACTTATATGCAACTTAAATCTAAAAAAAATTTAAATGAATGAATTAAATTTAATTAATGAATTAATATTTGAAAAAACAGTATTCACATCCAGTGTCATCCACTGCAAGTTTAAAAAAAAATCTATTTGAACTTGGCTGGATGGATAAAAAGTATTTCAACAACGATTGGAAATTTGAACAAGATATATATAGGGAGAGTGTGAACTGATAGAAGGAATATAATAAGACAAGTCTCTCCTAATTTTACGGAGTTTCTTTAAATAATGGTTTTGCTTTAGCCTCATTTATGCATTTTTCATTGACTTTTAAGAACCTAATCTTTCATGTATGTAAAGAAAAAAAAAATTTTCTTTCTTTTTTCGACCTTTAAAACCCCTTTACCATTTAAAGGATTTTTAAAAAATAAAATAAAAGCTCTCACAATTTCATGCAAGTTGTTTGAGAAACCCTTCTTCTAGGAGAAGAATGAACTAATTAGGATGAAATTCAGAAACTTTTTTTTTGTGTGCTGTTAATTCTTGTAGAAGGGCGATTAACTTGAAGGACGCTAATTATTTACGAGTGCTGGCGTCAAAAGAGGAAATTTCAGATGGTTTTCGCGAGAAAAAAAAATTGACTTTTTTTTTCTCCTCACTATGTTCATAATACATTTTGTTATTGATGCTGGCAATTCTTTCTACTACTGTTTTCAAAAATTAAGACCCGTTTTTCAATTTAAATTTCCCGGGGCTTATGGAATTTCAATTTTTTTTCTTTTTTATGTTGCTGGCATTGTCCTTGACATCTGTGGGAAATTTGACGTCAAAATATTCATGAGTGTTTGAGTTACGCTTGGCTTTGTGAGACGCTAAAACGGATTCCGGCGATTTTTGAAATCTCTCAATTAATTGAGCAAAGACCTTGCATTCAATTTCGTTTGCGGAAACGTATAGAATGTTGCAGAAGCCATTCGATGAGCATCCCTATATCGGTAAGAAGGTTTTAGAAGTGGTATAAACAGTTCGAAGAAGGCAGAGAACGCGTTGAAGACGAAAAGCCCTCAGGTCGACCATCCACTTCAATCGACGAAGCACCGTTGAAAAAATTAAGATTTGGTGCTTGCAAACCGTCGATTTACAATTAGAGATCTTGCTGATGATGTTGGAATTTCAAAAGGATCGGTTAATTCCATTTTGAGCCTCAAACGCGTCAAATATTGATTGGTATCTAAAACACTGAATGCTCCATCTCACACTGCATTGATTCTTCGTGACCTTTTCGCCAAAAATGAAACCCATATCGTTCCACAACCACCGTATTCACGCCGTGCGACTTCTGACTATTCCTTTAACTCAAAAGACCCCTCCGGGGACACAGTTTAGAGTCATTTGAAGAGATTCAACGTGAA
This sequence comes from Caerostris darwini, assembly GCA_021605075.1. Taxonomy (NCBI): domain Eukaryota; kingdom Metazoa; phylum Arthropoda; class Arachnida; order Araneae; family Araneidae; genus Caerostris; species Caerostris darwini. The sequence goes on from BPLQ01003346.1 coordinate 15,601, forward strand.
TCACAGTGCGCTTTGAAGGCCATCCCTGCCGATGACCTTTTAGCGTGCATTGGGGATTGAAAATAAAGTTGGCGTGAGTGCATTGTGTCCGGAGGGGATGACTTTGAAGCCGATGTAATAAATTTGGAAGAATAAATAGAGAGTTTTTACTTTTAAAACTAAAATAAAGAATAAAAAGAATAAATGGTGTTACTTTTTGGGCAGAGTGCCCCTCTGGTTACATTTTTTAATGTCCTTCTCCATTTTTGTAAGGTGAATGTTTCCTCTGGTTCTTTCTAAGGCTTTAAAAGTTTTTTTGAAAATCCATTTACTGCATTATAATGGAATATATTACTGTGCGTCCATTAAAAGAGTATTGTATCAACGTATTATTTTAGTGCCAGTGTAGCATTTTTTTTTTCAATTCCTACTATTAGTTCACACTCTACCTATATATATCTCGTTCACATTGTCTATCGTTCCTAATATACTTTTCATACATCCACTCGAGTTCAAATACGCTTTTTTTTATCTTCTGGTGGATGACACTGGATGCTAATACAGTTTTTCTTTCAAATATTAATTCATTTATTAAATTGAACTAATTTAGTTTAGTTTTTTTTTAGATTTAAGTTGCATGTACCAATAGATGTACAATGTATGTAATGTAGCATGTACCAATAGAATACCATTCTACCAATAGATGGCGCCGATTCCTACTTTCTTTTTTCACTATATTGCAGATACTTCCTTTGCAAATGAAGTTGAAATTTTCCTCTTACATTTTGCGCCATCTATGGGTAGATACATGCGCCTTAAATATAAAAATAACTAAATTTGATTAATGAATTAATATTTGGAAAAAAAAAAGGAATTTAAACTCGAGTGGATCAGTAAAAAGTGTTTTATGAAGGATTTAAAATTTGAACAAGATATATATAGGGAGAGTGTGAACTAATAGCAGCAATTGAATAATTATTGGAGATTGTTATCGAGTGCTTTTTATGTGTATATTCAGTCCCTGTTTGGGAAAATGGTGAATGACGTTTGGGATTGGATCGAGAAGTTATGCAAATGAACTTTGTGCGCGTTCCCTTCCACTGGGCGGAGGCGAAAGAGGATGAAATTTCGCTCCCTTGCATGACGAATCGATTTCTTAATCAAGTTTAGCGAACAATTGCCATTGCGATTCCACACTGATGTATTGCATAAAATTTCTAAACTACTGTGCTGCGTTTAATGCATTTGTTCCATTTATAAAAAGTGTGACTGCCCTTAAATATTATACTACTGTGTCCAAAATAATGACCAATAATTTTGTTTTCTAAAATTCTTTATTTATTCTTTCCAAATTTATTTCATTGCCTTCAAAGTCATCCCCTCCGGACACAATGCACTTATGCCAATTTTTTTTCCAATCCTCAATGCATGCTGAAAAGACATCGGCAAGGATGGCCGTCAAAGCGATTCACGTTGAATCTCTTCAATCGATTCAAAACGGTGTCCCCGGAGTGATCTTTTGCGTTTAGGGAATAGGCAGAAGTCGCACGGTGAAAAGTACGGTGGTTGTGGAACGATACGGGCTATAATCATCGAGTCTAATTTGCAGCAAATGTTTGACAAATAATTGCTCAATTGTACGGTTTCAGATTGGTAACCATTATAGTGATTGTAACCATTTATTGCCTCCAGATAATAGAGAGCTTTTGCATGCCGTATTTTGGACGCCCGTTAGCTTTTTCTCCCTAGCGCGCATGCTCATAGGAAACATTATTACAGATACGCATGCGCAATTTTTTGCGAAGTCTGGATCAGACTGTCATTCCTACTTTCCTAGCAGATGCAAATGGCTTGGCAAATCTGAACTTATCATTCTTTCTAAGATTAAAACTGAATACCAAAGCACAGCTCAATGTCGATAGAAAAACAGCTACTACTCTCATAAGATTAAGGGGGAAGCACCACTAAAATACGAAAATTTCTGCTGATGGCGTTAAAAAATATCACAAAGAAGTGGCAACTGCCCTGATGTCGAGATTACTTCATATCGTATCTTTGATTGGCCATCTGTTGCCGCCGCCATGCATTGTCTGGACCCTCCCTCGGAAGAGGATTTGTACTTAGAGCTGGCCATCAACACAGCCACTATTATTCGGGAGCACCACGATATTTGATTTTCTTACTCTCTTCATGGAGGGCCTGAATGGCCAAGTGGCTAACGCTCTGGCGCTAGGTACCACAGGTTTCGGGTTCGAGTCCCGGGGGTGCCATGGATGTTTGTAGTGGTTCGGAATCCACTTTAAACCGTAGGTCCCGGTCCTAATAGGATCGTAGAGCGTGGCGGGGCCATTGTTATTCCGCGTCCGTATCTTCAAGTGACACGCGCCCCCTGGGTAATGCAAAGTGAGTACGTCTGTGCAGCGCTTGCCTTAAGGCATCCAAGACCAAGCTGTCTGTGTTTGCCAGAAAAAATTACTCTCTTCAGGGGATGCAGCAACAATTTTACCGTTATTTGCATACACAAAAAAAATATGCTACACTACCACTAAAATAATACGTTGATACAATACTACTGTGCCCAAAAAGTATGATCAATTATTATTATTTTTTTTTTCAAAAACTCTTTATTTATTCTTCCGAATTTATTTCATCGCCTTTAAAGTCATCCCCTCCGGGCACAGTGCACTTATGCCAATTTTTTTCCCAATCCTCAATGCACGCTGAAAAGTCATCGGCAGGGATGGCCTTCAAAGCGCGCGGCGATTCACGTTGAATCTCTTCCGTCGACTCAAAACGGTGTCACCAGAGTGGTCTTTTGAGTTTAGCGAACAGCCAGAAGTCACACGGTGGGAATATGATGGTTGAGGAACTATGTGGTTTTTTTTCCTTAGTCAAAAAGTCATGAAGAGTCAATGCTGTGTGAGTCGGTGCATTCAGTGTTTTCGGTACCCATCGAGATTGGACGCGTTTCAGGCCCAAAATGGAATGGACCGATCCTTTTGTAACTCCAACATCATCAGCAAGGTTTCTAACTATAAATCAACGGTTTGCAAGCATACAATCTTTAATTTTTTGGGCGTGAGTTTCGTCGGTTGAGGGTCTACCAGAGGGCTCTTCGCCTTCAACGCGTTCTTTGATTTCTTTGAACTGTTTATACCTCTTGTAAGCATTTCTTTCCGATATAGGAATGCTCACCGAATGCCTTCTGCCACATTCTATACGTTTCCGCAAGCAAAATTGAATGCAAGTTCTTTGCTCAACTCATTCACACATTTCAAAATTCGCGGGAATCCGTTTTAGCGTCTCACAAAGCCAAGCGTCACTCAAACAGTAATGAATATTTTGGCGTCCAATTTCACACAGATGTCAAGGACAGTGCCAGCAACCTAAAAAAGAAAAATTGAAATTCCTTACGCTACGGGAATTTTAAATTGAAAACGGGTCTTACTTTTTGGACACAGTACTACTATTGTAATGCATAAAATTTTTAAACGGCTGTGCTACGTTTAATCTATTTGTTCCATTTATAAAATGTGTGTCTGTAGTTAAATATTGTGATACATAAAGAAGAGAGACAGAAAAAAGTTTTTTATCATTTAATGTACCTCATGCATGGAATTCTTTTGATAAAAGTGATATTTGCATGCACTTGGGAAATTCTTTTTTCTCTATTTAAAGGATGAGAAAAAAATTGATAAATTATTACAAAATGTATGTTTTCAAAAGTTTATTGGCGAGCTTCGACCCATGAATCCCAGATTGGCGCATCTTTGGCGCCGTCGTTGTTTGAGATGAATACCCACCATGCCTCGGCAACTTCTCTCCGCCGTTATGCGAAGCGCATTCCAGTTGTTAATGAAGCAAAAATATTTCTGGTGCGTTGGTTCACATAGTTCGGGGATAAAATTTGAATTGTTTAAAAGTTCCCTCTTTTGTTGTGTTGATAGATAAAAATAGATTATGCATATCGCGTATTTTTAGAGATTGTTGGGCTACATAGGCTACGCTAAGTCAGTTTTGTGAAAGTCTTATTTTCAGCTGTATAATAATAAATGCTATAGTAGGTCCGACTCGTGGCTCAGTGGCAACGTACGCCGCTAGGGAACATTAGGTTTGAGGTTCCATCCGCGGACGGCAAAGTTGTAGACGCTGTTTCAGAAACCGAAGTTTGGTTTGGTTTGCCGCTCTACGGTCAATCTACGCTCTACGGCGCACACGTTAGGCTAAACAGACCGCGACCTACGGTTTAAAGTGGATTCCAAACCACTACAAACATCCATGGCACCGCCGGGATTCGAACCCAAAACTTGTGGTACCGAGCACCAGAGCGCTTGCCATTCAGGCCCCTCAGAAACCGCGGAGACTCGATGGTGTTTGGAATCGTGCCTCGTGAGTCGAACTGGGGGGAATTTCCGGGCTTTTCTCCCATACGATACCACAAATGCGGGTATAATTCCCCCTAAATGTCCCTCCTCCTTCAGCGACTCGGAACCAAGCCAGACTTCCCACGGACGCTGCCCACCCCTCCCCATCCATGAGTAGACTACTCACGTAATGCCTGGGGTTGCTATCAGTGAAGCTCTGAGCCTAGTTTCAGACTTTGAAGTACCTGATGTTTGGATTCTGACTGATAGTAAAAGCTCAATACAGTATTTGAAGGATTGGCCAAGCATCCTGGACAAATTGGGGCAGGATATAGTTTCTAAACTAGCTGTTTTGGACCAGATCGGATCGGTGTGCTTGCAGCGGATTCCCTCCCATGGGGGCATCTACGGAAATGAAATTGCTGATCTACTCGCTAGGGAAGGTTGCGAACTTCCCAAAGCTTCTTCTTCCAATCTGTCAGCTTCAGAGGTTCATTCCATGACTTTAGCCAGAGTGAATACCTCTTGGAGGTCGCCACCCATTCATGCATGGTACGCCGCTAAATATCCTGGTATGTCCTTGCAGTGATCCTGTCCTAGATCTGCTCAAACGGCTTCAGCTAGACTAAGGACTGGCCACACTAGGAGTGGGGACGAGAAGACCCTTTGTCATTGTTCGGCCATCGCGTCTCCCTCTCATCTCATCGATTGTGTGGGTGCCTCTGTGAGGCAACTGTTGAATGCGATCGATTTTGACCGTTTGCGATCTATTGATGCAGCATGATCTACTGGAATTGGTTAAGGATTCTAAATCACGGGGATAAGCAACAGAGTTTAGAGGGCTACTTAGACAACGCTAGTTAATTGTACGTCAGGGGGTTATCAAAATAACGGAAACGCCATAGATTTATAAAGTATCATTTATTAGTATGCTGTAGGATCGCCTTTGGCATGTAATACAGCTTGGATTCGACAACAATTTGGCTCTTTGAAAATCTGAAAGGTCCGACATTTGAAGCGCTTGAAATAGATCCAAGACTTACAGAACTCCAATAAAGCTACCACTTATTACTAGAATATATACATTTCTATTTTCTAAAACTGGTAGCCATTATTATATTTTAAAGGCTCGTTCCCACCGAGGCGAGAGACTTGAAGATTCAAGCGGCAAGCGAGAAAATCTTTTCGACCCCGTTCACAGCGAAATGTCAGCAATAGCATTACGCCCAGTGAAGATCCGCTTCGAGTTGAAAGTGGGTCGACTCGAAGCGGTGCATTTCAAACCGGTTTCAGGCGAACGTCAACGCTTTACGCCTCGGTGGGAACGAGCCTTTATGTTGTTGACTTATTCGTGGATTTACCTTATATACCTGAACGTGTGAATTGCTGTTAGTTGGGCTGTCGTTTTCTTATTTTACTTTTTGATATAAGCAAATCAACGAGGTTACAAATGAGAGACTTTAAAGGCTCGTTTCCACCGAGGCGTGAGGCGGCGACGCGTCACGCCTCGACCCCGTTCACAGCGAAACGTCAGAAATAGCATTACGCCTAATAAAGTTCCACTTCGAGTTGAAAGTGGGTCAACTCGAAGCGGTGCATTTCAAACCGGTTTCAGGCGAACGTGGTGAGGCTAGTGATTGGTCAAATTTTTTCGCTTACATCTTCTCGCTTCAGTGGGCACAAGCCTTTAAGCTTACGAAGCGCATTCAAAAAGGCCCCTTTTTTTCACATGTGTTTCCATTATTTTGATAACCCTCTGTGTATATATGTCTTCAAGCTTCAGCCAAATACGATGCCGCTGTCTAACTGAACTTTACAGACAGCAGCAACGTGAGGCTGCCAAGAAGCGTTTCCAACGAGCGTTAAACGACTGGAAAACCCGCGGGCCGACACCTCTTCTTCCAGAACAACAACAACAACTTAAAGCTCCGCTTGTGACTCATCAACAGAGGAGTTCAGAAAGCGCACAATGCGAAGTGACAGTGACACTTCCCAGCAATATACCATCTCCTTCCGAAAA
>BPLQ01003349.1:0-48675 GCA_021605075.1 Caerostris darwini
TTACTTGTTTCAGTTATCAAACAAATAATTTAAATCTGTCAAATCAATAAATTTCTTTACCTTTAAATGAATAAAATTATTAGGAAAATCCATCAATGGTTTTCGAAAACTCTTGTATAAGAATATGTTTTTATTAATTTTTTAGGACAAGAATTAAATTTTTAAGTGATTCAAATTAGATTTCAATTAAAAATAAATTTTTTTATTTCATGTTATTTCCTCAATAAGTTTTCATAAAAACAACATGCGAAGAATACGTAGCTATTTTTTTTAATCATTTAATCATATTTTTATTATTATATATAGCTAAACAGAAACAGAAACATCAGGACATTAAGTAATATTCTTAAATTTAATCAATCTTTCTCATTATTATTGTTTTTATTTATCCATAATTGAAAGTAATTTTATTTGTTCCAATCATTTAAAGTTGTCAGTTATTAAAAGCAAATATTCGCTCAATATCAAATGAAATATAACCGGTTCAGTAAAACAAAACACTAGATATTTATAGAAAATATAAATTCTTCCTAGTAGTTTTTATAACAACTTTCGATTTAAGTTTTATTTTTTAAAAATTTCTTTAACGAGAAATTCAGTAGAAATTGATGAAAAAAGTGAGAATTTGGCAAAGTAAAACTCTTTTTGTTAAATTTAAATAGCTTTTTGCAATATTTAGAAAGTAATTGGTAATTTTACCTTTTAAAAAATATTTAATAATTTGACCAAACTGATTACATAATGAGAATAATTATATATTTTTCATGAAAAAAACAAACAAAAAAAAGCAAAAACAGCTTGTTGAATATTTATAGACAGCAAAAACTGAATTGTCCTTTTTTAAATTGATTTAAAATTGAGTACTGTTTCAGGTAATTTTTTAATCAACTATGCATCTTTAATTAATTGGAAATACATTTTTCCTGTAATATCTGACTTAATGATTAAAACATAAAAATTTTATAAGCAATTTGTAACACTAGATAGTTATTAATCGTACTGAAGAATTGTGTGGAGATCGAAAACAGCTTTTTAACTCACCTTGCAAAAAAAAAAAAAAGTTACTCTGGTCATTACGTGCAGCCACTTCCATCACAAATAAAATACTAATAATATTTTGTTAGGTGCTATTTGTAAGATTCATAGGTTGTTTTAATTTACAATTTTGAAAATTCATTATTAACATTTTATAACTTTCGAAAACATTACAAAAAATGAGTATGATATAGTGTATTTTATTTTAAAAATTACTTACATGGTAAGTATACTGTTGCAAGTAGACACCCATTTAAAAATTTAGAATGTTCATTACTGATCACAATTTTGTATTTTTTTTTACAAAATAGCGCTGAATTCTGCTTTAAATTATTCAAAATTATTTAAAGGTTCAAATGACTTTTATAAAAAAGTATATTTGACAGTACATTTCGAATGATTCATAAACATAAGCTGAGCCTAAACAAGTAATATAAAAATTTTTTTAATGTCAGTTCCTATTTTTTTTTTCACTCTATTGTAGAAAGTCCTTTATAAATAATTTTCATTCATTTTTAAGTTTATCTGGCCCTCTATTGGTATATATATGCAACTTAAATCTAAAAAAAAAACTAAAATAAATTAATTAAATATAATTACTGAATTAATATTTGAAAAAACTGAATTAATATCAAGTGTCATCCACTACAAGTTCAAAAAAAAATCTATTTGAACTTGAGTGGATGAATAAAAAGTATTTTATGAAAGAATGAAAATTTGAACAAGATATATATGGGGAGAGTGTGAGCTAATAGAGGAATTGAAAAAAGAATGCGCTAATATTTTTGAACTCATTTTTAAATATATTCGGTTACATATTTATATCATTAATATATAATTTGGTGTATTCCTCCTCAAAGCTAATATCTCAAACGAATGTCGTGTGTCTTTGAAATCTCCAGATATTGTTTAAAATAAGCAAAATATTTTTATTACCATCAAAAGATACTAAATAAAATTTCATTATGTATTAAGTTCGCTCAAAGGAACTTAATTAATTGTGCTTAATGTACTTATAAAATAAAAGTTGTGTGTTATGTATGAAATGTGTTTTGTTGGGGTTACATAATTCAATAATTTGCATGACCTAAAAATATGCTCGTACTAAACATTAAAAACAAAAAAAAAAAAAAAAACAATGCATTTACATTAATTTTTCTTTCAAATATGATTCACCTTTAAATAATTTTCCGGTAAAATGCTAAATTAGTGCTGGCTAAAAGATCCTAAAGATATTTTGCATGCATTTCATTTAGATGTTTATAACTCATATTTCATATTAAAAGACAACCATTTTTAAATATAACATATTTTACAATGAAAAATTAATAATACTTACATTTTTATGTAATAACCCGTTTCACATTTACTGTTTAGGTAATAAACAATCTATTATTTGAAAAAAAAAACAACAACTTCTGAATTTAAAATTTTAAAAGTAAATCCAGTGTTTTGAAATTTTTATTATGAATTTTGTTACACTCATATTATTTGTATATTAGCTGACGTACTGGAATTAATACATTGTATAAAATCGTTGGTTGGTAAAACGTGTGATTTCAAATGAAATACAAGTTAGTCGTACAAAGGAAACTGTGAGATTAGTTATATCAAATACTTCAAAATGTATACAGATAATGGTTATCAAATTAATCTTTATGTAAATGCATTCAACTGCGAAGTATGGAATTTAACAAATGCTAATTGACTTTGCTGAATAGAAACTGAATCAATGCTTCCGTCCATCAGTGTTTAAAGAATAAATAATTTTTTATATTCATTAAAGAATCTCGTATTCCTCGTATACACATACACCTTTTTTTTCTTCCCATGCTATGCTTGGTTGCTGCACACTATCCTAATAATTCCCTTTGCTTGCGTATTTCACCCTTCAAATCAGGAAAGTTGGCTCTTTTTCCAGCGTGTATTGACACGGGACGCGTAAACCCATTGTAAAACAATTCTAAAAAATCCGAAATTCTTCTTCTGAATCCATTCATTTTTTAAATATGTTTTACAAGAAATGTACTGAACAGATCAGTTAGCTCAGTGGCAAACGGTGGGCCCTCGAAATCCTGTGGTTGGAGGATTCAGTCTTGTGGCATGTGAGGGCCCAGAATGGCTCACTGACATGACCGCTGAAGCCGCGCTTTCTCGTCAACCGACGCGTTCATTTCCTGCGTCCAGCTGACGCCGCAACCTGTGGAAAACGGCCCTGCACGGCTCGCGGCTCCCTCGGGGGCTCCTTTGTCTCCATCCGTTCGCGGACGCCAAGCAATGAGTGACAGGAGATTAAATCAGTAGTCTAATAATATTGCATGAAATATAATTTGTTTTGTATGAAACTACAAAAAGTTAGTATAAATGGATAATAATTTATTTATCACTTCTTTTTGAAAAAAAAATATAGATTATGCAAGAAAATTTTTTCTGAGAAATGCATATTTTAATTTAAATTTATTACAATTTTGATACTTTTACATGCAAAATAAAAAAAACAAAACACTAAAATAATATAATTGGATAGTTTATTTCAGCATTTTCAAAGAAAAATTACACCTAAATAAATCACTTAAAAAAAAAAAAAATAGTAACTTTTAATCTAAATTAGATTATCAAATGAAATCAGGATTTATAATGAGCAATGCAGCGCAATTTTATTAATACCGATTATTTTTTTTTTTTGCATTATTTCATTTTCATTAAATATTACGATATTTTTTATTATTATTATTATTATTATTATTATTATTATTATTTTGATTTTTAATGAGAAGGCAAGAATACAAAAGTTGAGTTAGCATGACAAAAATAAAACGAAACACCCAATAATTAGACAAAGACAGTTACAATAAAAAACGTATAATGACCTTTTAAAATTATTCACATTCCAAAATTTAAATATTTATTTAGTTAGTTTTATATATATTATCATTTGACACAAAAAAAAAATTCAAATAAACGCATAATTTATTTGTTATTATTTTAAGAAAACTATTTAAAAGCAAACATGTCTTACTGTTTCATAATTTCTTTCTAAATTATTCAACATTAAAGTTCGATAAATGATTTAATTAACATGTATCTTATTAATTGGAATTCCTTTATTTTATTTATATTCGAATAATGGAAACTCTTTACTAACTTGAGGATTTAAAAATTCTGTTCCACAGAGGCTTTTTGCACATGGTTAAAATTATTGAAATAAATAAAGAAACATTTTAAGGAACATTTAGGAACATAAAATTAATGTTAATCCCATTTGTAGAAACAATTTACAAAACGAGATTAAAAGATGTCTTTTTTGGTAGGGATTTGTCGCGGGTGGGTGTATGCAAAGAATTCTTTTTAGAAAACTCTTTTTACTGTTATTGTATTAAATGGAATATTTGTCGTCATCATAATAAATGCACTGATAGTGAATATGATAAAATTAATATAGATCCTGATATGACACAATCTTAAATATTCAAAATGTCAATTTTCATTAAAAAAAAATTTCATATAAAATTTATATACATTTTGTCTGTAAAGTATTTTTCAATAGAAATTGAGATTTACAGAAAATTAACCTGTTTAAAATGGTCATGAATATTTTATACTTTTTAAAAACAATTTCATGCACTTTATTACAAAACATGAATATATATATATATATATATATATATATAACCTCTGCCCCAAAATATCTGCCAAAATAAAATCATTGATGCTTTGAAAGGTAATTTTTTAAGATTCTAAATCATTTAATTCATTTAGTATATTTCATAACTTTTATAAGCGTTATTGAATAATGGACAGTTCAGATTTCAATGTGACTTTTTTAACCTATCAATATGACTTTTTTAACCTATAAATGTGTTTAACCTATCAATGTTACTAAAAGTTGCTTATTACATCTGTGAAATATTTAAAAATAAAGCTTTAATAAAAGGTTTTCTGTGAGCTTATGCATTTTTTTTTCAATTAAAGTTGTTTAAAAATGGTCTAAACGGATAAAAATAATCTGTAAACCTTGCTTTTCGTTCTGCAGATTTCCAACACAAAGCAGACAGCATAATATACACGTATTCCACTTCATAGGTAAAATAATACTGAGCACATAATTTTTTACCTAAGGCAAGGTTTTCCATTATTAAAAATTCTATAAATTAGGTTTCAAACTATAAATTATTATTTTGGTTTAAAAATTATCTGTTATTATACTTATAGTTAAATACAGAAATGTAAAAAAGAACGAAATAAAAGTTTAAAAAACAAAATATACACGAATTTTTAATAACAGAATATTTATTTCAATCACATTTTTCAAAAATATTTAATGTAAACGCACCCAAAAATTTCCTGTCTGTATATGTTGAGTTTATTATCAATAGTATTAATTTAATCGATATAGATATTTATTAGTTCTTTTTTCTTTTTTTTTTCTTATTCTACAATTCTTTCGTATTGAAAATTAATCAATAAGATCAAGTAGTTCATCTTTTTTCTTTGAGATCAGATAATTTTTTATAGGAATAAAATTTATTTTTACTTAGGTTCTTGTTAAAATTTATTAAAGTTTTCAGATTATTATTGAATTGAATGATGATAAATGACAAAATCTATATGATGATAACAATGAAACCCATATAAAGATTTATAATGACAAATTTTTCATGCGGCCTTAAATCGCGAGATTCACCCATTGTTGTTTGAAGGCGTGAAGTTATTGCAAAATATTCCATTGTAAAACACTATTGAGTGTCATCGAAACCAACTTTTATTGTTTTTTTCAGACAACTTTGGTTTTATTTAATTCCAAAATTATTATTAATTATATTTTTTTTCTATATTCTAGAAGTAAGTTCAATTACCCTGTACGTTGAATGAGAATTTCACAAAATCCTGTGTCATCTCGTAATTTTGATTTTAATTTTGCAAAAAAAAAAAAAAAAAATCTTTGTAAAATGATAAGATATGTTTTATTCCTATCATGCTTATAATATGAAAGACCCTTTTTATAATTAAGGGTTTCTCCAATTTCATGTCGTTTTCTAATGCCAGAAATTTTTCTGACCAGAGGTATAAGAGTTTAACATTCTATGTCACAATGGCAAACATCTAGTAGATTCAGTGTTATACTGAGTTCCCCTCGGGAAGCCTGCTAAACAACGCTTACTCTTTCCCATCCATTTTGAAACGACCAGCTCTAAAATTGACTTAAGGGGAATCACACCTTTTTCCCCCCTTGACCCCAGTGCAAGAATTTCATTATGGATTTATTGCACCCATGTCCGTCAGAAACATACAAGTTTTCAATGTCACATCGAACCAATTTCCTTTAGTTTGGAAGTCTAATGCAATAAAGTTTGCTTCAACAGTTCTTTCTTCAATTTGTTTCAAATTAAAAGGACAGAAATTTTATTAACATTTTTTGCCATCAAAAGAACGAATTATAAATGAGCTGAATTAAATATTCATTTTAATTGAAAGAGAGGAAACGATGAAAAGTTAATAGTAACATCATAAGAAACTAGTAATCTTATTAAATATTTTACAACTACTAACTTAAAAAAATTAATAAATTTTAACTGAACTTTTTTTGAAAATAAGTTTTAGATAGAATTATAAAAAGCTTCTATTGATTAAAGTTAGTAGAAAATTTTAAATTAATTTAGAAATAAGAAAAGCTTTCTTATTTGAAAAATGTATGCTAAATTATTATCAATTTTCAAATCAATAATAAGTAATAAATTATATTTTATTCTAATAAATATAATTTTATTAAGTTATTATTTAATTATTTTAAATATTATTTTCGAATCTAAAACCTTTTTAGTGATCAATAAAATCAACATCTCTTCGAGAAGTGCAGCTCAAAATTTTTAATTTGTGCGCAATTGAAGCTCTATTCTTATTAATGACAGGTTCAACATTTGGCATAATTAATCAAATTAATTTGAAACTAATTTAATTTATTTTAAAGTTGTTATTAGTGTTTGACTTGTTGACTCATCAGTCATTAATCCTTTTTCGTGGTGGAGATATTCAATTTTTTTTATAAAACACTTTATCTTTTTTATACTAAGAAAAACTTGATTTGAAAAGTTCAAAAATTCAAATTTTATCTTTCATTAAAGGAATTAAAGAAACTTAAAAAAAAAAAAAATGTATGGAAAAATGGAAAGAAAGGTTTTTAAGGCAGAGAGCAGAAGATATAACTTCAGCTCCATTACTAGATTATAAAAATCATAAAAATATCCTAATGGCAAAATTACAATTAACAAAAAACTTAAATTAATAAAGTGAGTAATTGAAAATTTGAGTATTTAAAAAAACCACTGTGATTTGATCTCTTAACACACACACACACACCAAAAAAGGAATTTTTTTGAAAAGTTTTTTTTTGTCCTTGTTAGCAACTCTTAGTCATTGATTAAGTTTCGAAGCGGGAAAAAAAAGAAAGAACTCTAAAATCTCTTATCCTACTTATCAAGAAATTAAAAAAAAATTTAAGTATTTTAATAGAATGTAATAAAAGTATCGTTCTGTTTTTATTTAGCTTTAATAAGAAGTTTTAAGAGAATTATTTCTTTGATGACGAGTATTTTTTTAAATACTTGCTAATGTAAAGAGTTACGGTGAAGATAAAAAATTACAAGAAAAAAATGAGAATTTCCATTATCGCATTAAACTAAAACACTCTTTATATTATTTCAGGGCATTTCTTCAGAACAATTGGCAAGTCGAATATTTTTTACTCCCTTGAAGATAATGGGTTTATATATTTAATGCGATATTGGTTTATTCAGAACATAATGAGGATTAATGGCTTTTATTCGGTCTTGAAATGTAATCACGTTATCTTTTTTAAAAATTAAAAAGATTCTTTTCATTTGTTTTGTAAGGTATCTTGCTTTAACATTTTATCCTCTTTATCTCTACGTGAATGTAGTCATTAGAAAGCGAAATTGAGTTTCCTTATATTGGTAACATAAAAAAATCTAAATATTTGAACATAAAATGTATTACTTTATTAATGCATACGTTTTTTTCCCTCTTCTCTCTCTTTATTTATTTTCTAATTTTACATTACATTTTTTTAAAAAAGTAGTTAAGATCAAAATGCTGTTACTGGAATAATATACACGTGCTAGGTTCAGTGCTATCTAGTTTGCATTACTCAGTGAAGGGGAATTGCTACACAGCAACAATATTGCTCTAGTTTAATTTGCAATGCCTCCAGAAATAGTACCTTATCGTTTCTGACGACTTAATCCCAGTTCAAAGAAAAAGAAAGTTCTGGCATACGGATTTATCATCATCATTGACAAGTTTAAAACTGGTCTCCACATTCATTTAAACCTAACGCGCTTTTCTATGCCTCTTCGGTCTCAGGAAAAAAAATTACATATTTAAGGATGGATTAAGGCATAAATAATGTGCTTTACTTCGTTGTTTCTTTTTATAATTGGAATTAGTAATTCAAAATATTTTGTAGTGAAGCTCTTTATATTCGAATTTTAAAAAGACTCGAAGAAATATTTTCAAACAATTAGTACTTTGAATCATTTTAAAATTTCAAGGAAACGGGATTCAACCTTTAAAATATAAATTCCACTTTAATTTAACTCATTATCATTCAGTCACAAAAATTATCCACTGGCAATAAAAATTTATATTCTTTATAAATGTTATCAAATGTTATTCTAGAAATTGAAAATAAAAGAGATTGTTAAAATCAAATTGGAAGCTATCATAATTTTACATTAATTCAAAGAAATAAAATTGTTCGGTGAATTTCTTGAACCTATACCACAGAAAAATTTTATTTTCTTATTATTACTTAATATTTAAATGATGTAAAATAAGGAAATGGAACACAATTTATGTGTTTTACACCAGTTAAAAAGCGAAGAAGAAAATGATATAAAAGGCACACAATTACAAATAGTTAAAATAGGAATAAGAATATTATTTTTATAAATTATATTATAGAAAAAAAGTTTGCAATCTGTCAGAACAAAAAAATATTTACTTAATGATTTCATGTATTAGAATAAAGTAAAGAACCTATAGTTTCAAATTACCTGAAATAATTTTCGAGATAAATTTTTGTTATCTAATATGCGAAATTGTTAAAATTTATATGGGAATTTTCTGGATTATTTTTCATTCAATAAAAATATTTTTATTAGATTTATTATTTTAACCCAAAAACAGTTTAATAATGCTAGTAAGGCATAAAACATATTGATATGAATTTGACAAAAGCAATTTATTTTGCTAATGCTCCAAAACCAATTAAAATGCACAAAAATATTTCTCAGACTTGAAACAAATGGGTTTTTTTTTGGAGGGGGGGGTGGTAAAGCTTTAAAATAACAATTAAGATGATGTGCTTAGAACTATCGCAGATAGATAAATAGAATTATCATAGATAGATCATCAAAGATAGATAGATATGCTTAGATTTATCACACTAGAAAATCTATTAGCATATAAAATTTATTATTTTTCTTTTTTGATGTCGGTTGCTTGTGCAGCTGGATCTGGGAGTGGTTTAGTTGAGACGCAATTTTGAGAAAACACTTTATTTACAGAAGCACGAACAAAGCACACATACAATCATTAACATACAACATGCAACGCATTTAAAGACATATATACTTGTACATTAGTGGAAGGATTCCACTTCTAACACAATTGTAATTAGTAAGTAACGATTTTAATTAACGGCAGAGCCGGTTGTGCCGTACTTCCTCTCGGGTGAGAGTCTCGATGCCTACTGATAATTTCTCCCGAATGCCGGACGCTCTTGCAGTGCGTAGTAGCAATCATAATTACACGGTTTAATAACAAAAATTGTCTATTATTAGAAAACTTAAGGTATAAAAAACAATAAACGTAGCAAAGATTTTTAATATTCTCACGAAATATACGTTAAACTTTTTTTAATGCTAAGATACAAAAATCTCACTTGTGCTTTCCAACAAATTAAAGAAAATGCTTTAGAAAAATTTTGCAATAGAATTCTTGAATTAGTTTTATGCGCAGGTTCTAATGGTTTTTGCTAGCGACATTCAGTAAACCATGGAAAAATAATTCAGTATGGATATTTATTGCATATATTTCGTATATTGCTTTTCTTTTGATAGAATCAGATTTTTTTCGTATGATATCAAGTCATTTGCATAGACGCAGAATTTTCAAATTAAATTAAGTTTTAAGCTAAAAGAAAACGTCTATTTCACACTACGTAGACACTTATATTAATAGATCCTTATTATTAATTAAATAAATAACCACATAATGTGTACTGTATGCTTGCAGCAAAATAATTCAATAAAGTCCTGATTGTCCTGAATAAAATCTATCTTCCCCACGCAATTCCATTACACTCTAAAGAACTATTTTGTGTGTGGTGCTTACAATGAAAAAAAATATTAAGTAAAGAAATTAATAAGGCAGTTTTGTAAATTTAAAAACTTATTTCTCTTTTTATAATGTCAATCAAAAATATTTTTTATCTTTACTAACTACTTTGATTGATCGAAGAAGATTCTTACTCTAAAAAGTAGTATTTTGTCCACAGGGGTAGAACATTTTTTTATTTGTTTATTATTTACAGTTTGCTATTTTTATAATTAAGGAAACTATATTCAAAATTTCATTAATTTCCTTGATTTTTATAATACTAAAGGAAACTCTTTTTCAGACTCTAATTTGGCTTAAGGAGAAGGCCGTATTTTGTTTATTTACTTTTTTTTTATGAAATTTCTAAAAATGAGCACTTTATATGCTACCATAATTCAAACAAATAGTTAGCAAAAGATAATTGTGAATTATTATCACATTGATGTAAGCGTGTTAAATTACTGGTTGAAAAATCTATTTTGCAAGAAGGAAATAATGCAATGGAATTTTGAGATAATGTTGTTTCACAAATAAGCACTAGACAATTTAATTGAAGAATTAAAAGGGGTGGTAATTTACAAACAAAAATAGGTCCAGATCCAATCCCGTATGGTAAAGTGTTTTGAAATAAGACCCTTCTGCGCTGGGGAATGCATTTATAAGATTATAATGAACTTTTAAATTGCAAGGTAGAAGTACAAGTGTCATAGATGGCCACTGCAAGCAATTAAAAAACCAATAGACCAATTCATATAAAATCTTCTTTTTTAAAATGTCTAGATAAATTGAATGCAGAAGTCTTCACGTATGAGTATTGAATGTTGACCTCCAGTGTCAGTGTGTTCTCCTAACTACATCATGTTTAGGTAAGTTATAATTAAGCATACACCTATGTATGTTAGTTGGAATGCAAATCAACAGTATCTGCACTCTTTATTAATTAGTTTAGATTTCGTTTGCCGATGAAAACCGATGGGAACCGGAAAGTCCAGTGTATGTGTGTAGGCAAATATTTCATTGGATAGTACCATAGAATTTTATATCGTCCGAAGGATCACTTCTCTACATAGTTATACAGATGAAACGATCTTGATTCAATTTTTAATACTCACGCAGTTGCAGTTTGTGACTCATTCGTCCTGTACGAACCCTATATCTCAGAAGAAAGCTAAAATATTACAATATCGAAGAGCTTAGTTTTTGAATTATTTGGTCAACACGTTTCTGTGAACCTGATGCATATTTGAGATACCTGGAGGTATTGAGGAATTTATTCTACCAAGCACCTCTTCGGAATCTTTGAATTTCAATATTTTATTGCATGTTCAATAAAACTTTATTAAAATATTCTGTTTAAATAATGCTGAAACAAAATAAATTAAATCAAATATTGAAAGTACCATGGCATTTACTGAACAGGAAAAAAGAATCATTGTTTTTTTTTATTGTTAAAAGGCTACTTCGTTAGGTAACTAATTAGAATGACAATTAAGTATGCTTGTAAATCTAACAAAATTTATTTTAAATAACTATTTTAGTCTTGAAACTTCTTTAAAATGTTTCTATGTATAAAATATTAGAACAAAATAAATTAAATTACCGTGTCATTTAATAATGAACAGAGAAAAAGGGTAGATTGTATTCTTTATTTGTAAAAGGCACTTAGGTAAATAATTAGAAAGAATTAGGCTGCCTTGTAAAGGTTAAATAAGTTAATAAGTTCTTTGAATTTGCATTATGTTACTATGGCCATTCGTGCGTAGGTTGGCTCTACGCGACGTCTCGCGCAATAAACCTGTGTAAATCACTAATAAACAAGTAAAATAAAAAAAAGTTTTTTAAAGCATTTTCCACTTTTTTTTTCACTGTATTGTAGAAAGTCCTTCATACATAATTTCAATTCATTTTTTTAAATTTATCTGGGGCCATCTATTGGTAGACATATGCAACTTAAATCTAAAAAATAATAAAATTAATTAATTAAATTTATTTACTGAGTTAATATATGAAAAAACTGTTTTAACATCCAGTGTCATCCACTACAAGTTCACAAAAAATGTATTTGAACTTGAGTGGATGAATAAAAAGTATTTTATGAAAGAATGAAAATTTGAACAAGATATATATAAGGAGAGTGTGAGCTAATAGAAGGAATTGAAGAAGAGAAATGGAAATAATTTACTAAAACTGCTGAGTGGGTTGCATGAGTGAAGGGGAGGAAAACAACAGAAAGAGGGAAAAGCTAAGTACATTGAAGGAGAGGGAATTGGGTAGTCTTTGGGTGACGAAAAGGGGTCGAGAATGTTTTCATCACTTCTCACTCTTCAGCTGTTGAGCTATTGAAAATTTAATTCAAAAGGAAATGCGATGATAGTTGAGCTAACGAAATTGAAGTACTGAGATCAAGTAAATTTTCAATCGTTCATAAAATACTTTTTATTCATCACTACATTTTTTGTGAACTTGTAGTGGATGACACTGGATATTAATACAGTTTTTTCCTATATTAACTCAGTAATTAAATTTAATTAATTAATTTTAGTATTTTTTAGATTTAAATTGCATATATCTACCAATAGATGGCCCCAGATAAATTAAAAAAAATGAACTGAAATTATGTAGGAAGGACATTCTGCAATAGAATGAAAAACAAAGTTAGAAATGCTTTAAAATTTTTTTTTATATTACTTGTATATATTTTATCATATCATGCTTTGGGGCAATGAGTTTTCAACATTCTTTCCATGTGGATTTTGTCAATGAAACATTAAATTTTAATAATATTTAATTTTTTTAAAAACCACTTGTTGTTTTCTCTTGATAGAAATCCAGGTAAAAGCTTTTATTTATTTTAATCGTAAATAATTATATCGTAGTAATCGTAGTAGTAGTAATTTATTTTAATCGTAGTAGTAGTAATTTATTTTAATCTTAGTAATAGTAATTTATTTTAATCGTAATAAGTATTTTTATCGTAAATTTTGTCTATCACTTCCAATTTTTGAAATTAACAATGTTTATATAATATATTAGTGTTCATCTCAATATGTAGCGCTGCAGAATTTTCTCATATAATGTAATGTAATGTTGGTTTTTTTGTCATAATGATTTACACAAATTACAAAAGCTTTTGATACACAAATAACAATTTTTAAATATTCATAAGAACAGTTTACAAACAATAATTATTTTAAAAATATTAAAACACGTTCTTTAGAATTGAAGATCAAGAAAACTTTTTAAATTAAAGTGTTTTTAGTGATTTAAAAAAAATAAGGCAAATTAATGTATTGTTCAGTATAGTTCATATTTTAAAAAAATTGGTTTTATTTGGGGTTTCTAATAATTGTAACTAATGCTTATTATGTATAAAAGATAAAATTCAGTTAGTGATTTAAGTATAGTAATGAATATGAAATCATTTTTATTACAGTGCATAAGATTTTAATAGCAATCAGCGTACTAGTAAAAATAAAATAATTACACTGCCGGAAAAAGAATACCAACACTAAGAAAGACTTGTATTAGATAAACGAAATTTGGTAGGCCTGTTTATACATCTGAAAGATGACATCGATTCAATTTTCGCGCTTTTCGCATAAATGTAGCACTCGTAGCGCCACTCGGAACATGCAAATCAAGTTTACTTTAAATGCGTGCTGTAAATTTCGTGAGCGTTATTGAGCTTTGAACTTGGACATATTGTTGATGTTAGCCAAGAATGCCTTTAAGAAGACGAAGAAGACATTATCAACAGCTCACCGATTTTGAATGAGGGCGTATAATAGGGCTACCAGAAGGTGGATTTTCAGACTTGGCCGGAATGTGTCCACTGTGCATGATTGTTGGGAGAAATGGTCAAGGGATGGTACTACCTCAAGAAGACCAGGTTCGGGCGGCCATGAAGCACAACTGAGAGGGAAGACCGCCATATTCGGCGTACAGCTATGGCGCATCGTAATGCGTCTATGGCAGTAATTCGAGCAGCAGTTGGTGACACAACGGTCTGTTAGAAATCGGTTACTTCAAGGACAGCTCCGAGCCAGGAGCCCTGTAGCGTGCATTCCACTGATTCCAAGCCATTGCTGTTTGCGATACCAGTGGTGTCAAGACAGATATCATTGGAGGACGGAGTGGAGATCTGTTGTTGAAAGCAGGTTCTGTCTTTGTGCCAGTGATGGCCGTGTGTTGGTCAGAAAAAGGCCAAGGGAACGCCTGCAACCAGACTGTCTGGGGTCTAGACACACTGAATGCATGGTCTGGGGAGCAATTTCCTGTGACAGCAGGAGCACTCTTGTGGTTATCCCAAACACTCTGACTGGGTCAGTCTGGTAATTTAACCTGTAGTGCTGACATTCATGAACAGCATTCAAGGGGAAGTTTTCCAACAGGATAACGCTCTCCCTCATACCGCTGCTGTAACGGAACGTGCTCTACAGAGTGTCAACATGTTACCTTGGCCTAGGAGATCACCAGATTTGTTTCCAATTGAGCACGTATGGGATATTATTGAACGATAACTCCAGCATCATCCACAGCCAGCGCTGACCGTCCCAGTAGTGACAAAACAAGTACAACGAGAATGGAACTCCATACCACAAAATGACATTCGGCACCTATATGACACAATGCATGAACGTTTGCAGGCTTGCATTCAAAATTCTGGAGGTTACGCCGGCTATTAATGTAACAACATTTTACATTTGAAATGCATTTTCTTGATCTTAAATTAACCTGCCATGTTTAAAATTTAATCAATTAAACATGCTATCTAGATAAATGCATTGTTCGAATTTCATTACTCTACAATAATTTTTTTCCTGTCAGTGTATTTACAGTTCGTTTTAATTGCTTTTTACGGGATTTTTCGCAGTTTCCCATTGATAATTTTTAATAGATACATTTATTTTGAAAGATAAGCATATATTGATACACATATAACAGAGATTTAGAAAGATTTAATTTTAAAAACGTGGAAAAAAAAACCCACCGTTGCAAATTTATTGTATTATCCATACTTTTACTTGATAAACACATCCACTTTTTCGGCTTATAATATTTCTAAACTACTTTTGAACTTCTCTTAATGACACGTGACAATTTGAGGCACATAAAATTAGCTTAGAAAATAAAATAATGGCGCCTTTTTTTAGCATCCTGTTAATTGCTATTTTTTTTTCTTCTTTTTCTTGGAGTATTCCAGAAAAGAGACTAGAATAATAGAAAATAATTGGAGAATTCCAATCAGAAGAAACCTATAAAAATTTTGATGACTCAATATTTTTTTAGTTTTTAAATATAAATTAATTTAAAGTGTATAGATAGACACAAAAAAAGGAAGATCCTGCAATACTTAAGAATTATTTTAGATGAAAAACCTTATCTTAAAATCGCATCTTAAAGAATAATCAACCAAGCATTGGAAAAGCTCAATCGACTCTATAAAATTATTGGCAAAAAAAGAGAAATCAATAAAAAACTGAGAAATATACTCTACAGAATAGTTATTGAGTGCATTTTTTCACATGACACCACAACATGGGAAACCGATTTGACAATCTATTACTGTGCCCAAAAATTAAGACCAATTATTATTATTTTCAAAAACTCTTTATTTATTCTCTTCCAAATTTATTTCGTTGTCTTCAAAGTCATCCCCTCCGGACACAATACAGTTAAGCCAACATTTTTTCCAATCCTCGATGCATGCTAAAAATTCACTGGTTGGGATGACCTTCAAAGCGCGTGCCGAATTACGTCGAATCTCCTTACCCGGAGTAGTCTTTTGAGTTTAGGGAAGAGCCAGAAGTCGCACGATCTAAATCAGGTGAATACATTGGTTGTGGAACGATATGGGCTTCATTTTTGGCGAAAAAGTCACGAAGAATCGATGCAGTGTGAGCTAGCGCATTATCGTGATGCAAAAACCAAGAGTTGTCTTTCCATATATGTGGCCTCTTTTTGCGAATAGCTTCACGGAAACGAAGCTTAACACTCAAATAATATTCCTTGTTGATAGTTTGGCTCGGCGGAAGGAATTTATAATGCACCACATAATAGAGAGTTTTTACATACCGTACGTTAGTTACCGTAGGACGTCCGTTAACTTTCTCTCCCTAGCGCGCATGCTCATAGGAAACTGAGCATGCGCGCTAGGGAGAAAAAGCTAACGGACGTCCTACGGTAACTAACGTACGGTATGCAAAAACTCTCTAATGTTATAATGCACCACGGTAATCGAAGAAAACAGGCAACATGACCTTGATTTTTGAGTGACTTTGGCGTGCTTTTTTCGGTGTTGCTTCTCTTTTGTCACTATATTCGCTCGATTGATAGGTTGTTTCTGTGTCGTAAGCATAAATCTAAGTCTCATCTCCAGTTATGATGCATTTAAATTTGTCCTAATAGTCAGAAAGCATTGTTTCACACACTTCAATGCGACGATGTTTATTAAAAAAAATTCAGTGTTTTCGGTACCAATCGAAATTTGACGTGTTTGAGGCTCAAAACATCTTTTAAAATGGAACTGAACGATCTTTTTGAAATTCGCACTTTATCAGAAAGGTCTCTAATTGTAAATTGATGGTTTGGAAGCATCAAATCTTTAAATTTTTGGACGTGAGCTTCGTTGGTTGAGGTTGATGTTCGACCAGAGCGCTCTTCGTCTTCAACGCGTTCTCTGTCTTCTTTGAACTGTTTATACCACTTGTAAATATTTCTTTCCGATATAGTTTGCTCTATACTTTTCCTCACACGAATATTCATTCTGCAAACAAAATTTAATGCAAGTTCTTTGCTTAGTTAATTCAAACATTTCAAAAATCGCCGAGATCTCTTTTAGTATCTCACAAAGCCAAGCTTACGCTTGGCTTTGTGGCTCAAACACTGATGAATATTTTGACTTGAAATTTCATATATCATATCACAAAGAAATATCAAGGACACTGTCAGAAACCTAAAAAAGAAAATAAATAAATTGAAATTCTAAATGCACGGGAAATTTAGATTGAAAATTGGTTTTACTTTTTGGGCACAGTAGTATCGCGCATCTCCAACTTCAGCTTTTCAAGCGGTTACTTGTCAAATTGTTACTTATCACCTTTATATCTGATAATTAAATATGAAGCGATTTTGATACAAATCACTACAGGTTGAAAAATGTTTATAATACATGACACTATTTTTAATCTAAATTACTCTGAAGAAAAAACAAAAGATTTCAAGATACACCCAGAAAAATTTTGACATATATCTCAAAAGTCGCATTCATAATCATCTCATCTATAATTCCGTTATTAATATTTTTGCATATCTCTAAATGTGTAATCGGCACAGGCTGCGCATTTTGCTGTTTCAAATATGACAAAATAATTCATGAATGGAAGAGAAAACTTTCCGAAAACAACTCTATCTTCCAAGTTGAACATTTCGGTATCGAATAAACCTTAAAGTACACGGAAAGGCTAAATGCATCAATATCAGTTAGGATATACAGCCAACCAATTTTTAATGCCATTCTTAATTCTAAAACCCCTTGTCTAATGGCCAGAGAGGTGCAGCGAAAACTCTTAGTTAATGACTTCATCCAATTGCCTTGAATATAAACACGCGCAGGCTACATTGGTGATGAGCAATCAGATGCTGGTTTTGCTTAAGCAAGCGTTATAGATAGCGACTCAACTTGTCTTCCACATTCATTTTCAAAAATTACTTAAATAATTGTTTTTTAAAAGACAAAATTTTAAACAAAGTAATACACGGAGAAAGTTTTTGAAATCCTTCCTGAAGTCTCAAAAAAACTACATAATTTTATCTATAGAAGAAATTATTATCAGGGTCGACTCATAACATACCTCAAAATATTCAACCTTTCAGAAGAGGATTTCTGTCCCTGTGGCGAAATTCGTTAACTCTTCCACTGTGCAACTACTTGTCCTCTTCCAGAATATGATATCTTTAAAATATCTTCTTAGCTTACACTCCGTGGCGCAAAAAATATGACTTATAACTCATGGATCAGATGAAAAAACATCATATTAATGAACTTCATAGAAGAAAATGAACATTTGATTCATCCCAAGGAAAGCTAATCCTGAAATACAAATTGAATTATCTAAGCCTTGTACTACCACTCTCAAGCACCATCCAGGGAGACTTAAAGCATCATCTTAAGCACCAGAGACTTAAGCATAAGCACCATCCAGGAGATGCGTGTAGCTTGAAGATAAGATCACCTCCAAAGCGTGTGGCGTTTCACGTTGAATGCCTTCAATCGACTCAAAACGGTGTCCCGGAGTGGTCTTTTTTTAGAAAATAACCAGAAGTCACAAGGTATGAATACGGTGGTTTGTGGAAGATATGGGTTTCATTTGTGGCGAAAAAGTCAAGGAAGAATCAATGCAGCGTGTGCTGGCTCATTCAGTGTTTCCAGTACCAATCGAGAGTTGACGCGTTTGAGACCCAAAATGGAATGGACCGATCTTTTTGAAATTCCAACATCATCAGCAAGGTCTCTAATTGTAAATTGACGGTTTGCAAGCAACAAATATTTAATTTTTTGGACGTGAGCTTCCTCGGTTGCGGTTGATGGTCAATCAGAGGGCTCTTCGTCTTCAACGTGTTCTCTGCCTTCTTTGAACTGTTTATGCCACTTCTAAACATTTCTTTCCGATTTAGGAATACTCACCGAATGCCTTCTGCAACATTCTATACGTTTCTGCAAACAAAATTTAATGCAAGTACTTTTCTCAATTAATTCAGACATTTCAAAAATCGCCCGGAATCTGTTTTGGCGTCTCACAAAGCCAAGCTTAACTAAAAAAGTAATGAATATTTTGATGTCAAATTTCACGCAGATGTCAAGGACAATGCCAGCAATCTAAAAAAAGAAGAAAAAAATGATGTTCCATAAGCCCCAGGAATTTAAAATTTAAAATTGTTCTTACTTTTTGGACACAGTACCTAGTGTTATATAATTGTTTCTGTTTGACTCAAAACGTAGAAACAACACGAGAAAAAATCTACTCTTATTAAATTAGTAGAACATTTCACTGTTAGATATTTGTCCTTAAAATGATATTCATATTGAATATTTTTTACACAAATTCAATGTTTCGATAATGTAATATTTTTTAATACTGAAATATTTACTTTAAATTCAGCACTTATTTTCACATAACAGTTATTATTTTACTTCGTATGTTTCTTAAAAATTTTTGTTAATTTGAAATTTGGATGGATTTATTTTTTCAAAAAATAATCAATTTAATGAAAATGTTAAATAGATCCCAAATCAAATATTTTTAGCACCAATTTTATTCTAATGTGTCGTATTTAATTGATAATAATGAATTAAGACAGATGTAAACAAAATCAAGTAAAATTGCGACGTTCATCTTTACTTTTTCCCTAAATAGAATCTGTAAAACATGAATAATATTAGAAATTGCCGAATTCGAATATATTTTTATCTTATCCATTTTATTCCATGCGATTCATGAAATTAAATAAAAAAAAGAATTTCTATCAACATTTATTTCCATCTATACACCCATATTTTCAGCTGTAATTAAATAAATGAAACCTTTTCATAATCTAAATTGAAAAACCTCTGTTAATTGAAAAGACTGTGTTGAAAATTCCGCATTCGATTTTTCTTTCATGTTTGCACTGCTCTTTGTTTAGCATGATAAACGGAGACGAATACTTTTAGTGTTTCCGGAAACAACTTCATTAAGCGTCAATGAGAAAAACAAACGTTTTACTCTCCGTTTAAGAACTGATCTGAAAAAAGTAAAAATAACATTAAAAAATTATTTTCTTTAAGAGTTCCAACA
This sequence comes from Caerostris darwini, assembly GCA_021605075.1. Lineage (NCBI taxonomy): Eukaryota > Metazoa > Arthropoda > Arachnida > Araneae > Araneidae > Caerostris > Caerostris darwini. Next base: position 20,271 of record BPLQ01003349.1, read on the forward strand.
GGAGATTTAAAGCTAAAATAAAAAGAAAAGAACGAAAGAAAATTCGGAAAATCCCTTCTTTCAAGACATTAATTGCTGCTACGTTCAAAAAATTCATTCGATTAAGATTGTCATTTATTTTACTAATAATTCAGTAACATTCACTTTAATTTGTTATCTGCTATCTTTTTAACATAATAATGAGATTTGAATAGAGATACAAAAGATTTTATAAGAAATCATTTTTTTTTTCATTTCAATAGAATCATGCCATATTATATTTTAAACATTCCCTTTATTTATTTCTAGAAAATTTTTGTGACATTTTCAAAAATATCGCATTTAATTTATCTTTTATCGTAGAATAATATAAGGAAAAGATTTCGTTATTTCAAATTATAGAAGCATGCTTGAAAAGAGATTCCCAGGGGTGATCGAATAATATATACCTACTTAATATACAAAAAGTGAACATTTAAGTGTCCTAAATGACATCCAAATTTGTGAAAATAAGGAAAGCGTACATATATAATTCGAATATCTTGATTTTTTATAGAGCAAAGTTGGTATTAGTATATATTGATTATTTATAAAAAAGAATGTTTGTACATATTACATTTGGTATATATTTCTTGTACTTTTAAAAACTGATATACATCTTTTATACTTATAAAAACTGATAAATTCTTCAATTTATAGGATACAACTCTCACAAACATGATGAAAAACTTATAATACAATAAAATATTGTATTGTATATTTCTCACTTATATTGTAATACAACTATTTCTATACTTGTAATTGCTTTTCTTTGTAAGCCATTCGTTGAAAGGAATTTCACTCGGACTTGTAGAAAAATGATATTATATATATATATATAGGTATCTACAAGTCCGAGTGGAATATATATATATATATATATATATATATATATATATATCTTTCACATTCACATATTTCGCTTTTATCCAATTTGCGTATTCTTTACGGTTTGAAGAGAACCCTTCAAGTAGCTATTGGTGCAAACCAATGCGGGAATACCTTTTGAAATGAAAAATATAGGAAACTGTTTGTCGAAAAGAAAGAAGTATTGAATTCCCTCGATTTCACTCCAACATTTCCCCCTCCGTCTTCTTTTATGCTACTCTTCTGCAGAAAAAGGAAATAAACCGATGCATGTCATAAGTTACTGACTTGCAATTGTGGCTGTCCATACAATTTACATTTTATCGCAGTGATTACAGTTTGACGTGTAAATCGTTTGTCTCCGATCGAAGATGAAAAATCACTAAGATTTGTGCTTATTGAAATATGAAATAAATTGCATGAAAACTATAAGGATATTAAAATTCAAACTGTTTTAAAAAAATTATGATTTATAAGAAAATAAATTATGATTTCACAAGAAAATAATTAGTTAAAAAAGCTGGTAAGATAAACATGGTATGTTTAGATATTATGTTCTACAAACTTTAAAAAAAAATAATTGCTGGCATTTTTAAAACAAAAAAAGCAGTTTTTTGATTCAATATCCAGTGTTAAAATACATTAATTAATATTGTAGCTAAGAATATTTATTTTTTATGCTAATAAGTTTATAATTGCATTCTTTTGATGTTTTCAAATCTTGTTACATAAACGACATTTTTTTTCAAGAAAGTCATGATAAGATGTTTTAAGTCAATGATAAAAAGCAAGGATATCTCTAAAATGATTTCGGCACTTTTTTTGCACACCTCGAGATATATTGTAATGCCAAAAAGTGTAAAATAAAGCACTATTAATCATCAGAGTGCGAGATCAGTGTTATATATTTTATTGCTTATCATTGTTATTATTATATAATAGCCATGTAATACAACAAATCAAATTATTACAATATTTATTTATTTAAGTATATAAAAGATTTAAATACTAAAGTAATAATATTAAGTTTTAATACTTTCGTTTTCTTCAAACAAGTTAACTACGCAAAATGATTTTTTAAATTCAATTTTTAAAATTCCTAGAAAAATATAAATGCATAAAATAATATATTTTAAAGACAAAAAATTATTAAAAAAGAAATTCAAGAAATGAGTTATTACAGAAAATTCAATATTGCAGATTGTTTATAAGTGTTTTTAGAAAAAAAAATTATAATTTAAAATTAATAAAGTAGGAATTGGTTTTCATGCAAAATCATCAATATAAATATAGGTCCCTCTATCTATTAAGTAACAAAAAACATTTATAACACAGAAAACACAAGTTTAACAGAAAACAATTATTTTGCTAATTCCTCATCTCTTCTTTTCTTTGATAACAAAAAGTAATGTATTTTTTTTATTCAGAAAAATGTATCTGTCTTGCATCTAATTTTTGTTTAATTTTCGTTACCACTGAAATATGCATCTTCGTTGAAGTCATATTTGAAATGCTTTATAAGATATTTTTATTTAACTTTGACCAACGCATTTCAAAACAATTTATCGTAAATCATGTGCTGTGGTAAAATCATGTGCTGTGATGTGATCTTTTAATGACAGAATTTTTTCAATTGCCTGGCAGGAAAAAAGTCTTCATGTGTCTTCCGAATTAAATTAATTGTGTACGTAATAATTATATTTTAAATGTTTGAATCCAATTATTAATTTAAAAAATTAGAGTTACTATTCTTGGTTACTGGGAAAAAGAACAAACTTTTAATAAATGCCCAAAGAACATTTTATCATTTGGGGGTATTGAAAGCAGAAAAAAAGCCGGTGTTAGAGATGAAAAAAAAATTTCTGTTTCAAATAAAATTGAAAAGATTTTTATTCCGACAGTGAAGAGAATGCATTTTTACACCTCCTACCTCCACCACTTTCCATCCGCCTCTTAGCACACAAATGGGAAGAACTAAAAAAAAAAAACCCTCTTTCCTTGCATTTTAACTTTTATTGCTCTTCCGCCGAGGCTCTCTCTCTCAGGGAAGATAATACAAATTCGAAACTCTTTCAACGACATCCATCTGTTCATATCAACCGAGTATGATGCCCAACAAATTGCTCGTTTTAATGTTTTTGTATTTTTCTGAAAAGAGAACTGAAAGTTTGTAAGAATCCTTCTTTCGATTCTCTTGATTCGCTATGTTATTTTTTTTTTTTATTTTCAAGTATTTAAGTATAACTTCACGATAACCCGCTGCATGATATTAAAATATATAATATAACATTAAATAACTGTATAGCATCAAAAGAATTCTACCAAACCTATCTTTCAGACATGAAAGAGCTAAATAATTCCTTAGAGGATGTGCTAGCACGATGAACGAAATGCATATTTTAATAATCACCTTTTTTCTACTCGTCAGCGAATAATTAGGATAATAGGTAGTTTTAAGGAATTTAGTGAAAATTAAAACATAAAAAAATGGCCAGCGGACATTTTGAACAGGACAAATTCGTCACTTCTATAAAGGCGTTAAACATGCAGTACCGATGGTCAATCCACTGCGCTGCACCCATATTGTGTTTTCATTAATTTCAATAACATTTTTAGTGTGTATACTGCAGGACTGCGATTTAATGTCATTTCGCTGATACTATTGTTTTTTACAATATAAAACTACTGATGTTGGTAAACGATTCATCTAGTATTGCAGAAACATTTATATGTGTTATTTCACTAATATCCTGAAATATGCAAATTCGAAGTTTAACACTCCAAATCAACGTGCTGTTCTAGATTTGATTTTTTCGTTTGGCAATAACGCACCCTCTTTCTTTGTTTCTCTTATTTAAGTGTTTCCTTTTAGCTAAATTTTATGGCATTTTTTTTTTTTTTTTTTTGCATTAACTGACCAAAATATTGTCACTATAGAAACTCCCTTATGATTCAATTAATGTATCTATTCTATAATTACAAAATCACTGAAAAAGAATTTTATAATAAATCACAGTTAGCATTCATCTTTTCTTAATCACAGTCCCTTCTCTATTTATTTCTTTTTTATAGATACATTTTTTATTAGCCTACTTCCGATTTCTTCAGTTTTTTTTAAGCTGGCATAAAATTTGCCGACTGTTCTAGTGCATTTTAAATTGCTGTAAATTTTCAACATAATCGGTTTTCCTTGTTGTTGCTTTTTCCTTTATTGTCATTTTTTCCAATTGTAATTTTTTTTTATTTGGTAAAACTGAAAAAAAAAATTCAATTTTTTAAAGAAAAAATGACCTGTTTTCAGAGTATTTGTTAAAATTTTAAAGGACTGAAAATTTTAGATTATAATAAACAGCTTAGTATTTTATTAAATAAATTTAATAAAGTGGACTTTTATTAAAGATTTTGCTTTTAAACTAATGTTTTTGTTAGTTGATAACAAAAAACAATTTTTCTTTGTATATTTATGTGCAACTTCGTATGCATACAATTTATTCGAGTTAAATTTGATGTGTACAACCAACTCGTATTCTATTAGGTTTCATTGCCTACAAACATCAATGTACAAGTGGTTAATATTGATTTCCCTATTTTTATTTTTTCTGACTTTTAATTAATGTTAATGAACGAAAATACAATGAAATAAAATTAGCTAAACCTTACTTGATCTAACTTTTTTTAACTGATTTTTTTAAACGCAAGTTGCTGACTCTCTGAACAAATTACATTGTCATTTAATGAATTTCTGGATCATCAGTTAAGAATGTCTGTTATTAAAGAAAATATCTGATATAACATACCTGTAGACTATGTTTTCTTGTACGCACTTCATGATTTAACTCATGTTTGAATATAAAACTCAACAAAAAATTTTTTCTTCTGTCTCAACATAAATTCTTATCAGCATAAGCTGAAAATCAGCCATTGCTTATTATATTGCAACACTTAGACGGAATTTTGTAGGTTGTGAATATATTTCTCCTTACGAATGTAAGGTGCCAATAGACGATATCTTTCTAGGGTCACAATTTGTACTTGGTATTCCTGAAAATTCATTTCGAGAGTGAAATTTACAGCCTGAAAGCAATATAATCAGAAACTGACTGATTTTCAGCATGATATGTTCATAAGAATTTATGTTCAGACGACACTAATTGATTTAGTCTATTGAGAATGGTGGATTCCTTTATTTTCCTCAGAGTTGGAGGAAAAATATAGGACTATAATTTTTTGGGTTAGTAAGATTTTTTTCATGTTTTAGAATTGGGATAATTGCTGCAGTCACCCAGGACTCAATGCAGTTTTAGTAACATATTGATGAGATGGTTTAATTTGATTATTGTGATGTCAGGAAGCTTTTCAATATTTTGTTAGTGATGGAATAAAAGGTGGGAGCTTTCATAATTTTCAATGTTTTTGATGATATCGATAATATCTGAAGTTGATGCAGATGGAATTCTATGATCAGAGTTGGCTATTCCAGCAGAAGACCGACTCGAGTGCCTTTACTGACAGAACGACATCGCTTGCAGCGACTCTCGTGGGCACGTGAGCATATCGGTTGGTCCCTAGATGAATGGAAAACCGTGGCCTGGTCCGATGAGTCACGATTTCAGTTGGTAAGAGCTGATGGCAGGGTTCGAGTGTGGCGCAGACCCCACGAAGCCATGGACCCAAACTGTCAGCAAGGCACTGTTCAAGCTGTTGGTGGCTCCGTAATGGTGTGGGCTGTTTTTTCATGGCATGGACTTGGTCCTCTGGTGCGACTGGACCGAACATTGACTGGAAATGCTTATGTTCAGCTAGTTGGAGATCACTTGCAGCCATTCATGGACTTCATGTACCCAAACAACGATGGGATTTTTATGGATGACAATGCGCCATGTCTCCGGGCCACAACTGTTCGCGATTGGTTTGAAGAACATTCTGGACAATTCCAACGAATGATCTGGCCACCTAGATCGCCCGACATGAATCCCATCGAGCATTTATGGGACATCATCGAGAGGTATGTTCGTGCCCAAAATCCGGCACCATCAACGCTTTCACAATTATGGATGTCTATCGAGACAGCATGGCTCAATATTCCTGCAGAAGACTTCCAACGACTTGTTGAGTCCATGCCACGTCGAGTTGCTGCACTTCGCCGGGCGAAAGGAGGGCCGACACGATATTAAGAGGTATCCCATGACTTTTGTCACTTCAGTGTATATATATACACATATATATAAGTACTAATATATATATATATATATATATACACTCAAGAGCCAAAACATTATGACCACCCCTACATTTTGCAATGAACTCGCCTGGATGACGTGGAAGGCACGTGATCAGGTGGAAGTGATATTTAACTGGTATTAAGTGGTGGTATTAATCCATGGCAAGGCGGGTTGAAGCTGTGCTGCGCTCCAAAGATGGGCCAACTCGATATTGACAGGTGGTCATAATGTTTTGGCTCTTGAGTGTATATATATATATATATATATATATATATATATATACATAAAAATAGTACTTTTTTTAATTGGGAAACTTCCCAAACAGAAAAAATTCAAGGTATAAATCATACATGAAAAGTCATAATAAATCATAAATACATATACCATATACAATAAACGTATATCATAATAAACCATAAATCACACATGATATCAGTGCTTAAAAACTAAATAATTTTTACCTTTTATATAGTTTTTACCTTTTATATGAATGAAAATTTTTTTGTATCTATTATTAAAATTTCGTAATATCGTTGGCCTTGTCTTTCTCTTATATGCCCCACGGACAGCCAACCGACCTGCGATTAAGGGAGGCCTACCAAGAGCAATCTACTTGAAGGAACTCCCGAAAATTCACGCCAGGCAGGCTGACTGTCAGTGCGCGGCGCTTATCACAGTCACCATTGAATCTTGTCGTTCATGAGGAAAGAGATGTAACAGCTGTCGTGATTGAGGCGATTTAATCGGAATAGTGTTCTCTTCAAGGCTCAGAAAGATTTTTTTTCTATAACAAATATTATTAATTCATATCGATAAATTTTAATTCATTAACATACTTAACTATTTTTCAATTGCTACTATTAGTTCACACTCTCCCTATATATATCTTGTTCCAATTTTCAATCGTTCATGAAATACTTTTCATTCATCCACTCGAGTTCAAATAAATTTTTTTTTAAATTTGTAGTGGATGACATTTGGTGTCAATACAGTTTTTTCAAACATTAGTTCATTAACTAAATTTAATTAATTTTTAATACTTTAAAAAGTGTTTTAGCAGTTTGCAATGAAAACGGAAATCAGACAGTAGCTCAATCGGTAAAATGCAAGGATTTCAGTATTTGTGTACGTGACGGTGAAGAATGTGAGTTCTATTCTTGCGAAAATCAAAAATTTTTTTGATAAATTTTTACGCAAACGATATAGTAGACGTTTTATCCAAATGATTTTCGAGATAGTAGTTGTGGCTTAATGGTTAGAAAGAAGGGTTTTTCTCAAAAAATAAGATTGAAGAAATTTTATTTTGCCACTTAATATTGTGATTCTGTTTTCTGTATACACATATTTATATTAATTGTAATTATTTAATAAAAAGTATAAAAATGATATATTTTAATATATCACGTTGTTGTTCTAATGCAGCTGGCAATAAAGGACAATTACACTTTATGACATAAGCAAGGACTGCACAGCTGTTACTCATTTAGCACTACCTAGGGGACACGTGTAACTTGAAGATATGCTACGGACGTGAGTAACACTACACCCATAACGCTCTATGATCCTGTTAGACGAGGGCCAACGGTTTAAAGTAGACTCCGAACCACTACAAACATCCATGGCACCGCCGAATCTTGAACCAGAAACCTTAGGTACCGAGCGACATAGTGTCAGCCACTCGGACCCTGTTTTAATATATTAATAGGTTATAAAAGTGATTAAATTTCTAAATTAAATTGCATAGATTTTAACATTTTTTTAGCTATAAAAAAACTTCACAAAGTATTGGAAATGCAACTTCCTACGTGATATATTTATTTTCAAATAAAATAATTTGTACTTTTAAAATAATAGTAGTTTTTTTATGTATATATTTATATACCATTATTACAAAGTTTGAATCATTTTAAGTAATTCTTAAATTTGTATTAATTAGGTATTAGTAAACATGTTTATTTTTTTAAATCTTCAAATGCTTCTCGATGCCCATCAATGTTCAGATTTGGGCATTATTTGAATAGGGGAGATTCTGAGAGCTGGGGATGGGTGTGAGGAAAAGGCGTGTTGAATATTGGCCTTCAAGGGGGGAGGGGCGAAGGGGAGCGACAACTGTAAGGGAGCGTCGGGAAAGATCATGTATTTGAAAAGATTCAAGATTAACTTCACAGCGAGGGCTTGCTGGACCTGGCAACTGACGTACCGATTCCGGAGTTCCAATGGGGATATAACCCCTCAACCTCTTGATCTTAATTCATAGATAAAATGTACAATTATAATTGGCTGCTTTAATGTTAGTAATGAAAATTTGTCGAGATAAAGTTTCTAAATTAAATAAATGAAAATGTATTCTCAAAAAAATTTAAAAAATACTAGCAAAAAAATAAAAGTAAAATACAAAACAAAAATTTAAAAAAATAAAAGAATACAAGTTTAAATTCGGCGCAGTTAGGGATCAGTTGTCGATGCCAAAGACTATTGAAAAAGTAAACAAACTACTGAAAGCATTATGCTAAACGGTGAGAACCATGATGAAGAATCTGGAAAGCGAAGAGTTAAATTACTCTCAAAAAAAGAAAAAAAAAAGCTCTTCTCAGAACCAAAGTTCTTTTTTATTTATTTAAAAATTTGTATTTATATATTTTTTTTTATTTATTCCATTTGTTTTACTTACAATAAAAAAAAGGTGTAAAAAAGAAAAGAAAAGAAAAACCTAAACTTTTTACTAGTCGTTATAGCAAAAATAGTGAAAGGAGCTAAGTTCAGATTCGAAAGCTCAACCTCGCGGTCGGAGAAACGTTTCTTTACCTCTGCGCCAATTCGTCTTGTTTAGTAGATGGTCGCAAATTTTAAAGCCAAAGGACTCTTAAAATACACAATGAGTTAAAGCTTCTCACTGAACGATTAAATTCACTCTGTTATCTAAATTCTCTTGCACTGGTTCAGTATAACAGCCATGGTGTTTCGTAACTTTAGAAAAACATTCATAGGATACGTCATAGACAGCTCGTAGTCTTTTCTGTGAAATTTCCACCCCAGGGGTCGGTAGGCATCTAATTAACTAATTGCTAATTTGAGGACTTTTTTCAAGAAAATTCTTATCGATAATATAATTTGGAATAGATTCGGCGTCCAGATCTCTATGAATGAATTTTCGTCGAACAAACCATGGAGAATTAACAATCACAGCCAGGTGTTTATTCTGAAAAACCTGAAGTCTCTTTATATTTTTGAGGGAAGTGGAAGCCCGTATTGGGCTACCATAAAACCGAAATAGGTCTAAAAATAGACTTATAGAGCAGAAGCTTGTGTTTGATCGCTAGCCTGCTCTTTCAAGAAATTAGGCTGTTGAGTTTCATACTCGCACCAGTTGCCTTGGCAACGGTGTTTTTAATGTGGGAATTGAAAGATAATTTTGGGTCTAGAAATAACCCTAGGTACCTATATTCAGTAACCCAGGGGACGGGATGGCCAAAAAGAATGACAAAATGAATGAGAGATAAAGAAATCTTCCAGAATATAGAAGAAATACAGGCCGATTTCGAAGCATTGACTTTAATTTTCCAGGTGGTTAACCATTTTTCTAGTTTGTAAACAGAATATTATAAGTCTTTAACATCTAGCTGTAGTGATTTGTTTTGTCAATAACTGTGAAAAACGATATCAGAAAAACAATATTTTTTTAGCGTTGCATGTGAACTTATTTACTATTAGACTTTTTCTACTATGCTTAATTAAAACTTGATTAATTATAACCAAAACTTATCATAACAAAGAATTCTATCCATATAAATTTAAAATATTTACATTTAAGGAAATGATGCCTTTTCAGAACTACAGCTCAATCTTAATTAATTACATTTCAGGATGCACATTTATGTTTTGAATGATCTTAAGGCTTTTTAATGAATTTTATTTAGAATCATTTTATCAGTTGAAAAGAATTTGTAAGTTTGTTTTAAAGGTCTGTCTATTTTCTTCTTTACCTCAGAACTAAACTGATAAAAGGATAAAGGAAATTGTGACTGTGGTAACTTACAACCATTTTTGGCCAAGAGGTAGGCTTTTTCATATCCAGGCACCCCACAATGGCTGGGAATCCACTGAAAAACAATCTCCCATCCAGAAGCAATTGCATTGGACAGATTTATCTTAGCGTTTTAAACAAGGAAGCAATTTACTAGGTGTACAGGAGACAGTTGCCAAGATTGCAACATGGGAGTCAATAAGGATAACTGTTTTATTAGGATTAGTAGTTAGTCTAAGAAGGTTTAAAATTGAATTCCTGATGGCAAGAAACTCAGCATCAAAATTGAAGGCATTAAGACCAACTGCATAGGATTCCCCAAAAATTCCTTTACAATAGAGACCGGTCCAGTATTTCCATCACACGCAGATCCATTGGTGTAAATAGGGATCCATTTGGAGCCAGGGTAATTTGTAGTAATAACCTCTGAGGAAACGATTGAAGAGCATTAGGAACTGCATCGCATTTCTTTTTAAATATGAATCAATCTCTAGAGAGCATTCTATACTTTATTATATATGAAAATTTTTAATTAAATCATAAGTATCTTTGAGATTTATTCATGAATATATCAAAATTTTTTTTTTTAGAAAAGCGCTCTTATTATGGCCACCGTAAAATGTTTGTCTTCAATTATTTCTTAGTAAATAAAATCAAATTAGTTATTAACAAGATTGGCTTAAAAAATTTGCTACAAAAATAAAATATTGTGAAATTGATAGCAAATTTTATGATAAATTGCTTTCTATATTCAAAACTTTTTTCTGTGAATATATAGCTACTTTAAATATCATCATCCATTATTGAATGCAATATGCAGCTAACAAACAATTTATTGTTATTATTTTATAGTTTTCTTTATAAGAGTGATTTAAAAATCGTTTCTTATAGAAATGTATTTCCCATTTAAAGTGAACTTTCTCTCTTAATTCTTTCTCTCTCGAGTTAATATTCCATGTAGTGGGATTCCTAATTTAGGTCCAAAAGACTCAGAAAGCACTAATTTTTATCATCCGCTTATATTTGAAATACGGAAAGAAGATTTAGTTTAATGAATAAACCATTTGCGTTTAATAATCCGGGCTTAAATAAGGTATGCGCTACCCCTTGTTTTCCCCCTTAAATAAGTACGCCTACCCCTTTGCCTACACAAATAACCGGAGTTCCGGTCCCCATCTCCCATCTTCGGAGTCCCATCTCTGAAATAACCAAAATAAGAAAAAGCCCAACCACGAAAATGCTTCTCCCGCCTTTAATTATAATCACACAAAAAAGCTTTTAGATAAACGGCTTAAAGTTTTAAGAAATGCAGTTTCGAGTAATATTTGACTGCAGCACGCCAATCATAAATATTCTCTTGCAGCATCATACGTAAACAAAATAAAAGTTTTCTACTTAATTTTAATTAGAATAAAAGCACTTTATTTGTAAAAATCTAGGGACGCAAGTTTAAAATTAATAAGATTTTAAGTAAAGTTAATTTGTGTGTTTTCAAAAATATTCATCCAGTTAAATAGTCATTGTTTTAATTTGACCCGTTTCAAGTCATGCCCCTCTTTGCGGAATAAGTTGCTGAACTTGGTAACATAATTTTCTATATTGTATAACGTCAGATTAATGAAATCAAAATATTATATGGAAGAAAAGTGATTATTAATTAAAGAATTGTTAATTATCATTAGTATTTAATTCTCAAAGCTGGACTTGTGTTTTTCTCACAACTTGATACACATATAAGAATATAATGGACCTTTCTTCTCAGGTTACAAGTTTCACAATTTTCACTGTGCAATTGTTTTAGGAATTATTATTACGGAAATATTATTATTATTACAAATAACAAAACAGCTAAAAAATTATCAGCTAACATAATTGGAAAAACAAAATGCTCAGCAATAGAAACAACATTACAACGTTGTTTCTATTTCGTTGTTGTGTCGTCAGTGTAGTTTTTGTTTCTATTTTGAACTTGTGGTCATTCACCACTTGAATAGCAGATGTAAAGGAATTTCAAAGTTGCTCAGAACACAACATTGGAACATGCCTTAGATCCCCCCTCCCTCCCATTTTTGAATAAGGGTAATTTTCTAGACTGACCACTGGGTGGTTCTATCTTTCTCACACCTCTTCATACACAACGGAAGGTTTTTCTTGTCTAAAGATTTATTGTACTATTCCTCGCAGAGACACATACACTTCCAATATGGGAATTTTTCTCGTGAAATGAATTATATATATCTGTGTGTTCATTTGTATGTATGCAAATATATATATATATATATATATCTTTGGATACCATATATACCACTTTTGGATATCTTTTGGATCCACAAAACTGCGCTACGATCAACATGCTTTTCTTTTAAATATATATATATTTTTAAAGAAAACATATTCAAATTCGTATTGGTTATTTAAAATAAACCAAGCAATATTTTCACAGTAAAATAATTACTATATAATAATTTAATTATTTTCTCTCATTATTTCAGAAGAAAAAAATAGCTCTGTTAGCAATGGACTGAAAATTTCGTCAAATGTGTTTGTATCTGTGCGATTGCTGGAACACACTTGTGACGGGGGGGGGGATGACAGTAATTAAATATCGCAGGACTTTTTTTTTGTCACAGTTAGTATGCAAACAGAAGGAAAAAAAAATCACATTTAGATAGGTGGGATAATTGAAGCATTTTTAATTGCATCCCCACAATTTTCTTATTAATTGTCTTGATTTGATGCCCGTTTGGTGACATCAACAATGATAACTTTTCTACTATGATGAATCCAATTCAGATGGATATGAATCATAGCTATAATATAAACTCTTAAAAATGCAGGTCTTTTTACAAGATCCAGCAAAAAGCAAGCACTGACTCAGTTGTTTATGTAAAAAAAAAAAAAAAAAAAGAGTTACTTCAGTTACGCGATAAAATGTCTCCATTCTATCGAGCAGATAACAAAGGCGTTCAGTAACCTACGGTGTAAAAAATAAATTATAGTCTAAAAAAATTAAAAAACAAGCTTTTAAAGTTAATCAAACTAAAAAGTAAAAAATAATTGTTAACATAAGAATAAAATGACTGACGAGAAAATGAATGTCACTGTTCTAAAAGCGTGGGGTAGTGATATCAATCATTATAATTTTTCACGTTTCATTCCGAAATGCAGAGTTAGTATAAAAATGTCATACAAAGCAGCCCACTCTTTTAGAACAGCGACATTCATTTTCGCGTCATTTCATTTTATTCTTATGTTAACAATTATTTTTTACTTTTTAGTTTGATTAACTCTAAAAGCGTGTTTTTTAGTGTTTTTAACCTATAATATTTAAATGAGGTCCCGGTACGGAGGACTGGAACTATAGTTCTTACAATAATTTAATTGTGAGTAAAACAAAGGTTAAATGCGAATATGTCGAGTCAGCCAGGATTCGTACAGGGAATCTCCCTATCCGTAATCAGGCGCGTTATCCGTTGTGTCACTGTCCCACGAAGGTTTGATTGTCTTTACTGAATACTTTCTTCTACATGGGTTAAATGGCTCTTCATAAGTTCAAATAAAATTACTAATCCTGGTGATCCTAATCATAATGAGATAATAAACTTATCAAAATACTATTTTATTGTCGGCGGTCCTTGATAAGTGTACAACGTTTAAATTAAATCTGACCGTTTAAAGTAGGGCAAAATCGTGCCCAAAGAGTCAGTTACAAACAAACATACAGGTGAAACTAATAAAAGCGTATTAAAAAGTACTGAATGAACTTCTTTTTTGAGAAAATTATCCACTACAATACCTTTTCAATGGGGCATTACTTTTGAAAAAATTGCATGTAAAAGTGCGTTAAAATTAAATTTAAGTATTGGAAGTAAAAAAATATTTTGCGGATCACATCCGCTATTTCGTTAATTTTTTATTAAAAATTATGTAGTGAAGGTAAAAAGTATGTAACAAAAAATATATAAACATCGAAAACTCTTTTATACAACTTACGGATCTTTTGCGGCCAAATTTAGATCATTTCTGTAACCTAACTTTGTTTAGGAACATATAGAATAAGAGTATTAATAATAAACTGTTCAATGTATTAAACACAGCACCAATGTAAATAGATTCACTACTATTTAAAATTTTTTTGACATATTATTTGTTTTCAATTTAGGTTTAATAAAAGCTACAAGTTTAAATTTTAAGTTTATTAAAAGCCCAAATTAAAAAAAAAAAACATGTCCTGGCTTACAGTCAGGATATCTGAACAATTTCGCTGGTAAACAACTTGATAAAAAGCGAAAGCGATTTTTAAGCACAAAATACAATAATTTCGTGCAAATAAAAGTAAAAATATTAATAAAAAGTAGGAAATACGGTATTTGTATCCAAAAATAATAAAAATGTCTCATACGAAGCTAAGCTATAATAATGATATAATTTAGTTTTTAAATGCAATTTTCACTGAACAGTGATTTTCAAAATTCTATGTACTTTTCGATAAAACTACTGTATGCATGCTTTATTTATTTGTCTATAAATATCTCAAGTTCTGTAGATTATATTTTAAAGAGTTTTTACCAGTGTATGTATAAATATTAGGGTATTTTTTTTCAATTTTAGTTATAAAAAAATCTATAGGACTTTCAAATTCCTCCAGCCTAAAATTTAAAAAAAAAAGATTTAAAATGAATAATTTCTTAAAAACTCATTTAAATACAATGCCGAAAGTATATTTAATATACAAAAAAAAAATTCTATATTTTAAATATAGCACTTTCGGGAAAAAAGTACATAAAAATGGGAATTTTAAAATTGCCAGTAGTGAATCTCTCGCATCACGAGATTCCCATCCATAATTTTTTCACTTTTTTCAGAATTTTTAAAAGCATCTTAGATCGAGGAATTATTTTTTTGGATGCAAATTATATATAAAGTAATTTGCAACATTCCTAATACAAACTAGCTGATGATGATTGAACAAATATAAAATATAAAAAAGTGTATGAATAATATATTTCTATGATTTTAATATTTAAAAATAATAATTTACTAAATGTTAATAAAATTTCTATTGGTGATTAAACATATCTTAAATATTTTTATTGCTATTATATATGTATATATATATATCAATTCTTATAAAAAAGAATCATGTATTATTTTAGATAAAAATTTGCATAAATGCATGAAATAAAGGCATATTTAGATATCAATAGTTGTTATATATGAGAAATTTTTAAGAACTCTTAAAACGAATCTTATGAGAAAATTCGAATAGTTGTATTTTATTGATGTAGATATAATTCCTGGATATGCTTGTCTGTTGTCTGAAATATATATTGTATTTACGATAGGCGTTTTGGATATGCTAAGAAAAGAATCCTTATTTACACTAATGAAGCTTGAAAATAAATTATAAATCTAATATAAATTGTTAGAAAATTTCATCAGGAATCTTATGAGAGAATGCGAATAGTAATATTTTATCGATGTAGATAGAAATCCTGGGTATGCTCCTACAAGCTGATTATATGCTTTCGTTTCATTTTTGCTGAAACAATTATTGCACTTATGATAGACGTTATTGATTTGTTAAGAAAAGAGTCTTCATTTACACTAATAAAAGTTTTACAACAAAAATTGTACTCTTAGTAAAAACGTAAGAACCTTACAAATAAATTATAAAAATAAAATCAAATATTTTACTTTAAATTAAATCTCATCATGTTTAACTGAAGAACTGCGTAGTTTAAGTTTTGTCTTGTCTTCGTTGTGAATTAATATAGTAATAAAAAAAAATGCGACCGAATCGTAGATAGGAGTATTAGCCATGTCATTTTTTTACACTTTTTTGGGAGGTATTTTTTTATTCTCTTTATTTATTCAGAGGTAAGTCATTCAGCAAGCTAAAACAAATGTGTCGTAAATAAAGTAGTGGCTTGGGTGGCTAAAATTTATTTCAAATTTATGAAAAACCTTTTTAGCGTCGCTGTGATGGCTAAACTCTCGGATAAAATGAGTCAGAAACTGCCATCAACAGCCCTCCTGTTATTATGTCTGAACCGTGAATTTCGCCACAAATCCCTGCTTACAAGTGTGCTTCTGGCTTAAACAGGAACCTTTCTCTCTCTCATTTAAGTTGTGCCAATCTGCTGTGATGGACTCCCTGCCTTGAGATTATTAGCATCAATGTTCTTCTGATCCCTATTCATTAGAGAGAGGGGGGAAACGTTTAAAAAATTTGAGCAACTGCTTTTTTACTGAATGTACAAACCTATTCTGCCTCTTCCCATGTAGTTCATACATACATCATCGGCAAAGAATGGTTCTCCCCCTTTCCCCGTCTTTCCAGGCTCCTGGAGAAAATGGAATTAACTCCCTAATCCTGATCACCTCTGGGTGATTTAAATATCCTCAACGGAAAAGCTGGGACAAAGCATTCGCTTTGATGCTAATTGATTATCTTTTAATTGAGTTTTGTTATCCACAATTGAGAGTTCTTTGTATTGAAATGACTGAAACCTTCATTCATTCTCTAATGGTACATCAACTTAATTTGCTTACTGCTTAAATAATAAGTAGATAATTGAAAATAAATACTGCGACTTAACAGCATGGTGTGATACAGACAAATCGTGTGCGACATTATTATAAATTTTTCAGATTCGAATTCTAAATTCATTCTATTTATCAGGTTCATTCGATAAAGCACCAAAATGCAATATCACAATGGGGTTGTTTTTTAAATTTTATTTCATTTTTTTAATTACAAAAACACACAATTACTAAAAAGCCTATAAATCTATGAAGAAATTTAGTAGGAATTTAAAAAAAATTGCATGGTTTTACATTTAATAAAAAATTCGAAAAATAAACTTCTAATTATTTTCATGTCAAATACAATATTACTGATATTTAGTTCCTTTCAGTATACAGGGGTACAAAATCTATCAATCTGATTTACTGTCTTCACAAACAATGTGTCAATTTCAAATTCTAGTCACTTCTAGAAATCAAATCAAATCAAGTCACCTTTTTGAATTTTCATGACAAAACAATTTTTGTTTGTAATTATTTGTGATTTTCAGATGAAAAAGTTTAAAAGATACACAAGAAGTAAACACAATCTATTAAAAAACAAGTGTTTTTCTTTTATTTTCTTTGTTTTCTTTCTAAAACAAGTGCTTTAGATTTTTTTTAGTCTATATAACAATAGAATTAATAGAGACATGTTGTTTTATTTTCCTTGGCTCTATTTCAGTCTGGTATACATATGGTTCAGTCTGGTTTACATTAGCAAAAATGGCAGCCTTCTTCGGCATGAGCAGAGGATTATTCTAAGAAAAATTATGAAAATGAAATTTAGTTTCAATAATTTCTACAGACTTGAATGAAGAATTTTCTTTCTTAATTTCCCCTGAAAATAAGCTGCAAATAATTCACTCAGAGAAAACAAAAATTACATGTACATTGACGATCCAGAAACAGAATAAAAATGGTAGAGCCTAAAAACTTGCCTAAAAACTATTTTGAATATTAAAAGATATCATACAAAATTCAAACTAATAAATTTAATGATATATTGTCTGATTTTTTTTAAAATGATTTTTATTGTGTAGATTGATTTTTGTGAAATAATAATTTTTAGGTGGATGATTTTTTTATAAAAGGAGTTTAATAGCTGCATAAAATGTTTTTGTATAAGCGCTTTATTTAAAAATATTTGTCAATATTCTGTGTTAATCACTATTCGGTTTTTTCTCTAAAAATGTGAGTAATTTGCAACTGTATAATAAAAATTTGATGATTCCGTTAAGTTGTTTATTAAAAATATTTTCAGAAATTTTGGAATTTCAGATACTTTTACCAATGACTCTATGTTTAGTTATTTTTTGGAAAAAATTTCTAACTTTTAATTTGTAGAAATGAAAAATTCAGCCAGTGATTGTTGTCGGTATATGTACTTTATTCTGTCCTTTCAATCAGTTTTAATAAGAGGTAAAAACATAAACAAAGACAGAGGAAGATTATAAAAAAGAAAAGAACTAAAAAATCTCATATTGCGGTTCAGCCTGTCCTTTTTGACAGTATTCATATGGGACTTCAAGGTAGAGTTTACAAAATTTCTGCCGAACGGAAATTTTTTATTCATCCTCCTCTTTCTCCCCCTTTTCCTCGAGAGGGGGGTTATACTGACATCGGGGAAAGAAAAGAAAAATGAAAAACGGAGGTACAGTACAGGATAAAAACGCACCTCTCCAATTCTGTCAACTGGGAAGTGATCAGTAAATAATAATAATAATAATAATAATAACAGCAAAAAAAAAAAAAAAAAAAAAATAAGGAAACAGACGGTGGAAAATTTTCGAAATAGATTCAATAGAAATACTATATATATATATATATATATACAACGAAAAGTCTTGCATCTTTATACAAAAGAAATGTCTTTGGTAGTATTGCAAATGAAACATTTCTTTTTGAACTTGATATATTACTTTCATTGACCTATTGAGTAAATTTTTATCAATCTTGAAGAAAATGTTTTCGTACAGTATAATCGCATTACTTTTCATTTTTAAAATCTCGAAAAAATATTCAAAAAATGCAGGTTATTAAATTTATTTGACGTTGAAATTTGCAGTTCAATGTTTAATAATGGTATTCAATTATAATTATTGTATATATTTTTTCCTCAGAGATACATTCAGAATTTATAGAAATATATTTTTTTGAAGTCATGCATGGAAACATCGCATTCACATTATCGTTATTCCAATTAAAAAATGTTTTTCTCATTAAATTTTTTTTTTTTTATTTATTATTGAAGTGATTTAAAATAACAACTAAAATTTTAGATTTGCGGGGCTGAGAAAAAACATGTTTAGTAATTTCAATTACAAATAACAGAACACAGTAAAAAAGTTCTTAATTTTCTTCACTCTGTTGTAATGCTTAGGGAAAAAAACCATTATTTATTTATCATTATTAATTTATTATTTACTTAACTTAATATTATTATTAATATTTATTATTATTAAATTTTAATTAATTATTATTAATATTTATTATTTACTTAACTTAAACTTATGATGGAAAAACGTGTTTAAAAATAATTAATAATGCTTAAAGAAATCATCCATCAAAAATCTTTTTTTTTACTTATAACATTAGGCATTTCAAAATGCACTTTAATGATTTTGTTCAAAATAACAAAAAATCTATTTGATATACTTTGATAAATTTAATTTCTTTCTAGTTTATTATATAAGTTTTTCTTCACTAGCAAGAACTTATTTTGTTTGTTTTATGTATTAAAATATTAAAAATCTTATTAAATAATATGGAATTATTATAAAAAAAAATATATATTATTTAACTATTTAATTATTTTTTATATATTATTTATATAACAACGTTGCTTTCACTAAATAAAGAACATTTCATTTCTTAAAAAATATATTTTTTCAATAGTTCCACCTTTACAATTATATAACTCACATTAATTTTGATTAGAATCATTTATCGTTTCATTACTAACCACAAAATGCTTTTTAATCTTTACTTATCTCAATCATATTTTTTTCCCTTTTCTTTCTTTGTTTCTTTAATATAAGTTTCGAGTTTAAAATACTCTGCACTTCTGTCTGCAATACAAGTTGTAGAATAAAATTTGACATGTTTATTGATTAAAAATATGTTTTACATCATTTTTTCATTTTTTTCATATTTCTCAATTTTCATTATCGAAATAGCTTTGTAGTTGATTAATTCCATTAATATTTTAATGCGTTTTTTTTAATGTGGAAGTTTATATTTATACATCTAAATAGTTTCTCATCAATTGTTTTTATTTTTACTTCAAAATTTAGAGTATTTTCCCTCCCATAATATTTTTTAAATAACAATACTGCTTAAGAGATAATTTCTCTTTATGCCTATAACGGTATATATTTTATTGTGCATTAATTTGGTATTTTTTCACTTATTAACCATGCAATTTTTATTTCACAAGCACCTTTGATAATTTAAAAACCATTCTAATATTGTAACATGTCCAAGTTGGCGTAATATCGAATGACATTATAAATAGATTCATAAACATTTCATTTGAATTATCTGTAAATCTTTATTAAATATTTTCCCTTTACTTATTTAGCATTGTGTTTATGTATGTCATTTTTTTAACAATCCCATTTAACAGTTTTCCTTTTGCTATTTATAAAAGAAAACTTAAAATCTTTTTAAATATAATTTATTTCTAAATTTTAAACAATTGATGTCTTTTTTTATTATTTTCCCCTTCGAACAACTTAAATATTGCAGTACATAACTTTTTTTTTTTGTACTTCTCTCAACTATTTTATTTCCCCTCAAATATCTTTTTATAACTTATGTATTCCACGAACAACCCAGGCAGGACCTTAAAGGAGATTTTTTTGGGAGGCAACATCCTACATGTGAGTGTCTTATGAGTGAAAACAGGAAAATTAACACCAGATTGACTATCAATGCGAGACGCTTTTGCCCACATTGTCACAATCGTAATCGTATCTCCTTATTTTTGAAAGCAGTGACTACAACAAAGTTACCAGCTGATTCAGACCTCGACCGTTCTGTACGCTAGTTGAGCACGTTTCCACTGTGTCATAAGTCGGACACATTCATTGATTAACCTTCCAAAAATTACATTTTTTCATTAAAATAAATTTTATTTTATACATAAAATTGATTTTTATACCGTACTTCTTAATTTTTGTGTGTAATTACATTCAAATAATATGAATTTTAATTTATCAGTTATGAAAATCTTTATTATAATTCTACAAACAAGTTTCACATTTAACTGAAAACTTTTAAACATTTCTATGTGCGAACCTCAGTGCAGGATTTCATAAAATTTCTTGTACGTTTTTACTCTTCTTTAACACATCTTTTATCATTTTTATTTTGACAATAAAGTAAGTTTCATACAAAAACAAATTTCAACAAACAATTGAACAAATTCTATCAAATTTCTGACGAGTTTAAAATGTAAAATTAATTAAAACTTATGATTAACAGGTTTTTTTTTATTTGTTACTTAAAGTATTAAATACAATAACAGTCTAAAACTCATATAATATAAACAAATATAAATACATTCTAAATACATATGCTACAAATTCTAAATACATATACTATAGTATATTACAAAATACATAAAATAATTTAAAAAAAATTTATCTCAATAATTTATTAACTGATTGATTATTTCATAGTATTCGTCTTTATGTAAGATATTTCTTAATTTTTATTTTTAATAATTTAAAAATGAAACAAAATTAAAAGTAAATCAATAAAACAAAATTAAAAGTAAATCAATAAAACAATTTTTGTACATATACTAGCAATTTTTGCACATATACTAGCAATTTTTGCACACCTACTATATATAATATATTATGCAACACATATAATATTAATTTTAAAAAATGTATCTTACAGTTCATTAAGTAATTGATTACTTCAGCAAGGTATTTAAATAAATTTTATTTTTAGTAATTTAAAAATGCAAGAAAATTAAATAAATCAATAGTGCAATTTTTCTAAAAAAGAGGTTTTAAGATAACGTTATTATAATTTAAACATTTCGTTATATAACGTTATTTTCAATTTAAACATTTCGTTATATAACGTTATTTTCAATTTAAACATTTCATTTTATACCATAAATTCGATTCAAATTCATTACATTAAAAAAAATTCACATTCATTAAAAACTATTATCAATAATAGTTTTACCAATAATATAATCAATAATAGTTAATTTATTATCAATAATTATTGATAACAATTGATATAATTGATATATTGATAAGAATTATTATTTTTTATTAATAATAATTATCTATAATAATTAATTTAATAGTTTTAGATATTTAACTTATTAAAAACGCTATATAAGTTGCATGTTCATTAAATAACGGATCATTTATTATCATTATTTTTTGGTTAGCATTTTTTTAAATTCTTAAAATTATTTTGAATAATCTAAAAATGCAACAAATTTAAGACAATAAAGCATTTTTTTGTAAAAAAGAGTTTTGCTGAAATAAATAAATAAATATTTACCAAAATTTAAAGAATTTTTACTTTTTACCCACAACACAATTAAAATTCAATTTAAATGTTGCATTAATTTCAATTTAAACACTTATTTTTATGGCACAAATTGTATTCAAATTTGTAGAATGAAATTAAAAATACATATTCATCAAAAACTTATTTCACTATAGCTTTCATTACATAAATTATTTAATACTTTATCATTTATAAAACACATATAATATATTCATGAACATTTTTTTTAAATTTTATCTCTACAGTTAATTAAGTAATTTATCGTTTCATCATATTTCTAATTTTGTAAAGTATTTTTTTTAAATATATAATTATTTCAATTGTAATACATGAAAAACAAATTTTATACATACAAAAACATTCAATAATGCAATTTTTTTCATAAGAATAAGTTTTCCACGAGAAAAAAACTTTTTTTTTATTAAATTGGAATTATGATTGATGGAACATTTATCAATATAATGGATTTTTTTTTCAATACATTATAAATGATTAAAATTTATTGAATATTTATTTTAGTAATTAATTTAGAATTTAGTAATTAATTAGAAATGATTAAATATTTATTTTAGTAATTGTTTTTTAATTGAGTAAACATATTATAAACAAATGAATTTACAGGTAGTGAGATAAATTAATTATTTTCAAGTTACTGAAATGTAAAGTAAACTTCTTATATTTCTTCAACATAAAAAAAAAAAATTAAAACACATTTGAACATTAATTAAAACACATTTGAATAAAAATTTAATATAAAAAAAGTTGCTGTTTAGAAATGCACACTATATTGAAAACTTCTCTATTTTAAAAGTCCAAAATGACAGCTGATATTTTGGTTTAAAATATTGTTCTCAAATTATGCCACGATGGGAGAAAACACACACCAAAAGTTGAAAATAACACACATATCAGTCGCGAAAATACTGAAAGAACACTGCAGACTGCAGTAAAATCCCACATCAGTCTTGAAGAAAGGACTATTCTAGAAAGATTAAAGATGTACCACATGTAAAGATGCACCACTGTTTTCTTTTATGAACCGATGAAAATTTTTAAAATAAGTGACAATTTTTAAATGATTTTCCACGGTGTTCCACCATATAGACAACAGTTCTGAAGCTGTTTAGAAATGCACACTATATTGAAAGGTTCTCTATTTTAAAAGTCCAAAATGACAGCTGATACATGTTTTCAAAGTTCGATGAAAAGCAAAAGTTGTTTAGAAATGCACATCTATATTTGAAAGAAAATGTTCTTTTATGAACCGATGAAAATTTTTAGTGACAATTTTTTAAGAGTCCACCATGTAGACAAAAGCTGTTTGACTATATTGAAAAGTTCTCTATTTTAAAAGTCCAAAATGACAGCAGATATTTTGGTTTAAAATAATGTTTTCAAATTATGCCGCGATGGGAAAACACACACACCAAAAGTTGAAAATAACACACATATCGGTCGCGAAAATACTGAAAGAACACTGCAATCTGTAGGAAAATCCCTCATCAGTCTTGAAAAAAGGACACTATTCTTCTGGCGCCCTCTCGTAGAACACGAATTACACGCTCTCTCCAGGTCTCCTCCGGGAACACTTCCGGCCTCGGGAAGTCGTTGCGGTACCTGGGCTTTGGCTTTTCGAAGGGAATCGGGAGGATCTCCCTGAGATGGTCCACCTCCTCTTGTATGGGCTGCATCAGAGATCCCTTTCTTTTCCTTCCCTTCGCAGCACTGGCGGAGGACATTCCGCCGCCTGATGATCTTCGGGAGAAAAATGCAGCGATTCCACTCGTTTCGCTGTTTGCTGCGGGAACAGAGTGGGACCTCTTCTTTCTAGCACCATTAGGAGGCATCTTAAACAAAGCAATGAAAGCACCCTAGCGGTCTCTGAGCAAGACGACGGGAGTTCAGCCGACTTTCGTCTTTGGCGGCGGAGAGAGAAATGCCCAGTGTTTGTGAACTTCGACAAGTAATCGACCAATCAACCGGGGTGTAGTTCCGCCCATTTGGCAG
This sequence comes from Caerostris darwini, assembly GCA_021605075.1. Classification (NCBI taxonomy): domain Eukaryota; kingdom Metazoa; phylum Arthropoda; class Arachnida; order Araneae; family Araneidae; genus Caerostris; species Caerostris darwini. The sequence continues at coordinate 44,523 of BPLQ01003349.1, forward strand.
CACTTCTGGCATGCGCTCTAAAATAGCTGTGGCTAGTTGAAATCAGAGATAAAACAATTTACGATCTGAGCGCCACGTCGGTATTTGGCTGTTCACTTCAAATGTTTCATACGTTAATCGTTTGACATCGCCATTAAAAAAATCACTTATGATTATGAAGTTATTGGTAATATATATGAAGTTATTGGTAACATATATGAAGTTATTGGTAATTTTATTTGGTAATCTTTTTGGCATTTTTTTAAGCATTATAATTATTAAAACTTGAACTCCTATGACATTTTGTTCAAAAAAGCATGTAAATAAATACAACTTGAACTCATGAACATTAAAAATAGAGAAAATTTAATAATAATTTCTAAAACTTCCACCATTGGATCAATAAAACGCAATTATAAATCGTTTCTATATCAATCCTATTTTCAGATATGAGCCAATACAAAACTGGAAAACTTTTTCAATCTTTTGTATTAAGAATTCCAAAAATCATAGCCTTTTGATGAATGAAAATTCGAAAAGAGTTTTGCGCTAACTACTAAAATAATTTGTAAGTGAAATGTTAAGACATTTATAATTTACATTATTATTTATCTTTCATTATTTTTAAATAGTAATACGTGAAAAATAAAAATAAATAAATAATATGCAATAAATTGTACAGATTTTTTTTAAGAGCACTTTATACATCATTTACAAGAGATCAAAGCAAATCCATGGACTTAATAAGTCTGTGTTCCTTTAATTGATTCCAAATTTGCTTTCATTTCTCTTCGAGAAATTTAAATTACACTAGAATTCAATGCAATATTTCACTGGTATTTCTAATCAACTGAAGTCCTATTATCGTTTATTATATATTATTTATTATTTTCATCATCCAAGATTTACCTCTCTACCCCACTTTTTTTCTTCGTAAAGATGTTGCAATCACTTATGCATCTTTCACAGTGAAAAGTGCATGCTAATCAGTGAGAAACAACGGTAATACACAGAAAATTATTTTTCACACGTGAAATTGTTTTTCATATTTCTGTTAAACCTTTTCACAAACAATGCTCTTCAGTGTTGACATAAACTACAATGTTATGCCATAATTAAAATAATAATAATAATAATAATAATAAAAATGAAAAAAAAATTATTATAGAAACAGAAATTATCTTTAAATTCGCAGAAATACGATTTGAATAGTAAATAGAAAACATTTTTATTCAAAAAAATTTTTAAATCAATAAATTTTTCAAAAAAATGTAACTTCAAACTATCTTGAGACCAGAAAAAATTATACAAGAGTTAATTTATTTTAAGTTTGATTACATGGACGAGAATCAACAATGTGCTTGATTGTTTCTGTTTTTTGAAGAAAAAAATGACTTTCAAATCATTTAACACTGTTTAGTGGAACGCCGATCCACGGCAAAGTCAGACACACTGGATGGGAAAAATCATTTTAATTGTCCTTGGGCCAAAAACTGCATAAAAAGCAAAACAATTAAACCGCCTGCTAATCATTGCTGATGCCGTACAGAACTTTTTCCCCTTCTTCAAGTATCTTCAGTTCAAATTTGAACTCATTCTGACGGATGGTCCTTTTTTTTTTTTTGAAGCAATTTGAAAGGAGGACTTTAAATATAATCGCCCTGTACTATTCTTATTCAACAAAAAAATGTTTCTTTTCGATAGACTTTCTCAACATTTAAATTGATGCAGGTACTTATATGCAGATCTGGTTGTTAAATGTAAAAATATGGCTACAATTAATTTTATTTTCATGGATTTGAAAGTGAATTATTGCATTAATTTAACGCAATTATTAATCTTTTATAGAATTATATTTATTTCCAATATTAAATTTCAATTAAGAGAAACCTTTTTAATGAACATTTTCTTTAAATTAAATTGGTGAATAGAATTAAAATATATTTATATTCATTTAAATGGGAAAGCACATTTAATAACAAGCATTCGAGATACTTTAAATTATTAAAAATTTTAAGGATCTAATTCTTGTTAGCAAAATTGCTTCTTCATATAAATGGAGATTTCTTAGCTGTTCATGAGCTAGATTAAAAAAAAATCCCTGAAAAAATTCAGACGAAAACTGCCATCAAGGATTTTACTCTCCTGAATATGACTAGCATGTTTTATGGCCTCTTATATGCCCGAATTTTATATTAACAGTATACTTTACAATTAACATAAAATGAATTATGTTCTTGTAAATAAAAATTTATTATTGAAATGACTTTTACTCGGATTGCTGTATTCCTTTAATGTTAACGACAGAGTGAAAACTAACTCCCTGTCATTAGAGCAAGATTTTTTAATTTACTCGCCTAATATTCTATTCCTAGAAATTTTACAAACTCATCTGATTATATTGTAGTTAAGTGTTCTCCTTACCAAATGTTTCCGGTTCGTTTATTTTGCAGGAATCAAGACATATTTAGTTTTTTTAATGCCACTGTGTGATTTGAGTATTATCCGGAGAGAAAGACACGAGGAAAAAAATTATCTATGATTTTCACATTCCTGTTCTTCATTCAGTTTGTATTTTTCTCACAATGGACTTTTTTATAAGGTGATTAATTTATTTGTTTTTTTTTCTGACACAGCCTGTCGGATCCGTATAATTTCTATTGAAGTAATGAATATTTTAATATAGGTAAAAAAAAATAATAATAAAAGAAACCTAAATTATCTGTAGCTGAGTAATTTCTTTTCACGATGTAGAATTATATTTCGTATAAAAGCAAAGAAATTGATAAAAAAGGCTTTTTTTTTCTAATGCAGCTAGCAAATACTTAGACGTGATCCTTTATGCCATAAGGGCCTCACCGACGTTACCTGGGGGGCGCGTGTAACTTGGAAGATAAGCCACAGCCCAAACAACAATGCCCCAGCAACGATCTACGATCCCATCAAATAAGGGCCTCCTTTTTAAAGTGCATTCCGAACCACTACAAACTCCATGGCACCACCGGGACCTCGAACACGAAACCTGTGGTGTACGCTCGAACGCAAAGAGCGCTAGCCACTCAGGCATCAGGTCCCAATAAAGAAAGATAAATACCAATTCATTTTAATTTACTTAAATATTTGAAGAAACTTTTGTTTTAGTTAGTTTATAGCAATAAAATTAAATAAACTTCTTTTCTTACTTTTTATATTATATTTGAAAAGAATTATTTTAATTAATTTAATAGTTGGAACAGAATCTGAAATAAAATTTTGAAAAACTGCCTTACGTAATGTATTAAAACCAAAGATCAATTACATTATCTTGCATTGTATCTATTTTCTTTCAGGTCGCTTCAAAGATCTGTTACTGTACGGCTATTAGGAAAATTTGGAAATTAAAGAAATATTATAAAGGATTTTTATATTGCTACACTGTAAAAATATTGCCTTTTTTTTAATACTAAGCAGTACCAATTTGAAGAATCAATGCTTATAACTCAGAAAAAATTCAAGGATCAAAGTACCGAATAAAATATGGTGCAATCTAATTAAAAGCGAATTACTTATTGCTGATGATAAAAATATATTATAATATCAAGAAACTAAATGATGTTATGTAGATTTAAATAATTTATTTTGCTATGGAAAACTTATTCCCAAGTTTCTCCCTCACAAGATAAAAATCTTAGGGTTTCACGCAATAATACCACGAGCTTCAAGGTCGAATTTGAAACCATGTGCAAAGTATGTGCTCAGTATGTTGTGGAACAAGAAGAATAGTACTTTTGCCAAGTTTTTATTCTTAAACTGGTAATGTCAAAAAAAGTAGTCCGTGAACAAAGGCTGATTGAAGTGCATATTTTAAGGAAGATGGCTGTGGAAGTTGGCCACAAAATTAATTTTACAAATGAAGGCGATCAGAAACCTGGTTTGAGCCTGGGAATGTAATTAGTGTGATTACGAAAAGGGAACGTGGTTTCTGTAAGAAAAGTAGAGTGATCTCATTGTAAGGCAAGATATAGTTTCTCGAGATCAATCAAGACTCCAGATAATAGAGAGCTAATAATTTTATGCCTGTCAGGAAGTAATACCAGTACACCAGTCTTTAAAATGCGTACTAAACAAAGGGATGCCTCGTTGTAAGAATGCTTTTGAAAATAACAATCTTATCCTTCAATTCAATGTCAGAACA
>BPLQ01003351.1:0-13695 GCA_021605075.1 Caerostris darwini
AATTACTTAGTATGTAATGTTATTTAAGCGGGATTTTCTTAAACTTCTTTATTTTTTTCAAATTTATTTTTCAAAATTTTCCAACAGGCGTTTCAGTTAAACCAGATCCACCTAAAGCTGACAAAGTGCTCGGATACGGAAATTTTTCTCACTTGGATGCCACCCAAGTTTGATGGATTCAGTCCAACTTTTGGCTATGCTTTAGAATACAAAGAGGAAGGTAGGTTGTGATTATTCATTAGGTTGAGCTTAAGAAATAATGTAATACTAAATTATTCCTTTTCTAAAGAAATAAACGTGCGAAAATAGCTTTAAAAAGCTCAAATCTGAAGACATTTGGTACTTTTCTGTATTGGGTGCTACTCAAAGAATCTAAACTAAATTCGAAATAAATGGGTAGCAGTTTTTAATTGTCTAGTTATTAAGTTTTCAAATCGAAATTTCGGGTTATTTCAATCAAAGTTGTTGATTCATGACAAATACAGTTTTTTAACACAAAAAAATCATACGAAAAAAATTCAAAGAATATATATATATATATACTATATTAAAATTTAAAGGCTAATACATTATCCAAATAGGTTAAATTCTAATATTCAAAATATTGACGATTTGGAAAACAAAAAATGAATTTTTGGAGTAGAATTTCTTAAGTCTTGGAGATCATCAATAGTTTACACTTATAATAAATCGTGTGTGTGTGTGTTTTCACATGAACATTTATCTGCATACTAATCGATAAGTTAGAAATCTAGGAATAATATTTTCCGGCAAATAATTTTTCACAGATTTATGTTATTTAAACATTTAGAATAGATTCTGCAAAATTCCGAAGTATGTTTTAGTTCAGTGAATATACCAATGCATAAATAATCATAAATAAAGTGACCTTAATTTCTGAAATGAATTGTCAACATTGTTCTTCTATGCGTCTTTCCACAAGTTCCAAATTATCTTTATATAGTTAAGATTCTGGCTATGTAGTGGTCAGGAGAAATGTTGAAAGACATTGATATTCCTCTTCAATTCTTTCGAATGTTGTATATGAAATGCATGTTTAGATTATATGAAAAATCTTTTAAGATCTTTGGTGGTGAGAGACTTCTCATTGATAAAGTAAAAATATGACATCTTTTTTTCCCAATGCAGCTGGCAATACATAAACAATTATCTTTACGCCATAAGCAAGGATGCACCGCTGTTACTCATTTAGCACTAACAAGGTGTAACTTGAAGATGTGCCGCGGACGCGAGTAACACTACCCTCAGAACGCTCTATGATTATATTACACCAGGTCCTACAGTTTAAAGTGGATTCCGAACCACTACAAACATCCATGAAACCTCCAGGACTCGACCCCGAAACCGCGATACAAAGACGGCCATCAAGCCTTGATAAAATACGAAATAGCATGATACACATTCGATCCACCGGAGGTTTCAGCATAGCAAATTACAGAAACATCCAGTGGTCAGCTCCAAAACAGCAGCATTGTTATTAAAACAGTTATTACAATCTTTATATGGTTAAGATTGTAATGACTTATTATGACAATCTTATTTGTGTGATCCAAAAAAAATGGATCCATGACTTCATAGAATACTATATGTACAATATACATTTAGTATAAAACAAGGTTCTTTGGCTGATGTTACTATTTTTTTTTCTTTCAATCCTGATGTTCAGTTTGTAAACACCACTTTAAGTAAGTACTGGAGTTCCTCACAGGCATACGATTATTTCTGTCTATCCCCTGCAATTTTTTGTACATTGTTACGGCTATGAAGCAAAATTTCATTAAAGGATTCTGCTAGTTGCTCTTTTCTGAGATGGCGCCGATTAGGGTTCTTATTGTTTTAAAACTACAATAATTTCTTCTGGTCGAGAGCCGTGGAATCTTATTTTTGATTTTGAATACTATTGAAATAGCATATTTCAAAAACTCATTCAGTTCCTATGTCTCAGTAATTGTAACTCTTGCTAAACATGTCACCAACAAAAACTTTTTCAAATGGAACCGAGTTGGACATTTTTCTTCCTACTTCATTTTTCCCGAAATAAACTTGCATCGAAATACCGCCATTTTGGTTATGTTTCTTATGTCCTAACCGGATTTGGCCATACTCATATTCGTAACCAACATTTAAGTAACTATTCACGAGTTTCCAATTCGTTTTCCAATAAGCGTAGTATTTGGCCATAACCATGCTCGTAACCTACATTTCAGTAAATATCCACGAGTTTCTAATTCGTTTGCCAGTAAGCGTACATGGAAATCTTTAAAGAATGGAAATTTCCTTTTTCCATAATGAAGGCTTCAAGTAATGGTATGCGAGGGCAAAACAATAACCAAAGAGCATAAGTAGTAATATTTGTGACATTTTTTTTTTAGAATTTCGTTTTATTTCAGAAAAATTTAAATCTTTTATAAATAAACATTATTATAAAACTCATTTAAAATGTATTAGGATACTTTCTTTCGGAAAGTTTTTGCAATGAAATACTCCTGCTGTAAAAGTTTTCTTTAATTGTTCTTTATTTTTTTTTCCAGGAGCTGAAGCATGGATTAAGCTAGCAAACAACATATCGCACGAGTTTTACTTAGTCAGGAATTTACAGCCAGCTACTACGTATTATTTCCATCTCTGCGCAGTGAACAAATTTGGTTGGAGTGAATTCAGTTTACCATCAGAACCCATTATGACACTTGCAGAATGTATGTGAATATTTTAATCAATATCACTATTATTCAGTTTTATTTTATTGGATTTATACGCTTTAATTGTAGCATAATTTATAAAACTTTAAGTTGTAACTGAAAATTCCCTATTAGTACTAAAGCTATTTGAATTTTGAGTTTTATTTATTTATTTATTTTTTTTTTTATATTACTTGTTAAGTCAATTCCTACTTTTTTTTTTCACTCTATTGCAGAAAAGCCCTTTACAAATAGAGTTGAAATTTTCCACTTGCATCTGGCGCCATCTATTATTAGATACGTGTAACTTAAATCTAAAAAAACTAAAATGAATTAATTTAATTTAATTAATTAATTAATTGATTGAAAAAACTGCATTAACATCAAGTGTCATCCACTACAAGTTCAAAAAAAATGTATTTGAACTTGAGTGCATGACAAAAAAGTATTTTATTAGCGATTAAAAATGTGAAAAAGATATATATATAGGGAGCTAATAGATGGAATTGAAAAAGTAATTTGTTTGTATTGTTCCATTTCAACGATACAGCAAAAAGGAAAAAAGATTGTTTTAGTTTAAGATTGTTTCTAAAATAATAATTTTATTTTTTATTCTAGCCGCGCCTAAAATTGAGCTGGGCCGAGCTGAGAAGTTCCAACAGGATCAAACAGACAGTGGTCAGGAATTGATTCTGGACACTTTGGACCAGATCAAGTTAGATTACGCTAGAGAGGATGAACCTGTGACACTCGAAGAAGCGGAACCCACCGAATTGTACAATTACATCTCTGAGGTTGCTAAGTAAGCCGAGTTCTCTTAAACTCTTCAAGGACAAACCTTTAGATATGCTTGGTTTTCGTTTGATTATATTATATTTTATATCAACTTCAATTCAACGATCTATCAAGAACTAGGCATAAAATAGGAATATACCAAAAAAATAATTATAATAATCTTCTCTTATACAGAGTGATTATAATTGAAGTCCACTTTCAAAATGCTATAAAAAAAAAAAGAAACACTCGTCAGAATGAGTTCAAATTTGAACTGAAGAGGGAAACGGTATGGCATAAGAAAAAAAGTTCAAAAATGTATCAATAGATGGAACTCCAGAACATATTAATTCATAATAATTAACATAATAATTAACTGGAACAATTCTGGAGTTCTATCCAGAACTCCAGAATTATTTTGTATAGCAGTGCAGGACATAGCGTAAAATTTTATGTACCGTGCTCACAGGCATGTTTAACGATCTAGCAATTCCCAGTGCACTGCACGTTTACACATCAGTGCTCGGACCTTCCTGTAATGCTGTGGCCACATCTTCTACTGACATCGAAGCAACTGATTTCCTCCCTCTGCCAGATTTAACTGCAAAAGAATCTGTCTCTTCGAATTTCTTAATCATTTTCTGCAGACATTGAACCACAGCCCTTTTGTCATACCCTTTAAAAGGTCGGAATTTCTTTAAAGTTGCTAGCGCAAAATCGTCGTTCTTGTAAAAGAACTTCACAAGCAGAGCTTTTCTTTATTGAGAGACTCATGACAAGTTGCCCAGATGCAATTGGAGGAGAAAACTATGCACCCTCGTTTTTATACCAAATGCAACGTGTCGTGCTCAAGCGCGTCTTTTGATTTCCATAATTAGTTGCTTATAGTGCCCTCTATTAATACACTTTACAAAATTTTTTTCTAATGCCATACCATTTCCACCTTCTTCAAGTATCGTCAGTTCAAATTTGAACTCATTCTGATGAGTGATTCTTTTTTTACAGCATTTTGAATTATAATCACCTTGTACTATTTGAGTCGAGCTAATAGATTAATTAAACTACTAGTAAAGAGATTTCATACATTTAGGGCGCAGATGTATATATATATATACATATATATATATATATATATATATTTATATTTAAGATACTATTTACTTTAATAGCATTCAATCATGTGAACTCGTTAAACTTAGGGGGCACTTTTTTGGGTGAATATCAGCGTTATTATCTATGGGAGAATACTCCTTAAAACTCCGGCCAAATAATCTAAGACAATTCAAAACTTTTGTCTCAAAAGGCAAAATAAGAAAACTAATGCATTTGAAATTTATAAATGAACTCACTTTTATTGCAAATCTGGCAACAAACTCATTCTTATAAGTTGATAGCTAATCATTTCCCTCTGTCCTTTGAAGGGGCCGCTTCTCTTTGGTAATGAAAGTTTGGCACAAAAAAGTAAACGGAACATTCGTCGCCAAAGCTCTCGACTTGACTGGATCCTCCGCTGCAGCAGCTCACAAAGAATTCGAAATCTATAAGTCTCTCCAGCACGAGAAGTTAGCGAATTTGCATTCCGCTAGTGTCTCCAAGAACTCCATGTTTTTTGTCATGGAAAAACTGTCTGGAATTGATGTCATTAGTTATTTATCCATGAGGCCTCTTTACACGGAAGAGCTGGTGTCAAGAATAATTCACCAAGTGAGTATTGTAAACTATTGTAAGAAATAATTTTGGCCAAATAGCAAAATAGGGGACGTTGGGATTTGATTTTTCGTGGCGCCAATTGGGCGATAAATCGGCCAAATGTGGTAACCCGGGTTTTCTTGTACTGTTTACAATCGCAACTCGTTAATTGGCACACTTTGGCGAAGTTTTTTTGACGCCAAATCCCAACGGTCCCTATTCTGCAATTTTATCATAATTTCGTTTTCGCGACTTTTCCCTTTAAAATTACGTCAATTTCTTTTTAACCCCATTTTTTTAAAATGAAGTTCTATATGAAACACATCAGATTGATCAATATCTATTTGTTGCGAAATGCTATTTTTTTTTTTTTTTTTTTTATTATTATTATTATTATTCTAATTTGTCATTGAAGATTTCCAGAAGAACGTTTTGTAACAGTTTCAATATTCTTAAAAGAATATCATTTGAAAAATTCTAATAAGAACTACAAAGCAACGATATTTGATTAAGTATTAATTTCCTTATCTTCTAAATTGAAATAAAAGCAATTATTAAATTTTCTTTTTAAAGTTTAAAAAAACTACAACAAAAGTAAAAAAAAATATATCCTTTTACATAAGATAATATCAACATTTTTTACTCAAATGAATTGTTAAGCATTAAATTTTTGTAAATCAATACAAACACATTCCTTGAAGCCTACAACGCTATAGAAATGTTCTTTTTCAGGTTATCGATGCTCTGGAATACTTGCATTTCCGAGGCATCTGCTATTTCGAATTGCAACCAGACAATGTTGTCATGGAAGACAGACATCATCCCAATATAAAGCTGGTAGACTTTGGAAGTGCTCAATATGTTCCTGAAGAAGGTGCCAAAGTACAAGTGCATGGAAATCCTGAGTATTTGGGTAAGATAATTACTGAATTGAAATAATTTTGTACCAGTATTAATATAAAATGTGTTTCACAGATTAATTGATTGAAAAATTATGCGAAAAAGTGACACCCAACTTTTAATAATTCGTTCCCATGGCCACTTTTAATGTATAGTGCCCATTAAATGCATTTAAAATGCCGAAAAAAAATTTAAGTAAGAAATTTATAATAATTTATTCCATTTCATATTTTACATGCAGTTACTTTGGTTTCGAAAATTGATGCAAATTATGTACTAAAACCTTATAGTATTTAATAACCTTAAATTATAAAAATTAAGGTTTAATAATTAATTATTTAAATTCACAAAGATCCATTTCGCAAAAAATGCAATTTATTAGAACAACTTTTGAAGTGAACGATAACAAAAAAATTAATTAAAAGATTATGAAAACAAAAAATTGTACCATTTAATTTCAAGAATATTCCATCATTGTTGAATACAGATGTCGAGTGCCTGAACGCGAAGCGTTCATCTACTCAATGGTATGTGAAGGCAGTAGGAAAGAAAAGTCATGATAAATAGATAATAGTAATCGTATGAATTGAGAGAAAAAAAAAGAAGAAAGTAAGGAAAATGTAAATCATCGGTGATGGAAACGTAACAAGAAATGTATGATCAGTAAATATGCGTTGAAGTAAAATATCTAAAAAGCGATAAGTGAGCAGGAAATTACGGTGGTTTGAGGCTTCGATTCCATTTAGAAGTAGAGAAAGGATACTTGTATTTTCCATTCAATTGCGTAAATATAGTTTGTGCCTTGATGAGAGGGTTTTCGTGAGTCGCAATGGTATTGAAGAAATTTCTAGAAAGTTTAGTAATATAGTTGTCAATAGAATCAATTTTTAAATCTTGATGAATTGTAGAGTTGCGGACAAACCAGGGTGCACCAGTGATAATACGAAGAAGTTTGTTTTGAATAATTTGTACAGATTTCTTGTTAGATTGTGCAGCTAGACCCCAGATTGGGGCAGCATAGGTAAGGATAGGCCTAAGAACTTGTTTGTAGAGAAGAAGTTTGTTTGACAAAGTTAATTTAGAAAATTTATTAATGAGTGGTAGAGTGAGATAAAAATTTTTCCAACATTTTTCTTTGATTTTTTTGAATATGAGCTCGAAACGTAAGTTTATTGTCTATAATTAAGCCGAGATATTTAATATTAGTTGCCCATTCAATTTCTTGATCAAAAAGGGAGAGATTAATATATGGTTGTCTGGCGTGTCCTTTTCGGAAAATGATAGCTTGAGATTTAGAGACATTAATTGCGATGCGCCATTTAGTTAGCCAATCCTCTAGGATGTTCAGAAAATTTTGAAGAGTATTGATGACATAAAGAATAGAAGCACCTTGGGCAAGAGCAGCAGAATCGTCAGCAAATAGGCAAGTGGAAATGTTAGTGCACTGAGGAAAGTCGTAGGTAAAGATATTGTAGAGAATAGGACTTAGCACGCTTCCTTGAGGTGTACCAGCACAAATACGACCGATTGTGGAGAATTCATTATGAAGTCGAACTTGAAAGGTTCTGTTTTTAAGATAATTTGTAATGATAAGTGTGATCCAAGGTGGAAATTGAAGTTTGATCATTTTGTAGATCAGTCCATTGTGCCACAATCGATCGAAAGCTTTTTTGACATCTAGAAAGACACCTCCTGTAAAAAATTTATAGTTATATCCTTCAGTGATGATATTGGTGACACGTAGAAGTTGATGACAAGTTGAGTGATGTTGACGGAATCCAAATTGTTCTGCTGGAATTATGGAATTTTTATCGCAAAAAGTAATATGTTTCACCAAGAGTTTTTCGTAAAGTTTTCCTACACAGCTAAGGAGACTGATGGGCCGATAATTTTGAGGAAATCAAGAATATTCCTAAAAACAAATTATTTTTAAACTAATTCAATGAAATATTTACAAATAATACATATATAAAAATGACAGAGTGCAATTTTTAACTAAGGTAATTTCAGGATGTTTAATTTTATTTTGCGGCTGATTTGATTTTAAATATTTTTTTATTAAAAGAACTTATCAGAATTTTATCGTTATTTTTAGTAAAGCACTGAATAAAAACTGATTAATCCTTAAGAAAAAGAAGTGGATCTTAGTGTTGTAGTCTTTATATAATTCGCACAAATACTAATTTATTTATCATTTAAATTATTACACGTATGGGTATTGTTTTTGAAGTGGTGTTTTTTGTCGTGTCCTTGATCACTTTCAATTTTTGGTTTTAAATTTCGTTCTCGAGCTTTTTATACATATTTATTTACAAAATAATTGACTAATTATTAATTAATTTAGTAAAAAAATTAATTCAGAAAAAAAATTGATGTAAAATTTTTCTAAAAAAATTGTCTGTTGGTAGAAAAGACAATTTTATTTTAAAATGAAAATGAAAATGAGATTGAGAAAAGAAAATCGGGTACCTACGTATTAACGGTACCTTGGCGACAGTTGCGCCAATAAAGAGCACACGCGCCAACCGCAGCTACAGATTTGGCGGTTTTTAAGTGGCACCAATCTATTCTATTGGTTTGGTAACCTTAGTAGCTGTTAGATTGGCGACACTTAAAAACCGCCAAGGTACCGTTAATACGTAAGTACCGAAAATCGTTTGGAATTCAATAGTTCTTTTCTTTCTTTTTTTTTAATACGCTTTTATTAGCTTCACCTGTATGTTTGTATGTATGTATGTAACCGACTCTTTGGGCTCGATTTTGGGACTGATGGCGCCATCTACTGGCGAATCAGTCAACTGATCAAAACCTACCTATTTTGTATAATTATTTTGTTTAATCTTAATTCCTTTTGTTTTATTTTACTTTTATCTTAAAATTCTCATTTTAACTTTAACCTTTTTATTTTTGGGCATCGTCAACGGACTCTTAATTGTACCGATAGCTTTAGCTTTTTCGATCTCCTGCTTTAATTTTCTCAAGCAGATGTTTTTCCTAAATTTTAAATTAATTAATTCATTTTTAATTATTTCTATTCATTAATTTAAGAAACTACAATTTATGCTAATGTTTTAATTAATTTAAAATGTGGAGGCTTTGAAATGACTGACGAGAAAATGAATGTCACTGTTCTAAAAGCGTGGGGTGCTCGATATCAATCGTTATAATTTTTCACTAGTTTCATTCCGAAATGCAGAGTTAGTTTAAAAATGTCATACGAAGCACCCCACGCTTTTAGAACAGTGACATTCATTTTCTCGTCAGTCATTTTATTCTTACGTTAACAATTATTTTTTACTTTTTAGATTGATTAACTCTAAAAGCGTATTTTTTAGTTTTTTTTAAACTATTAATTTTTTAAGATTGCTATTATGCGTTTTGTTTTTACATTAAATTCTAAATTTTATGGGTAATCCGACTCCAATTTTTTTTCTTTTTAATATTTTTAAATATTAATAACATGAAGGAAAAACAGATTTTAAAAGCTTAAAAATTAAAGCCGAAGTTATCATTATAAAATTATTAAAAAATAAACTCAAGATTTTTTTGGGGATTTTTGATATACACTAGAAAAAAAAATAAATTCAGAGGAAAAAAATATATATTTTTTTAAAAGTTATAGTTTTTAAGTTTAGACACAGGTGGAGAGAATAGTCACACACAGAGATAGAGCTTTGTACCGAAAGCATTTCTGGAGAAGTATGTTAAACAAATTGATCCATCAACTTTATTATTATATTTTTTTTTTTTTTTTTTTAGCGCCTGAAGTTTTGAAAGGTGAAGATGTTCATACACCAGCTGATATTTGGGGAGTTGGAGTTCTAACATACATACTGTAAGCATGTTTATTTCAATCCATTAAAATATGCAATATTCCATTTGTAAATCATCGTGGAGTGGTTGAAGATAAAATTATAAAAGAAGTCCCTCTTTACTTGCGACATTAAGAGTGATCTGAGATAGGAAAATAAATTCAAACCGTCATCTAGTAAAATATTTTACAGTTGAAAATAATTAATTTAACATGAAAAGCAAAACTTTGATAATTCTTTTTGTATAAGTTTTGATAATCAGTCAGTAACCCAATACGAAGATCAAGTTTGATTCAAAATTATGAACTTTGCATTCTTAAGATAATGGATTTAGTATTATCTTAACGTGGATATTATAACTACTAACTGGATATTATAACACTTGTAAAACTTCGCAATAAATTTTACATAACAGGTCAATTTCAAGATTTATATAATTTTATCTCTTTTTTTTTATATTAGTTTTAAAGACGAAAAATTATGTTAAAACAAAAATTACAGCCCAATGACTTTATCTGTAATTTTTGTACTCAAATAACGAATCGGAAACAAATCGGTGCATGTTGATGGAGTACTGTGGTCGCGAAGTGCCCAGACCTCCTAATTACAGCATAGAAACAATATCAGTCGGCTCAAGGCCCAGAGTAGATTGTAAAACCATTGCATAATTACATTTAAAGAAAAAAGAAGAGAACATAAGAAAGAATTACAAAAATTTAAGCAAAAGCAAACAGAAAATGACAAATGAAGAAAAGCCTTATCACCAGTGAGCACCCACGCAGTAGCAGTTATAAAAAACAAATACTCGCGAACGCGAACCCTAAGCAACCAGGACCATGGAAAGAGTGTCAAAAGATGTCAAAAGTGTCAAAAAAGTGAGAAAAAGGAAAAAATCCCTTCTACTTGTTAATGTTCAAAACGTGCTTCGGTCTTTTACGTGTGCATGGAGTGGAAATGTCATAATGAAAAGTGTTTAAATCTTGGATAACAGTATTGTCAGAACTATGGATAGAATCATAAAAATTTTTAGCAATTTTGGCTACAAATTCCCGAAAGCTAGGCATGTCTATAGAGTGTTTTATGTCTTTGTTTCTAATGTACCATGGTGCATCAGTGATCATTCTAATAACCTTATTTTTGAGTCTTTCAAGAAGTAGAAAGTTACTTGGTGCAGTGAAGCCCCAGACTGGACTCGCATATGCTATTATTGGACGTAAATAAGCAAGATAGACTAGTTTTTTAATTTCAATGGTTAGTATAGAGTGCCTACCTAAAACAGAATAAAATTTTCTTAATTGGTTATTGAATTTAGTTCTTAAGTAATCAATGTGAGCTTTAAATGTTAGTTGGCGATCAAGCATTACACCTAAATATTTAGCTTCTTTAGACCAGGAAATGTTAGTGTTATAAAGAGTTACATTAGAAGGATTACGGTTATTTTTCCTGGTAAATAGTACTGCTTCAGTCTTCGCGACATTAAGTTTTATTTTCCATGTGTCCAACCAAATTTCAAGTTTATTTATGTAGTTTTGTAAATTACTCAATTAATTAATAAATTATTTGTACTCAAATATTAATGTATTGGATATGTGATTTCAGATTGAGTGGAGTTTCGCCATTCGCTGGAGACAACGACAAAGAAACCAAAGACAACGTCCTAACATGTGAGGTACCATTTTGATCACTTGTACAAAGTGACGCCCGAAGCTACTTTTTCCTAATGCAACTCTTCAAACGAACGCCTCAGTAAGTAAAATACATAATGTTTTTTACTAAATGTTGAAGAATAAACTATATTGACATACAATGTTAAAAAATATTCTTAGTTCAGTAGCATTAAGCAAAAAAAGGCGAATGTAAAAATAAATTTTTTTTTTTTCTTTTGTTGAAATTAAAATTAAAAGATTTTTTTTCGTCTAATTTTCAGTACAAATTATTTAAACTAAAAATTTTGCTGTGCATTATTTTGGCAATTATCTACAACCTGATTTTAATCAATATGTCGACAGAAAATTATTTTTGGATTGTTATGTACTACTGTTTTGAATTCAGCTTTTAGTTTAATTTTTAGCTTTTTAGCCAAATAGACAAATGACAATGAAAGACAAGAATCTGAAACTAGAACACACAGAGAACTATAAAAGCGAAAATGATGGACAGAATCGCGAAAAGCATAGAGACAAAATCCTTGCCTCTAACTAAACTTCCAAATTCTTGTCACATAAAAAATATATATATAACTTGTTTATAACTCTACCGACTTTGTGTAACAAGCCAACGGAAGCTGCTATATAGTCGAAAGCCAATTTGCAGATAAATGAAATTAAGTCGTATGTATTTTTGTAGATACGTTCTTGTTAATAAATTTAAGTAAAAAAGAAGTTTTAAAAATTTGGGTCCATCTCCGGAAGAAATAAAAAGCACTACATCCAAGAGCTACGAAACTGTATAGCGTCTGAATATAGAGCGACAAGCCAAACGAAAGCCTCTTTCTGCACACTTTGGGGTAATTAGACCGTGACCTACAGTTTAAAGTAAATTCCGAACCACCCACAAACATCCATGACACCTCCAGGATTCGAACCTGAAGCCTTCGGTACTAACGACCAGAACGCTAACCAATTGGCCACCAGGTCGCGTAAAACGTCTAGCAGTGTTATAGCGAAAGAAATCACTGAATGTGTTTTGGTTGGTCAGGATAAAGAGCATGGAAATGAAGATTTCTAGATTTGGTTTTGTTGCTCTACGGTCATTTTGTGCACACTTTAGCCTAATTAGACAGGGGCTTATAGTTTAACGTTTGTTTCCGAACCCTCCATAAAACATCCATATTCGAACCTGAAACACCAAAGGCCAGAGCGCTGAGCCAGTTGGCCATCAGGGCAGCAAAAATGAAGAATCCAAGAGAGTTGATGAACAGAAATGTTCAGCTAGGGGTTTGAGCAATAACTGAGTCTGTAGGTCAGGAAATTCAGAAGAGCAAAACAAGTGTTATTATAGTATATAGTGAATTACCTTTAATTACAAAAGTAGCTTTTCCATTCAAAACATGTCATTAATGAATTGTTCCTTGCACAGGAAAGGCCCCAGCCGAAGAATGTCTAAGAAGACAAGTGGTTGCTCCCCAACGAGTTCATGATCAAGAAGAGGGACCACGCCGTCTTCCTCTCGCATCACCTGAAAGAATTCTCCAGAGCAGTTCCATTCCCTCAGAGCAAATCCACGCCCCAGCACCTAGTCAACATCTTCGGAAAAGCAGAATCTAGGCAAAGTTTGCATTACAACAGCATCGTACTGCAAAACAACTTAATTATTGCAATTATAATTCTCAGTGCCTTTATAAACATTCGTAATTTTAGGCGAGGGGAAAAAAAATGAATTGCCTGATATAATCCAGAAGACAATTCAAAATATTCTAACTGGTTTCTTTGACATAAAATGTACCAATAGGATAAATATATATAATACAGTGAGGAAACTGTAGAGCTTTTCCTAACGAAACTTTACATTTCCCTGACTGTTTGTTGTTGTTGTTCTGTAGAGAAAGCAATCCGGCGTAAACACTTAAGACTTTAAGTCTTGGATGCCTTTGGCGCAAGGCAACCGACGTTACTCACTTTAGGAGCCCTACCTAAGGGGTGCGTGTAGCTTGAAAGATAAACGCTACGAAAACGTAACAGTGGAGCAGCAATACCTCTGCTGATCATGTTGGGCATCGACTTATGGTTTAAAAGTGGATTCCGAACTTGGCTAACTCCTCCATGGCACCGCCGGGACTCGGGCAAACCTGTGGTACCGGTGCCAGACATACGGCGCTTTCA
>BPLQ01003352.1:600000-1028410 GCA_021605075.1 Caerostris darwini
TTTACGCATTTTGCAAAAATTAGGATCTTTTGCCATGTTTTAATTGTTTATAGTTTGTCTTGACTGCCATTTTTTTATTTCTTATAAAAGATATATTACAAAAACATATAGAACTCTATCAAAATATCAAGTTGTAGAGTAATTTTCTGTTAATGAGATATATCTTAGTTACTTCTGTTTTATAATGTTTACAATTGACATTCTATCTGTTAAAATCCTTAAAAAAAAAAAAAATATATATATATATATATTGTTTTTCAACTGTTAATTAAAAGGGAAAATCTCAAAAAAGGTGCATTTTTATGTGAAATATTGGTAGAATATACCTGTTAGATGTACAGGTATACTTTACAGGCAACATTAACCAAAGGGAAATGGAATAGAAAGCATCCATACATGCTCCAATATGCCAATAAATTTGAAAGTTGTTGGTCCGTATACTGTAGATGATAATGAAATAAATATTACTTACAATTGTTAAAAAAATTTATTTTAATGGAAATGTAATGGTTTTCTTTTCTCCACAAAAGTGAAAATTTTTATACTGTATTATCAAGTAGATTTGTATTTATACCCACATTAATAGTTCTTTAACATAAAAGTAAATGTTTAATTTAATATATATGTGTCAACAGTGAAATCTTTTACGTATACTGAATTTTATATTAATATTAATTTTATTGTTTACACTTTTTTATTTAAGTTTACAATATTGTATGTTTCACTTATTGACAGGCATTTTTAACTAGAATTTATTTAACCAATTACTAGAGCAGCATGATCAAAATTGACATTTGTGAATAAAACATCCTCTACTCATTTACTCATGGCTATTAGTGACAGTGGTTAAAAAACTGCCCATCATTTGGTGTTCATATATTGGTGATTAAAAGGTTACAATAATGTCAAAGTAACCACAATTTTATTTATTTTTATCAAATACATATATCAAACTTGTAGTTAGATAGTCACTGAAAAGTCTTTAAAAATTGCAGTTTTTAAATTATTCCATCTAATTATTTAATCAGAAATTAAAATGAAAAAACTATGTGGCTGTATTTTTTTTTCTTACCTTAATATCTTTGAATCTTTTTCAATAAATGAAAATCTTATCAATTTTATAAATTCTGTGTCATTAAAAAAATTTTAATAGTCATTCGTGGTAGAATTAATTAATTATTTCTTATTAAACAGATTCAATTGTAATTTGTATTCATTACTATTGAAAAAAAATTAAGTTAAATAAAAATATTTGCTGTATATTTATTACATAAGAACTTGCAAATTACAAAAATATATAAATACTAGACTAAAAAAAAAGTTTTTACATTTTAAATATTATTAGGAAATAAAAATTAATCTATTTTATTAGTTATATACCTTTTTGTTATCATTTGATTTCTTCATTATCATAAATAAAAGAAAATTAAAAAGTTAAGTTAAATAATATTATGAATGTGCTATAGAAGATATGATGAAACATTAAAAAAATTTTTGAAACAAGTGTACTGCAATAATTTTTTAAACAATCTTGTTATTAAAAAATTTATCACAGGTTGGTTTGTTTGTGCATGTAAATAATTATGCTGTACTTAGTTAAAGATTATTGCATTTTAATGCTTTTTTTTTTTTTTTTTCATTTAATATTTATGATTTCTTTGCATTTATTTGTTTTTGTAAACTAAAAGATTCAAATTCATAATAATATTCAATGATTATTTTTTTAATTGTACTTATTTTATATTTGACAGATTTCTTTAAAATTGGAGGGTTTAATGTATTAATACCCTTGCTTTCTTGTCCTGATAATGAAGTTGTTGCAACTACAGCAGAATTAATAGCTGACTTGTGCCAAAATAACCCTTTCTGTCAAAATAAGGCCTTGGAGTTAAATATTCTTCCAGAGGTAGTAAAACTATTGAATAATCCTCCTGACTCAAAAATTTGCTCTAAAGGTGTATATGCTTTATCATGTAAGTATAAAATTATATTTCATTACTTTTATTGTGTAATTCTTTTTAGGAATCATTCAAATGAAAACTTAAAAAATGTTTTTCGAAAAAACTTATTGTGTCAATGATAAATACATGGTCCTCATTTTTTCAATATAATCTTTCTCGTATTCAATGGTATGCAGTGTGCCTGGATTCTTAAAAAAAAAATTGTTTTGTGGACAAAATGCAAGTATTTAGTGGTTGCAATTGATGCATGGACAGTATGAGTCTGAACATTACCATGTTGTAAAGTAATGTCATTGCTTATTAAAATAGCATGTATAAGCATGCTTTTAATGAAGATTAAAATGATTCTTCAGTGGATTTAAATAAGAGGTATTAGAGCTTGTATTTCTCCTTAGGTACCAAGTGCTCAAAATGATACCTTTTTGGTTTCAAAAGAGATTTTCAATGCTTTCCTATGCTTTGTGAGTAAGGAGCATCTTTCAGTGTTATCACATCATTCTTGTATTTCTGTTCCACTCATCTATGCACTGAATGAAAAACTTGCATCACTTCATTGTGCATTCATATGACACATTTCAGTATGTTTTATGTCTGCACTAATCAAAAATTTAAGAATGGAACACTGTTCTTTGATGTGTGTTGCTAGTGAGGCAGTTACTGTTGCTTTTCCAACACTTTTTATTTTATGCTCTAGTGCCACATACTAGATATTTTTAATATTACTAACAACATTATTAAAAACTTACTGGTTAGTTGTATTTATTTCAAAATTTTATAAAACTTTCTAGGTTTTCATTTGATTGTTACAATTATTTTATAATTTTTTTGTTTGTTTTAAGATTAATAATATAATGTATACATTCTTAAGTTAAACCTTCAAGGCATTAAAGTGCGTTTGAAGTTGAATTATTTTTAGAATTAGATATTTTATTAGTTTTTCTTTTTTTTATTAAACATTGGTATTATTTAATTTTTATTATTATTTTATTAAAAAATTCATTTTATTATAAAAATTATTTTAAGTTTCTGTTTTTAGTAAATTTTTATTGATGAGAATTTAGCATAAGGAATTGAATATCCTAACTTGGTGCATAACCTTATCATCGTGATATTTTAGTTTTGGAATTTTTTTGTATTAACTTAATAATAATAATCAAAATAAATTTTTAAAAACTGTATCCAAATCAAAATATTACCACGAATGGAATAGGCAGCACTTTTCCTGGAAATTAAATTTTCTTGTTTTTAAATAGACATAAAAATGTCTAATTGAATTGATGTCATAAATTGTCCCAGTGAATATAATTTCACTCAAGGATTATTTCTTGATAAATTAAACTTAAAATACATGATAGTTTTTTTTTTTTTTTTTTTTTTTTTTTTTAGATTTAATTTTGTTTTAAAACTGAACTTTATGAGTAATTAATTTTTATTATCTTTTATGTATGGGATATTACCAATTCTTGTTATTTTTATTTTAGGTTTATGTCGTAACAATGATAAGTCAATTAAACATATAAAAGAAGCCAATATTGTTCCTTTGTTAATGAAAATTCTTGAAGAATCGGACGAAAAACTAAGAGCAAAAACAGCATTTTTCCTTTCATATTTATCAAACTTTGAAGAACTAAGAGGTGATTAATTTTCTTTTAATTATGGTTATTTTTATTATGTATTTATTTTGATTTTGTGAAATTTTAATGTTTTCACTTTGCATTATTTTGAAAAATCAAAACTTTCATTAAGCATCTATTAAATGGGATAAGAACAAAGTTTATTACCTTAAAATTTTAAACAATGTTCATTGCCCTATAAGTTCACAATTTTTTTCTTTAAAATACTTATAATTTGTTACACTTAATATTAATATTATTTAATATTGTGACTTTACATGAGCTGTTTTTCTTTTCTTATTTTTACTAGTTTTAAATTGTATTTTATTGCTCTTTCTTTCAGGGAGAAGAAAATACCCTTTTTTTCCCCCTATAATGAGACTTGTGAATTTTATCATAATGCTTTAATATGCATAAACGAATGATATAGAATATTACAACAACAGATGTTGTTGGTTTTTTTTTTCAATTATACCCATTTCATAATAATATTGTTTTGTAAATGTCTTTAAAAGAAAACCTTGATATATTTTTTGATTTGTAAAACAACTTAAGTATAAAAAATTTAGTGTTGAGAAGTAAAAAAATCTGCTTGTCACTTTTAATAATTTTTAAATTTTGGAAATTCTTTGGGAAATGGTTATGTGTAAGAATTAATATAATTATAAAAATCTTACATTTAAATGAAAATTTTAATCATTTGAAATTATTCTTATAGAATAGATTCTTGTACTATATTTTTGTGATTCTTATTACAAGTTTTATTTTTAATGTTGTTGTCAAAGAAAATTCAGGAAAGATAAATTTTTTACAATAAAAAAAATTACCTTTAAATGTAAGGTTATTGTGAAGTACAGTGAATAGGATTTTAGGAATTTTATTAAATTAAGAATTTCTTATTATTACTTATTGAATTGAAGAAAATTGTAATTATATATATGTACACCTAAATCTCTTTTTACATGATAGGTATTGTTCCTAAAAGTTACTCATGAAAAAAACTTAACTATGTTTCACGGTTAGTTTATTTCACAGTAAAGGCAAAATGTTCAGGATTTTGTTAAATTAATAATTTTTTCCTACTGTAGACAAGGTTAATCATGTAATAGTGAATAAAATTATTTTTGATATCACAATTCCCATTAAAAATGTACATGAATAGAGGTTTAATTATATAAATGTCATAGAATATGCAAGTATGGTTGATAAAGCTATAAAAAGTATATGGTATTGCATAAAACATTGAAATAAAATGGTTGTTTAACTCTTGAAACACATCATCTATTGATTTTTTTTCTTAATGATCATCTTTGTTTTTCAGAGGCTTTTTACAAGGCAAATATGATAGATAGTCTAATCAAGCTGTTGGGAAATATTCAAGACTCCAGCACCGAGCACTTGCTCAGTGTTTTACGTGTTCAAGTGTATGAACATGTGCAATCTAGAGTACAATGTGCAAGCAAAGATTACAATTTAAAAGAAATTCTGTTGAACAAAATAAATTTTTATCATTCAAAAAGTGAATATGAAGAAGCAAAAGAACACTGTGATAAAATTCTAGCTCTTTGTTTTCCTGAGGAGAAAAACTGATATAGAATAATTAAATATCTGTTGGCTGTTTGACTATTTCTTTTACAATATAAACTGAAATTCTAATAATTTTAAAAATTAATTAATTCAATTCATACATTGTTATTTATTTGTTATAATTTTTTGTATGTGTCATAAGTTTTTTTTTCCCCATCATCTGTAAAAATATTTTCATAATTTTATTTCTTGTTTAAGAAATAGCTTAATTGCGAATATTTATTTATTTTATAGAGTTAAAAAAAGTTTACGCTGTTGACAGATGCAGAATATAAATTAGAAAAATTACTATTTTTTTACTGTTTTGAAACCACAACTTGTATTAAAATAAATTTTCTACTTCTCTGAGTATCATGAAATGTAGCAAATGCTCTTTAATCTAGTGTTTGATGGTTCAACACTTTCTATGATCAAGAATGTTCAGTTTCAGATTTTCTCATGTAGATTTAGGCATTTGTTCAGCTTGTCCGTTAGGTTGTGAAACACCACTGCTTTTATTTTTATACGGTGTTTATTGTAACTGTCAATTTTTATTTCAATACAACTTGGAACTGATAAATTTATGTATAATTCATATTTTTTGAAGAAAATATCCGAATCATGGAAGTAACAAAATATCAGATACATTTTTAAACAGTTTAACAGGCTCATGTGTATTTTCTCTTTCCATAAAGTAACTTATCACAACTAATTTCATCTGTTATTGTAAAGTATTAATTTTTCTTTTATATTATGTTTTTTTATCATTTGAATATTTAATTAAATTGATGTTCAATATATGAATTTAATTTTGTTGATGCTAGAATGGCAAAATGCTTTGCCTGATATTTATTGTTTACTGATATTCAGAATGTGGGCAAGCATATTAAATATGTACATGTTTTAATCATTTAAATTTTTATCTAGAATGATTTATCTTTGAAATTCCTATTAAAATTATATTGATATCTACTATATTATAATTAATATCCCTATTAATGATTTATATTCTGGTATAAACATGCCAAATTAAAGAGCACTTCCTGTAATAATGTATAAAAATATTTATATTTAAGTATACAAAAATTACATTTTTATTTACTTTTTTTATTAAAGAATTAAAAGGGGTTTTTTTTCCCCCTTAATGAAAAAAAACAAAAACAAATTGGGGACGTAAAACTCCATAGCATAGTGTGCATCAAGTTTATAAACTATGGCAAGTTTACTCTAAAAGTTTTGATGATAGAAGTAATTTTTAATTTCACAATTGAATGTATGTTTTTGAAGTAAAATAATTTTGCTTATGGAATTTAAATGATTTTAACAATATGAATAATGAATAAATTATTTAAGCCTTAACATATTTCTTTATTGGTATATATTTCACAAATTTGTATGACTGAATGTCCAGTTAAGTTTTTAAAACATTCTTCTCTCCATTTTGGTACATTTTTATTTGTTATCAATGTTACTTGTTCATGTAAAAATGTGCAGTATTTATTTCAACACTTATTCGCTTTCCGCAGTTTTAAATTAAAAAAAAAAATATCCTTTTTATTTTTAATTTCTTGTTCTCGGAATGAACATTTAAATGAATAGGAATATTTAAAAAAATATCGCAATAATAGATTATTTTATAAAAACAATTTAAAATTTCATTTATAATTAACTTTCAGTGATTTCTAGGGAATGAATGAATGGTGTGTGTACAATAAATCTTCTAAATTACCGAAATTTAAATTTTGAAATTATTAGTTAGTCAGGGTAATTTTTTTTTAGTGAAAATTTAAATAAATTTATTAAAAAATATTAAAAAATCTCCATGCATTATACTCCAAATATTGCAGTAAGCAGTCTTCTATTTATTTTTATAGGACAGCACTAATGTATGTAATTTTATACCATTAGATGTTCAATTCATGCTACTTATCTATTTTGACAAGATTATTATCTTTGGAAAATTCTTGTTATCAGGTGTAAAAAAATCCTTGGAAACTGCTCATCAAAATTGAGTGAGTTATTGATCAATATATGCTATTATGTCAGATTATATTAAATTTAGTTATGGGGGCAGAAAAATTACTAGAGAAAAAAAAATTGAAGGGAGCTTAATGATCATAAACAATCTAAGTATTGTTTTATTTGCAATTTCTAAATTTTTTTATGATTATTATTTTGAGGCTGGATATTTGTAGTATTCACTGGTGGTAAAGTCTTCTGTACGGAATGATGCAAAATGCATTGGCATACATTTTCTGTTATTTTGTTGTATATGACATTTCATCGCATGGTGTCAAATGCATGAACTAACATGGAATTGTGGACCAGTTAATTAAATTTACTATGATCAGTTATATGAAAATTATCCAACCATGTTTTTCACTATGTACTTATAATTGTAGAACGTATGATTAATTTATGGTGGTTGATGCTTTGTAGCTTTAGGAGGAAAGAATATAGTCTGTTTTTTCTTCATTAGATGTTCACCGTTTTGTCTATCTGCTGAGTAGAATAATTTTATTTTGCTCTATGCCCTTAATTAAATGGCCGATACCTTGAAAACTGATCAATTCTGACTAAAAAAAATCGTTGGTTTTATCATTCATGATCATTTCAATGATATCCCATTTCTGAAATAAGACACATAACACTTCGTCCATTCATGTGTTCCTACATATTGTTTATACTACTGTGTCCAAAAAGTAAGACTAATTTTCAATTTAAAATTCCCGCGCTTATGGAATTTCAATTTTGTTTTCTTTTTTAGGTTGCTGGCACTGTCCTTGACATCTGTGCGAAAATTCACGTAAAAATATTCATTAGTGTTTGAGTTATGTTTGGCTTTGTGAGACGCTAAAACTGATTCCGGTGATTTTTGAAATGTCTGAATTAATTGAGCAAAGAACTTGCATTGAATTTTGTTTGTGGAAACGTATAGAATGTTGCAGAAGGCATTCGGTGAGCATTCCTATATCGGAAAGAAATGTGTAGATGTGGTAGAAACAGTTCAAAGAAGGCAGATAACGCGTTGAAGACGAAGAGCCCTCTGGTCGACCACCAACCTCAACCGAGAAGGTCACATCCAAAAAATTAAAGATTTGGTGCTTGCAAATCGTCGATTTACAATTAGAGACCTTGCTGCTGAAGTTGGAATTTCAAAAGGATCGGTCAATTCCATTTTGGGCCTCAAAAGCGTGAAATCTCGATTGGTACCGAAGACACTGATTGCGGCAGCTCACACTGCATTGATTCTTCGTGACTTTTTTCGCCAAAAATGAAACCCATATCGTTTCACAACCACCGTATTCACACCGCGCGACTTCTGGCTGTTTTCTAAACTCAAAGGACCACTTCGGGGACACCGTTTTGAGTCGAGTGGAAAGATTCAACGTGAATCGCCGCACGCTTTGAAGGCCATCCATGCCGATGACTTTTTATCATGCATTGAGGATTGGAAAAAAAGTTAGCATAAGTGCATTGTGTCCGGAGGGGATTACTTTGAAGGCGATGAAATAGATTTGAAAGAATAAATAAAGAGTTTTTGAAAATAAAAAAAATTGTTTCTTGCGTTTTGGGCACAGTTGTATGATCGCACCAGAAGCGTCGAATCCCACTCGAGACAATGTATAGCAGGGAATACCCCCACCCCAACTTGCGCGTTTGTACTGCTGACTAAATATTCCGCTTGCATTCCATACAAATCTAGATTCCCTTTTGGTTGGAAAAATAATTATTCCAGCTTTCGAAACAGTCTTAGGTCGAGAAACTGAAGTTGAAAGCGACTGTTGGGAAGAAACAAGCTTCAAACAATTGTATTTCTAAAATTTGAAGCATCAGTTCCGAAAATTTAATGCTACTAGTTTCCGATAATTTTTTCGCTCATCTTCCGAAAAGTTTAACTTCTTGTTCAGGAAACTCGTGGTATCTACAAACGTCACTGCTCTTGAGTTTTTAGTTTTCGTGTAGAATTTAGAGCTTTAGTGGAGATTCATAATCGTGTAAATTCATGATGAATTTACATTAAAAGAATTCCAATTGAAAAAAGAGCTCAGCTTTGCATTAACTTATTGACAAAGTATCATTTTCTCAAAACCTTTATAAACTAACATTATTTAAGTTAATAAAGTTTTCCAAAAAAATTTTGTCTTTAATGAAAATGCAAAACAAGAAATGTGTTCTATCTATTGTAGAATTAATCTATCTATGTGTATAAATATATATATATAGATTCGGATATTACAAAATTTTTTATCCAGTATTTTCTAATTTATTGCACTATTATAGACTTGATATTTACATGACTTTGGTATATTACAAGATTCACTTTACACTGATTATTTTACCGGAGAAAAAAAAAAAAAAAAATAACAAATATTACCAAAGTTTAAAAAAAAAAAAAAAAAGTGTAACATCTCATATCTAAAATTAATTTTATATTCGCAACGCATTTAAGAATTAGAACGCACTTAATACGCAAACATAACTGTATGCAATTATGTTTGTTAGAAATGTCCATTTAAAGTTTTGACTTAAAAAACAAACAAATATAAGAAAATCAATAAAAACTAAATAATATGATATATTTATTTATTTATTAATAATAAATAAATAAAAACAAACATTACATAAATAAACATAATAAGTAGGAATTTAAAAAAGAAAATGTTGAATAAAAGCTATCAAACCGCCAATCGTTAATATCGTATACTGTTTCACTATTGTATTCTTCATTCAGTATCCAATATTAAAACATACGCTAAAAAGATAGTTATGTTTGAATTTTGTATGCAACCTTCGAATTTTTCTTCATATCAAAGAATACGGAATTAAAATGCATCATATAATTTTAACGTTTGCATTCTTCGACACAGGATATTTTTTTCTATCAACAATCTATAACATCATTCATAAAAGCCGTGGCATACTCTCTTTCATGGTAGTAGCCTATTTTCCAATATTTTCTGCTGAACAACTTACAATCGCGATTATCGATAAAAATGGCAATTTTAGTTTTGCTGTAACTGAAATAATACCCTTTCGTGACAGAATTTATTTTTACGTTTCAGAAGGTGGGGCCTTTTTCGATCTTGTTCCGAATAATGAACTTATGAAAGGAATCTCGATATAGAAAGTTTCTTCGAGGGGGAAAAAAAAAATATTTCAAGAAAGAATTCTAGTTCGGTGCTGAAGTAATGGAAAAAGGGAGAAAAAAATTAGACGTATTGGGCATTATTTTGTATCGATAATATTTAAGTAAACTTTAAATGGTCAACGAATATTATTTTTCAATTCCTTCTATTAGCTCACACTCTCCCTATATATATATATCTTGTTCAAATTTTCAATCGTTAATAAAATACTTTTTATTCATCCACTCAAGTTCAAATACATTTTTTTTTAACTTGTAGTGGATGACACTTGATGTTAATACAGGTTTTTCAAATATTAATTCCGTAATTAAATTTAATTAATTAATTTAACTTTTTTTAGATTTAAGTTGCATATATCTACCAATAGATGGCGCCAGATAAAGTTAAAAAATGAATGAAAATTATTTATAAAGGACTTTTCTGCAATATAGTGAAAAAAAAAAGGAATTGACTTTAAAAAATTTGTTTTTATAGTACTTGTTATTTGACAACTAATATTTCATCTAAAATATCTTCCCAGTATTTACAAAATTAAGGAAAACATAAGATTACTATTAATCTTGTGAAGGTAAATATTGCTGTTATTTTAAAGTTTAATATACGCATATATTAAATTTCTGGTTTGTATTCAAATTACATTTCGATTGTTTAATTATTAAGGCATTTATCGTATAAAAATTATAATTTTTTTTTTCTATAAAACTAGATTGGATGCACAATAAAACATCATATTACCTCAGTCGTTGCTTAGCTTCGCAAGCTAGCATGCAAAAGACCGAGACTCGATTTAGTGTGTGTTACAGCACTTAAATAACTTGACGGTGTTTTTTATAAAAAATAGAGGAGATTTAATGATAATTGTCGCAACGATTATCTGGTTTCTTAATGGGAATTTACCCATTTTTTCCCAAGTGACAGACAAATGAAGTATTTTATTCAAGTCCGCAAGTAATGTAATAATCACCTCCCATTCACTAGTTGTATACTGCGTGAATCTCGAGGACACTGATGTAATATATAATACATAAAAAGCAATTTAAATATGTCAAAATATGAAAAAAATTCTAATTTTACATTTTAACAACAGTTTAGCAAATGAGAAAAAAACATCCTATAAAAATGCTTTTCATTTGAACTTCTACAATTGTTTTTTCTGTGGAAAGAGATTTTAAAAAAATAGTATTATAATTGTAATTTTTTTATTTGTAATTTTAATTATTTTTAAATAATATAAATTCTATCAAATTAATACACAGGTGGTAGATTTAGTTCCTTTAAAAAAAAAAAAAAAAAAAAAGGAGCTATCTATCAATCAGTAAAGAAAGCAATTTGGCCAAATCGCAAAATAGAGGCAGTTGGGATTTGGCGACTTTTTGTGGCGCCAATTGAGCGAAAAGTCGTTAAATGTGGTAACACGGGTATCTTGTGTGTGTAATTCACAAACGCATCCCGCTACTTGGCTGACTTTGGCCAAAATTATTTTTGACGCCAAATCCAATTATCCCCGAAATCTCCCTATTCAGCGATTATACCAGCAATATTTATTGATTTGTTCTGTTTAATGTTATAAATGCACAATATTTAGTATTGTTTATGAATTTAAATCTGATTCCAACGAATATTGATAAGATATTGTAATGCTGCCAAGAGCATTCTAGTAAAAGTTTTAAATGAAAGTTTTATCACACTCTTTCTGGCGTGATAAATTCTTCATTTCGGCATCGCTTGGTGAATTTTGAACAAAGCTAACAACGCGCTATCCACTAGGTCACACTTTTCAATAGTAATACTGATATTAATAATTTTAGTTAGTAATTTTATTTTATGGAATTGTAAGCAATATTTCGAGAGGGGGTACATGGCCTTCACCTTACTGATAAATTGATGCTTGGAATAAAAAATTATTTAAATTTGGGGTGCAGGAAACTTGGCGAGAAACGAGCCAGTTTTTTAGAATTTTTTTACTTGACCGTGATTCAAAATTAAAAAGTTAACTGCAGCAGGATGCAAGAGATAAGGTATATCTTCAGGCAAAAAAAGATATTAAGTCTCTGTGTTATTAGGTTTTAACGATGCAAATTAAATTAATATATTTATTTTATAATTTGCCTTCACATTCCTTCCTTCATATTTGTTATTGTAGATTATTGCGGAGATCCTTGGCCGCGTAGCGGCCACTAGCTCCTTCTTTGTAAAATGTTGAAACATAGCGGTGGTCTCATACCCTTTGAGTTAATAAGCAAAATAGATAATTAAATGCCTTTTTTAAAAGAGAATTATTTATTTAATAAAATTATAAAATGAAAAATATCAAAAATGTAGATGTTGATGGAATCAGTTGCATGTAATAACCCCGAATAAGCAAAGGTTCAAATTAGGAGAAAAGCGAACATTTTTCATCTAGGCAGTTGTAAGGAATTAATTAAAAATATTTTGAAAAGTGCGAGATCTTTTGCTATGTTTGCGGGAAGAAATATCATAATCGTAATTTTGTAGGATATTTAATACAGGGTTATTAATGTTTCGCATATCATTATAGAATTTAGTAGAAATTTTGTGAACAAATTGTCTTAAACTTGGAATCGAGAGAGTTCGTCTAATATCGTTATTACGAAAGTACCAGGGTGAATTCGTTAACATTCTGAGAGTTTTGTTCTCAAGCCTTTGAATAATTTCAAAATTTGTACGTGCGACAGAACCCCAAACTGGGCTTGCATAAGCTAATACTGGACGAAGATAAGAGAGATATATTAGAATTTTGAGATTAAGAGGTAAAGCTGAATTTCTATTGATTAAAGGGTAGAGAATTCTAAATTGAGTATTGAATTTATTTATAAGGTTGTAGATATGCGAACTGTAGTTAAGTTTACTATCAAGGATAATTCCTAAGTACTTAGTTGCTTTAGACCAGGTGATATAATTATTGTACATTTTAATATTAGGAGGGTTATAGGATTTTTTGTAAGTGAAAAGAACTGCTTCAGTCTTGTCCACATTTAATTTTATCTTCCAGTTAATGAGCCATTTTTCTAAATCAATGATATAATTTTGCAAATTTTCCTGGATGGTACTAGTGTTTCGGCCTTGCGTTAAGATTGCAGTGTCATCAGCATAAAGACTAATTTTGATATTGTTCTTTTGTGGAATATCGTTGATAAAGATATTATAGAGGAAAGGAGCTAGAATAGAGCCCTGGGGCACACCAGCGTGAATATCACGAATTGAGGAATCAGTATTCCCTACTGCGACAACAAAGTGTCTGTCTGAAAGGTAGTTACGAATTACTTGAATCAAATAAGGAGAGAAATTGTAAGAAATGAGTTTGTAAATCAATCCATTAACCCAGACTCTATCAAAAGCTTTGTCCACATCAAGAAAAATTACAGCAGTTTCATATTTCCAGGTAAATCCTTCAGCAACAGTTTCTGTGAGATTGTAGACTGATGAGTTGTAGAAAGTTTTTCGGAAAATCCGAATTGCTGTGGGATGAGAAGGTTCTTTTGATTTGACTCATTTTTAAGAAGGTTCAGGATGACATTTTCAATTAGTTTACTAACAGAAGAGAGTAAAGAAATTGGTCTGTAACTAATAGGAGAAGTAGGATCCTTTCCAGGTTTAAGAATTAAGAGAATTCTAGCTGTTTTCCAAGACTTAGGATAATAACCAGTATGAAAAATAGAATCAGTAATTTTACATATCTCAAGTATTATTTTGAAAGGAAGGTTTTTTAACATTTTATTAGTAATTTTATCTATGCCAGGAGTTTTGTTAATTTTCAGTGAGGAAATGCAATTAATAACGAAAGATGCTTTAGTGATAGGAATTTCAGAGACTTGACAAGTATTAATAAAATTAGTGATAGTGAACTCAACGAGATTTTCTATATTATGATTATTAATGTTGTACTCAAGAAACTGTTCCTGAAGGCTGTCAGCTAAAACCTCAGCTTTTTGACTGTCAGTGGTGGCCAGTGAATTGTTAGAGCCTAGGGTTCGAATGTGAGAACGTTTACGTTTAAAAGTCCTGGGACAAGACCAGAAAGAACCATCTTCGCAGTTTACGGTTTTTAGGTGTCTATCCCAAGTTCCATATTTATATCGAGCAATAAGCTCTTCTCAGTAAAGTCTGCGAGTGATTATAATTAGTCTTACTTTGTGGATCACGAAAGATTTGCCAGGTTTTACGGGCATGATTACGGTTAGTGATTAAGGTTTTAATATGTGGAGGAAGATAACCTTCTTAATAGAATCTTCTTCCTTCATAATAGAACTTTTCTGTAATAAGATGCAAAAGCAATTTGAGATGATCTCTGCTTGAGATGATCTCATTGCTTAAATTATAATAATTTTTTAAATTATTAAAATCATAATCCTATCAATTGGAAGCTGTAAAAAACTATCAAATTCATTGTTCTTAAATAGTTTAATCAAGCTAAAGTATTAGCTTGTAATAAGTATACAGTAAAGAAATAATTTAATCAAGCTGAAGTATTTCAGTCAAAATAAAATTTAAAAAAATCCGTAATCAGTAATAAACCATTGAAATAACTTCTCTTATAACTTTACTTTTAACAATGAAAATTATTAAAAAAATTATTATGAATGATAAATCGCCTGTAAATAAGTTGATCTTTTACAATACCATGTTGCATATCATACCATCATCCTTCTCGTGATATAAGTATATATAAAACTCAAGAGTCTAAAATTCAACCATTCTGTTTTAAAATTCTTTAGAAATAGCTGTTTGGTAATGCTTTCGAAGGTAATAAAAAAAAGAAAGCTTTTAGAAAGTAAATTTTTTGTTTAGTACTGAAAATAATCATTTGAAAAATTTGACAGAATAATAAAAAAAAAAAGTAAGATGGTTCCTGCTTACCAATACTTCAGCATAAAATAGTCAGTAATAATTGTATCTCAGTCAGCTCGTGGCAGAAAACTAGACACGCATGCGTCATTTTCATTCGTTTTTGTTATCACTGTATTTCTCGTTTGTGGCCAAGTTTGTAAATCCTGTCATGTGTAAAAATAGTTAAATCACATCTTAGTAATTATCAAACTGGAGATTGTACTGATAGATCATGAGTATATTTTTATTTCTTTCGTTTCCATTTATTTATAGCATAAAATTCTACACTTTTTTTCAGAAATAATAGTCTAAAATTCTCTCTATAGGTTATAATAGTTTTTATCCAATAGAAATTGCTGGGAAATTATAATGTTTTTTTAAACACTGTAATTTTTCTTTATACTGATCTTCATTTTTGAATATATACCACTATTGAGATTTTTTTTTTAATGTTTCTAATTAAAACATGCTTAATATAGTACATATTTTTTAAAAAGTTATTAAACTGCCTTTTATGTGAATGCTCGTTTTATGAAATGAAGATAAATCGGCCAAGTCGCAAAACAAGGCATTTGGCGAATTTGTGTGGCGCCAACTACGCGATAAGTCTCCAAATGTAAAAACCCGAGTATCTTGTACTTTTTGAAATTCACTTAACTTAAAATCGCAACCCGTTGCTTCACGGACATAGGCGAAAAAAATTTGAACTCCAAATCCTAACGGCCTCTATTCTGCGATTTTACCGACGAATCATTATAAAAAGTCAGTATAAGTGCAAAAATCAGTATACTATTTCTTAATAAAATTAGTATAAATCCTAAAATTCTTGTAAAAATTATTTTCCTTTATTTAGGAAGGCAGGGGTTTTGTCCTAAGCAATGATATGAAATGCGTTTTGATTCTCGTATATAATATGTAGGTTATCGGTGTAGGTTATTTAATATGTAGGTAGGTGAACTTCCCAAAGCTTCTTCTTCCAATCTGTCAGCTTCAGAGGTTCATTCCATGACTTCAGCCAGAGTGAATACCGCTCGGAGGTCGCCACCAGTACATGCATGATACGCCGCTAAATATCCTAGTATGTCCTTGCAGTGCTCCTGTCCTAGATCTGCTCAAACGGCTTTAGCTAGACTAAAAACTGGCCACACTAAGAGTTTGACGTTCAATGGAGACGAGAAGACATATACCCTTTGTCATTGTTCGGCCATTGCGTCTCCCTCTCATATCATCGATTGTATTGGTGCCTCTGTGAGGCAACTGTTGAATGAAGGGAGGACAGTTTACGATCTATTGATGTAGCATAATCTACTGGTCTTGGTTTAGGATTCTAAATCAAGGGGATAAGCGACAACAACAGGTTATCGGGAAGATAAAACCAAAAAATATTAAGCAACTGTAAAACATTGTAAGACTAATTTTAAACCATGTCGACAAACAGATTGATTCACAAATAACCTTTAATGAATATTTAACAATAACTTTTTAATTTATTCATGTATAATTTCTAATTGCTAAGAAATGCATTTGATATCGTAGTTGTTCTTTCACTATGATACCATAATGCGAACTTGTTAGTATTTATCCTTCGGTAAAGTAAAAGTATGCATCTGTAAAAAAATGGCATTTTTTTCCACATTGCTATAATTGGCAGTTAAATCAGTTTTCTCATGAACACATTTGCTTTTTAATTGAAGATAAAAAAAAATGTAAACAAATTAAAAACAGTAAACTTTATTAAGATATAGCGAAGAAAAAAATTAATTTACATTATACCAAATCATTTATATAATTTCTAATACGAAAATTTAAACTTATAATCTTACATCAGATACAATAAAAAATTATGATTTGAATGAAAAATTAAAACCGTTTATTTATATGGCTAAACATATATATCCATTACTTTTCGGTTAACGTAACGTGTCGTAATTGTGGTTGAACCCTTTAAAATATGTGATAACCTGTTTATTTCGTTAAATGTGCTTTCTATGCAACTTTAAGGTTGTCATTCCTAACTCTATGATAGTTAGATATTGTGCCATTATTTATGTTTGGCGACAAGAGCTGTTCCATTAACCGAAAAGTTTCAAATATCCTATAAAGAAATAATACAAATTAGAAACTGAGAAAAACTGAATAAAAATAATAAAGATGGTTTCACTGTTACATAAAATTGTTTCAATTGTTATTCTAGCTAAACATTTGATTTTAGTATTTTAATCTCTTTTCTAATGAACATAGGGTATCGAGTACAAAATATTCTGCATTTTGGAATTATTTCCAATTACTTTGAGAAATGCTTTTCCTACAGCTCCATTTCGAACTTACAATTTCACATCTTCGAAATCGAAGCTCAATGATTTCGATATAGATTCAATCACGGTATGGTGCTTACATATTAATGATTATCCATTGGCGAAAACTTTTTATGGAGGGAAATGAAAATGCCAAGCCAATTTTTAACAAAAAGAGATCGATTAAATTTAAGCATGTTGAAAATATAAAATAAATAAATAAAACAGAATGATTAAATAGCCAGTTAAAAAAGATAACTTAAAGTACTTTCTTATAGCGGCCTTGGTGAATTAGGATGTTTATGATACTTGCCTTGACAAAATTAATACAGTATAAATATATTTATAAATAGTCAAATATGGGCACTCAACCCTCTACTTCTTTAGATACGGCTTTGATCCATGCATTTCAGCGAGATTATTAGAATTTATGGTTGGGAGAAAAACACATTATTCTGTTAATTTTCACTAAGAGAGTACTAACACTAACACTAAGAGACACTAACTACTAAGAAGAATCATTTGTATTGTATAGAGCAGGGGTCTCCAAACTACGTCCCGCGGGCCAAATCCGGCCCGCCAGTGTCATCAATCCGGCCGCGGCAGCGAATAGCTTATTGTTACTGTAATAAGTTGGATAAATAAACACAGAATGATAATAACTCGGTTTTATTGACTTGCTAGGTAAAGCTTAATGCAAGTAAAATACGCAGAAAATTTAACTTGAGCGTAACAACTAACAAATAATTGAAATGAATCTCACTAACATTATAAACTAGAGAACATCCCGTAGGTTGCCCTCTGTAGTTATGTTGGGGTAAAGAGTATCGTATATGTATGTATATCGATGTTTGGAATGTATCAAACATATGAAGCAAACATATTTTTATTTTGAAAATCTCTCAGGAACGGAAAAGCTAAATTAACGTGAATGAAAAAGCGGGGTATACACTTGCAAAAAAATACTAATGAGAAAAAATACTAATGTAATTGTGATTTTTCAGTGACAATAGTTTGTAGTTAGCAAGCGTATGTTCGCTCAGAGCCCGTACTCGGGGACTGATCTAGAAATTATAGATAATGGCAGAAAAATTAAAACGGTTTTGGCCCTTGTTACTTATTGGAGTAAACAGTGTGGCCCTAAGGCTGGAAAGTTTGGAGACCCCTGGTATAGAGCATTGTATATTAGCACATGTATTATATATTTATCTTTTTTTTCCAGAAGGAAGTACAATGAAACAAAAATTCAGACCAAGGGTAATGAAAGAAAACCTATTAAAATTCTATGTGATTATTCTTAAGTAAGAGCAACATCAATATTAATAGATTCAGTGTTCAAGTAGTAAAAGGTCAGTTTTCACACTAAATTGTTATATTGTTCATTATTTTATAAAATTTATGTAGAGTAGATGTTTTATGTTATATTTTCGTTTCAAAATTCTTCTCGACGACATGCATATCGCATAATGGTGGACGTGTTGGAATTGGAATTATAGCGACGAAAGCTATTATAACTGGAAATTAAGATTTATTAGTTTTTCGCCAGCTTAACAATTGATAGTGTTCCATAATTTCTTTTACGATATTTAATTTAACTCCCTCACATAAGATTTAATAGATTTCTGTAGTATCTTACAATAGAAAAAAATTAAGTGGAAAGGAAAAGAGCGAATATTTTACTCGGGAAAAGATTAACAGGATAGAAATTTCAAATTTATAATGATAAAAATTTAAATTAAACGAATATACGAAAATTTAAATTAAACGAAACGAAACTAAATTAAACGAATATTAAGTAGAGAATTAAGAAATTAATGCTGATAACTTTAGATTCCTACCAAGTTGAGGAAAAGATTCCATTACATTTTTATCAGATTTTTAGAGAGATTTTGCCTCACTCACAATCAGAAAAAAAAATGTTGTCCACAAAATGACGAAATAGGAACATCATCCTTT
Source organism: Caerostris darwini (assembly GCA_021605075.1). Taxonomy (NCBI): domain Eukaryota; kingdom Metazoa; phylum Arthropoda; class Arachnida; order Araneae; family Araneidae; genus Caerostris; species Caerostris darwini. Next base: position 619,389 of record BPLQ01003352.1, read on the forward strand.
TAAAATCCTGTGAAACTCATGAGTTGGCAATATATTGGACAAAATAATACTTTTGTTGTATTAACAGCGATTTCAAAATAATGGCTATTTAATTAACATGTAAAAGCTCGTTCTTTTTTTTTTCATTGACATTTCGTTCATTCATTTTGTATATATATACATAATGCAATATATGTGTCACCAAGGGAATTTTACAAAAGCTACCAGCGTCAAATGTGTATGCAAGGCAATTTCACCGAGACCGCTACTGTAAGAAAGCGCCAAATTAAAAAAAAAATTCTTCAATAGTCACTGCAATATTTTCGAACAGAAACGGCCGAACGACTTGATGATTTGAATCCGCGAAGTTTTTCAATTTTTGACTAAATGAAAATTAATATACAAGTCATAGCATTTATAATGTTGAGTAAATAGCGGGATAAAAGGTCTTCTGCCCTGTGCTAGATGGACACGGGTGGTATCTGTTCCACTTTCCTTTCTCGCCTGTCCCTCCGAGCGGCCAGCTTTTCTTCCAGTCCTTGGATCATCCTTTCTCTTTGCATCGTCTGAACTTTCAGGAACTCACCCACATTTTGGGTGTGCTGCTTTCGGAGCTCCCCAATTTTCTCTGCAACAATCAAATAAACATTTTTAATGAACAGTTACGTAGTGTTTACCACAAATAGTCAAATAGCGTATTAATTATATCATTAAAGTGATTGATTGTTCGTCTCAAGATCACAGTGGTAACGTGTCCACGAGGGCCCAGCTTTGAACCTTATTTCTGTTACAGTCACCGTTTAAGAAAGGAGGAGGCTATGGATCGATGGTTATTGTGACAGCGTGTGTAAAGTGTCTGGCAGTGATAGTCAAATTGCCTGGTAGGAGTTTTCTGCCTTTCTATCATACGACACAGAAGTTCAGGAAAGAATATAAAGTTATAAAATATTACTCTTAAAAGCAATCCCGTCGTCATCCATCGGTGGCTTGTTTGTGTGTGGGCCTGACGGCCGAGTAGCTAGCGCTCTGGCACTCGGTGTCACAGGTTTCGATTCCGAATCCCGGGGTTGCCATGGATGTTTTTAGTGGTTCGGAATCAATTTTAGCAGTAGGTCCTGGTCTCATATGGCCGTACAGTGTCATAGAGACTAATCAGACTTCTTCTCACCCACATTATTCCCAAACTGTAAAGGATCAGCTCTAGGCACAGTGATGTAGTGTGGTGTAGTAGTAGTGGTGGCTTGTTTGTGGCATTCATAAATTTAACACGAGACCATCGGATGTTTAACAATAAAAAGAAATAGTGATCAATCAATTCAGTTGGATCCAGTCTCTAATTTTGCACATATCAGCTAATTTTTTAAAAATTGCTCTTAAAATTATAAACTTACTTCTTACAAAAGTTTATTTTTTCTAACTTACTTTACTTATTAAAAACACTACTGTCTCTCCAATTTGTAAGGCTTTTAATCTATTGCAACATGGGCATTTTTAACCCTTACGAGTGCTTACATTGCAAATTCTGCAAGGTTTTTAACAAGAAGTTGCTGGTAATCAACAATAAAATTAAATGAATAACCAATGAGTGGCTAAATTTAAATCTTCAGTGGCTAATTGCAAATCTTCAGCAAGGCTAACAAGAAGTTGCTGGCAATCAATAAGATTATATGAATAATCAATGAGCTGCAGTAGCTAAATTTAAATCTGCGGACAATTATCAAAATGAAAAAGTAATGCATTACATCCATTTTTTTGCAGAATTTTATTCTTCAACTTAATCACCAGTTTTCTTTTTTTCTTAGCTTTCGTAGTCATTTGATTTTTTTAATTTAATTATTACCAACTTTGCAATTTTTAAACTTACCTTGAAGTTCTTCTACAGAATATTGGGAAGAAACTGATTTTACTGAAGCTCTTGACAGTGACGGAGAGAATTCCATGATTGTATTCTAAGTTGATTTTAACTGAAAGTTAGAAAGTGAAAATTATTTTAATCCTACGAGTAATTAAAGTCATTAAATAAAACAAAAACCTGGCAAAAGCTATGATTTATTACGAAATCAAAAATATTACATTTTTTTTAGTTATTAAAGTTTTAACAAAATATCTGTGAAATAAAAAATTTTATTTTTACTTTTTAAATTATTAATATTTTATTGATTACTATTTCATTCAATTCAATTCCTTCTATTAGCTCACACTCTCCCTATATATATATCTTCTTCAAATTTTCATTCGTTCATAAAATACTTTTTATTCATCCATTCAAGTTCAAATACATTTTTTTTAACTTGTCGTGGATGACACTTGAGGTTAATACAGTTTTTCAAATATTAATTCAGTAATTAAATTTTATTAATTAAGTTTAGTTTCTTTTAGATTTAAGATGCATGTATCTATCTACCAATAGATGGCGCCAGATAAATTTTTAAAAAATGAAGGAAAATTATTTATAAAGGACTTTCTGCAATATAGTGAAAAAAAAGTAGGAATTGACTTAAAAAAAAAGTGTTTTTATATTACTTGTTTTTAAATATCATTCTTTTAAATGAAGATAAACACAGTTTTCCAAAATGTTTTTAATAAAATATAACCCATGCAATAGAAAATCTGAAACAAATACACAATGCAAATTAGTGAAAATTATTGTAAATATTTAAGAGATATAAATTTATTGTATTTAAAGGATTTTGATCCTTGATGACAGAGTGACTAGCGAACTGGCGCTCGGTACTACAAGTTTTGTGCTCGATGCCCGGAGGTGCATTGGATGCTTGTAATAGTTCGAAATCCACTTTAAACCGTAGATCCCGGTTTAATATGACTGTTCGGCGTATAGCTGACGACCCTACCCAGTAAAAAAAAAAAAAAAAATCTCATGTGTCGGAATATGCCAGTAGGCGGAAGCCCGTGAACCCACCATGGAACTGTTGAACTATTGAAGACGAGAATTTAAAAAAAATACTAATTTTTAAGTTTTTTCACATGTACAAAATGCTTTCGTTTTAGTAACGTTTACATTATCGGTAGTACAAATTTGCTTGCCAATAGCAGAAACGGGCTCAATAATAACACTTTATACATTTTAATGTATTAAAACCATTTATCTTTAACATTGTATTATTGAATAAATCTTACAATAATAACTGATTAATATATGTGACCAAATCCGACATAAAGATATTTGTTAATGTAAGTTATAAAAATGCAAAAGTTAGAAATGTGATCAGTTTTATGATCTTCATCATCACCATCATTGGCGCAACAGCCCATGGTCCCATGGTAAGCCAAGGCCATCTGTCTTTTGGCAGCTTTCGAGACAGGAGATAGTTTCTTTTTACGAGTTGGGTTGTCAGCCCACTATAGTCATACTAGACCGGGACCTACGGTTTAAAGTGGATTCGGAACCACTATAAAATCCATGGCACAGCCGGGAATTTTATGTATGAGTGTATATATATATATATATATATATATTCAAAGTTTTTTTTTTATTTTATAAAATTAATGCATTTTAAGCACTAAAATATATTTAACCGTTCTTTTTTTTTAATAGGCTACTTAAAGTTTGAAAATTTTGACTGAGAACTAAACACGAATTGTGATAATCGCAAAGGATAGAGCTTTTTCGCCTACCTGTCTTAAGCCATAATTATGGTAGAAGATAATAAATCTCTTTCAGGTACAACTGTTGGATTTAGGAGCAAATACCTCACCGGCAGTTCAATTTTACGAGAAGGAAACGCTAATCGCTACGTAGAAGGCGTAAATATATCTGGGCTTAATAAAATAACACCTGGAATAATGTCCGAAGATATCATTACATCAGTCGAAAAATTAAATGATAAGTTCTCTAATTTAAAGCTTGATGAACTTGCAGATTTACTCGATAGAACTATATCTCCTGAAATTTCCAGTTTATTGTATATTGCGTCAGTTTATACAATAAATAACTGCAAGCCATTCGCAGGCTCTAAAAATGGCGACTTGCAAGAGTTACATCAGCATTTAGACCAACTTATACCATTGGAAAACAAAACCAAATTGGAATGCTTTGCAAAGGCTGAACTTATTCGCCCACCCGAATTTTCTCTGAATGTAAAAATTGTTGAAGCATTACGTTTAAAACAGAAATACTATTACAACTATAGTTTGTTTTGCAAAATGTGGCTGAGTAATAATCCCGAATATTCCAAGACTACTAGAATCATCGATTTCGATATGCATCTAGTGTGGAATTCAAGCTATCGATTTGACATAAAGAACCCAGAAGGGTCAGTTTTGATTATAGAAATTCGAAAAATAAATACTAATAAATTGGATTCCTTTTCAAAGAAGAAAAGATTGCCGCCAACAGTTCAAACATCAGGCCAAATGAGCAGTGAACAGTCTTCTAATGAACTTGACGAAGAAGGCCGTATAGTTGGCTGGAGTGAAATAAAAATGTCTGATATTTATTGCGAAGGCATAGACACATGGATTCCAATAAGATCAACTAAAAATGGTAAACCGAAAGGATATTTACATGTAGTGGCGAAAATAGAACCATCTAAATATTATGGCGGTATTTGGGCATTAAAAAGACATCTAATGCTTATTCGTATTTGCATAGAAAATAATTTTAAATTAAACGATAAGAAAGAAATGATCACCGATTGGAAGCAAATAGTATCTTCTACATCGTCTTCTTTCATACATCTTCACAGCATGATTGAAAGTATTCCAATCTGGGAAGACATGATTTCTTGGTTCATAATGACCAACCATCTTGCTGGTCGTTATAATGATATCAGTTTTCAGTTCATGTATTGCATTTTATTTGCTTGCGAGAACAGTATTCGTCAAATGCTTCGCTTGCAATACGGCATTGAGCGTACTCTTCAAGACATGTTTCGGAAAGAAGTTGAAATTTTAAATGATAAATGTATGAAATTTGCTGAAAATTTACATACTTATGATTTGGTTGAAAATAAAACGAAGCGTCTTGAGTTTGAGTGCAGCCTTAAAATTATTCAACTTTCTAATTCAATTTTAAAACAAAAAAATGATCCCATTTCAGTGCTCAAGCTTGAAGCTTTAAAGTGGTTTGAAAAACTTCTTGAAGATTTGCCACCATCGATTGAAAACAGAATTGAATATTTAACTGACATTATAGAACACATGAAAGTTTTCCACGTCATAGCGGACAGAATTATTAAAAAAGTATTTCCAGAAATTCTGTACACGAGTATAATAAATGAAAATATTGAGAAGTTTTTTCAAGAAACTTTAAAAAATTGTATTTGTGAGATCGTTGAGTGTTTAGCACATCCATTAGAAGAAAAGGACGAATTTTTTGAAAAAACTTTTAAACTTTTCGCAGCTTCCAAAAGTTTGTTGTTTTACACAAGTAAGGTATTGAAAAATAAAAAATTCGAAGAAAATTTCAAATCTCTCTGTAACTGGTTTGGAAATGAAGTCATTGATAATTGGTTCATTTGGAAGAAAAACATAGCTGTTCGTCAAATCAAAATGGCATTATGTTTCGAAGATGTTATGGAGATGAATATATATAAATTCGGCTGTAAGAATGAAAAGATAAGCTCGACAGCTAAAGTAACATGTGAAATCATAAAAAAATATCTCATTCAATTCTGGCAATTAGTATCCGAAGCACCTTCAAATTACGACTCAATTTTTGTCACATGCCTTTATGAATGCTGCACCGTGTATGTCACCAAGTTACTGAAACAAAATTCATCGGTGGTGTTTAATGCTGCCAAGCATAAAAATTCAAGAAAAAATTATATATAATAGTCAACGACTTAAATTTCATTTCATCTTTTATTGAACAATCCATATTAAATACCATTAAAACTGTTCCCATCCAATCTGAAGATCCTAAAACATTTCTTTTTGATGCATCGCAGAAGATATGTTCTGTTATAAGTGAAATGATGATCTTCGCTGCCAGCAAACACATAAGCAAAGTGACGGAAGCCAAATATAAAGTAAAGCAGAAGCTGGCACTGAAAATGTATTCGGTCATCATGGACAAAAAGTTATGGGATGAAGCGAGTCAGTGCATGACTCTGGAGACATTTGATGTCTTCTTGATGGATTTCGGGAATCGCATGTTAAATATGATTCAGAATCATATGAACTTTTATGAAATAAAAGATGCTAATAATGCATCAAATAAGATAAAATGTAATAAGGAAAGATCGAAAATTGTTTTCAAGGGTCTGTTGGACATTCTGAAAGAAACAGAAAAGTTGTGCACAAAAGCTCACCAAAATAATCCATCGCGATGTATTTGGAATGGCGGGTTTAAGGAGCTCGAAAAGAAACTTATTTCAAGATTGAGTTAAAATTGAACTAGAAGTTTCAGGTGCAAGGCAAATTTGTTTAATCAGAATAACTATTTAGAATTTTTTTTTTAAAAGTATTGTTTAAAAGTTTTTGAAGAAATTATGTTTTTAAAAGAATATTAAAAGTTACAGTCAATAAAATTATTATATTAAAAGTTACTATCAACAAAATTATTATTGTATTAAAAATTACTATCAACAAAATTATTATTGTATTAAAAGTTACTATCAACAAAATTATTATTGTATTAAAAATTACTATCAACAAAATTATTATTGTATTAAAAGTTACTATCAACAAAATTATTATTTTATAAAGTGCTTTTTTTTAAATAATATTATTGATTTATTATTTTTTTACCTAAGAATGTTTCTTCATATTTAATGGCGCAAATTAGTCCCCTGGTGGCCAATTGGCTAGCTCTCTGGCTATTGGTACCATAGGCTTCAGATTGGAATTCCGGCGATGGTATGGATGTTTGTTAGAGTTTTGGAATCCACGTAAAATTATAGGTCCCGGTCTAATTAGCCTAAAGTGTGCACAAAATGACCATAGAGCGATAAATCCAATCAAATCAATGACACACAGCCTCATGGGGGGCCAAGGCCGTCTGCCTACTGGCAAATTCCGCAAGAGATGTTTTAAAAATGTTTAGTATTTAAATATTTTTAACTTATATTTAGAGTGCTTATTGGAATCCATATTTGAATTTATTTAAATGTTTACTTTCATAAAGATAACAAAAAAAAAGAAGGAAAGAATTATGGAACGAGATGGTAAAACATCTAGTTGACCAAAAGAATCGGATTGAAAAAAGAACTTTTATTTCAATTGAAAGGAAACTTTAAAATAGACGATTTAAGACCAAGCACCGTCTACTTTGGATATTGAAGATAGAAGTATTTTTCTCTACACATATGGAATTAAATCGGAAAAAAATTCAGTTATATTTAATTTAAATATATTGTTGCTTAAAAGAGCAATTAAAAAAACAACATTCCTTTTTTTTTCTTTTAGAATTTTAATTAATATTTACATATTTACCATAATTTTCCATATTGTCTCAAAATATTTAAACGACATTTATATGAAAATTAAACAAGCAGACAAGAACAAAAGTATTTAAAACTGAACATGAGATTAGAGAATGTTTATAATGTAATAAAACATGGTCGAATTAAAAATTATGAGAGCAATAAACTCTTTGAATGAAGTAATGCTTTGGATGGATGCAAGAATGTTGCAAGCTTAAGTTGTGAAAGAGTTTATTTTCCATCTGGAATTACTTCTAAAATTATCAAATCATGCCTAGAATACTTTGATCTGCAAATTATAAAATCACTTCAACAGTTAACAATGACTTTCAGTGCTTAAGTGCAGGAAAATTTACATTAGTAACAGCATGGTAGATTGTTTTGGACCACTCTGCTATTGTACAAAGGTTTACATCATCGTATTTATCATATTCATCAAAATTGCCTGCATTCAAGAAGATTTGCTATTTTTACTATTACTACTTTGTCCAAAAAGTAAGACCAATTTTCAATTTAAAATTCCCGGAAAAATAATTAACCAATTTTTCTTTTAATGTTGCTGGTACTGTCCTTAACATCTGTGTGAAATTTGAAGTCAAAATATTCATTTAGGTTTGAGTTACGCTTGGTTTTGCGAGACGCTAAAATTGATTCCGGCGATTTTTGAAATGTCTGAATTAATTGAGCAAAGAACTTACATTAAATTTTGTTTGCGGAAACGTATAGATCATCAAGTAAACGCATAGATCATCAAGAAACGTATAGACTTCCAAGATCATCAAATCTGAATCCGATGTAGTTTCTATGGAATATGTTAGGGAGATAACCGCGTCTTATTATTCTATGGTATTGTTTAAGTACTGACATATATTTTTACGATATTGAGTATTAGTGCTACGAGAAACTACCAGCAATGTTATTAAAAGTATAAATCGTCGCTGTCCTACTCATTTACAGGGCTTAAGTTTCAAATCGATGTTACCATACTCGACATTTGATAAAAGTTCCCTATAATCATTCTTCATGTCAAATTTGATTATCAAAATTTGAGATTTAGTTATAAAATAAAGGAATTTGCTATAATTCCCGGGTTTCATTCATTTGATATATATATTTTTTAAAGTTAGAAATATTTTGTTCTCAAAGATCTTATTTTCTATACTTGATTTTAATCCATAAAATTTATTTGATTTGTAATTTTTCATTGATTGCTTATTCTTTGAACAGTAATCTATATATTATTTTCATGATATATGATATAGTTCAAGACGAACTAATAAATAATTTGAAATTAATACGATTACGATGAAATTAATACGAATGATTTAAATAATCTGAATTTTAAAAACAGAAATACGACAAATTTCGTTCAAAAGTTTCTACTTTTTTAGACTGCAAAATAATATAGATATTAGTGAATTCAATGAACCATTTAGTTACATATTTTGCTTTCTAATAATTTTAATATACATGTTAATATTAAGGTCATTTCTATAGCATATTTTTTTTTGTTCTAATGCAGCCGGCAAACACTTAGACAGCTTGGTCTTGGATGCCTTAAGGCAAGCGCTGCACAGACGTTACTCACTTTGCACTACCCAGGGGGCGCGTGTATTTCAGTAACAATGCCCCCGCAACACTCTACGACTATTAGAACCGGGACCTATATTAAAGTGGATTGAACCTACAAACATCCATATCGATTTTGAAACCTGTGGTATCGAGCGCTAGAGCGCTAGCCACTCGGCCATTCAGGCCCCTCTATAGCATATATACTATCACTGATATTTCATTATGATAGCTTTATATTGCTTATGTTTTGCTAGTCTATATCTGTATGATTAAAAAAAAAAATCTAGTGCATGTTTAATAAGATGTCTTTGCAGTAGCATATTATACAGGTATGTAACTTCACAGGTGTTCTGAAAATAAAGAGTTACATCTTCTTCCTTTTTATATTAGAGAGAAATATCAAATCCTACTCATTTTTAGAAGTAAAATAATGTTAAAGGCTTTCTTAAATAGATATAAGCGAAATAACATAATAAAAAAAAGTGCTATTTGGCAGAATGGGTGAACTGAAGCCAGTGAACGCTACTGTAGTGAAGTGACTACGCTAGGCAGTAAGTTAAATGAATATTTTAGGCGTGTTTGTTCTTATGATGAAGGAGATTTATTTCCAGATTTTGTTTATATTGATCAATGAATATTTTAGTATCAATTTCGTTTCCGAAATACAAGTAATCTCAGTATTATAAAAATCCCTACATTCTTAGAAAATGCTATATTATTTGAATACTCAAAGTACTAAACAAAGCAATAATTGAAAGAAATAGGTTTAGGTTCAAGAATTAGGTTGGTTTATTTTGTAAATAAACAAAAATAGATTTTATAAAATTGAACAAAATATATATATTTATTAAAGCAATAATTGATAAAAAAATGCCCCTTTGTTATTGTTCTTATTCCACTTGGTAGACAACAACTTAGAGACAGGAAAAACATTTTGTTTTTTTAAATTTAAAAAATATTTTTTAAATTAAAGACACCTTTTGCTATTTTAATATGTCATCATTAAATATATTCGACAATCTTTTCTGAACTTTTAACAAAATGAAAGAGAAATTCTCCCTATTTATTTCCTATATACTATAAATCAGATGGGAATAATAGAAATAAAAAACAATGTAAATGCCATTATGATAGACATTTGAAATACAGGACAATTTAATGATCGGTTTAGAACAGCAAATGTTTCTATTCTAAAAAATCATCTTAACTTGTAGAATTTTTTTCTGTTGGAAAAATCTCCAATTATGAAGAGAACAGGAAAATATATCTAATCTCTAATGGGACTTTTAATTCAGTTAGAAATGATATAAAAAATATATGTAGTTAATGGATTGGTAGAAAGATGACATTGCATGCTTAAGAGCCATTTTATTAAGTACCATTATCTAGATTTCCTTTCCTTCAAACTTAGATAATGTGAATCTGAAAAGGACGAAAAAATCGAATGACATTATGTTACAATAAAATATATTTAAATGTAATGCTTTTTAAAACCAAAAGAATGCCATAAACGTTCTAAAACATTATTTTATTTTACTTTTTTTTTTACTTAATAAAAGTTTTTTTAAAAAATGAAACGTTATAAATAGAGTGATTGTTTTTCAAAACTGTAGGATTTATCAACAGCTGGAAACTGCGCATTGAATGTTCAAATTAATGTACTCTTGCAGCTATATATATGTCTATGTTCGGAGGATAAAGATTTCTAATATCATCCTCCGATATGTTCCTCCAGGCATTCTTCCCTTGTTTTCCAAATCTAAGACATTTTGAGCTGCCAGAATGTGGCAGTCTGCCATGTTTTATACATATTCAATTAGCAAAAGATCTGGGAATGCATTCTAGAAGAATTTCAATAATAAGAAAACAGTCCAACCATATGTGAGCTGCGTGAGTTTGGTATTTATCTTATTGCAAAAAGTCCCCAGGACGATATGGTGATGTAAGTCTATGTTAGGAGTGATAAAGATTCCTAATATCATCCTGCGATACATCCTGTCAGGCATTCCACCCTTGTTGTTCCAAATCTGCGGCAGTCTGCCATGTTTTATACATGGTCAATTAGAAAAAGATCTGGAAAAGCATTCTAGAAGAATTTCAATAATAAGAAAACAGTCCAACCATATGGGAGCAGAGTAAGTTTGGTATTATCTTGTTAGAAAGTGTCATCATGACGATTTGGCTTGATGGGTAACACAGACAACCACACGATGCCCTTCATACCATTGTGAATAAAACTGTATCAGAATTACTAGGAATAACCTCACTCTCGTAAGAAGTAACACTCCACACACATTAAGGATAAGAACTGAGAGATTTTATTAAATAAAGTCAGATTGGGAAGTTTGGCATCGAGGTATTCACAGTTAAACATTATGCGATACCAGTCTACTAGAATTATTCCCCACGCCCCTTGAAGGATTAACAGTGTGCTTTTTTAAGGCCGCTGTAATCATAATCCTACCTCAGGCACACACCATATGAGAATGGAAAGTATCACAGGAACAGGCTGAAGCGTTTTGAACGGCTGAAAACGCTATTGTTAGAGTAGTTCAAGCCAGTCATAGAATCATCCGATATTGACTGGCTTTCATACACTTTTATTTTCCGATCCCTCATTTTATTTAAGATTTCCTTGTAGCAACATTGCTGCCAGCACTTTTACACAGTAGTGCCCATCCTGTGCATGTAGAGGCCTACTGTTCGGTTTGACCAATCAACTGTACACATCTCGACGACTATCTTCGACATTGACCAATGTTAATTATAAGCTTTTCGAGAACGATGTATTGACAGTATTGGCTTTGGTTCCAGGGAATTTTGTCGCCAATAACGACGAAAGATGAATTGTCCGCAATCCTTATTTGTTTTACACAAGGCTAGTTGCTCAGTAGAAAAGTCTTTTGACCAAAGTTATTATTCACTGTTCTTGTGTTGAAACTTTAATAATTTGAAAAATTTGCATCATGTGAAATTATGAGATGATTAAATTTTCACTTAGAAATACTTCATGTGTTTTTTCGAAGGAGATTAAATAGTAACAAACCGAAGGAAACTTGCAATTTAAAAGATTTGATAGAAAGTATAAGCATGAAAAATTAAGAGAGTTTTCACTTTTGATAGAATATTCACATAAATACTGGATAGGTTGCAGTGAATTTAAGTATGCGCGCAGGTTAGTAAAGAAAAAAATAGCTACACAGAATTTATGATTGATTAATAGGAGTATGATCCCCTCTTATAAATATATATCTCTAACAATATGAATTCCTATTGGTAATTAAGCACGTTACGAGTCCTGGTTGTGGTCGGACCCACTCTTCCAATAATAGTGATTGAAAGGGATTTTCTGGAAGATAGAAAACTAGTTACAATTGCTCTCCCTAAAGTGCCTCAGTACTCTATAAGGTTTTAATTTGGGATCTGGAAAGCAGGCGAATTTACATCCTTTCCAGAAATTCGTTGACTAAATAAGCCCTTTATTGATGAGCGTTCTATCCTCCTTTAGCAAGCAAGTGAACAATTAGTGAATGCTGGTGTGATTAGGCGGCCTAGTAGCAAGCCTGAGGCGTCCAAGTCCTATGAGGACATGCATTATCATTTATTTATAAAAACTTGAAAAGGTGAAAATATCCAAAATCACATTCTATACTTCATAACAGGCAACAGACAGAGACATAACGATTTGTAAACAATTTAGCATGATGCCAATCTAGACAGTCAGATGTTCACCACCATATTGGAGGACTAGTAAGAATGAATGTCACTAGTTTTCTCAAGATGAACGTACATCCAGAATCACAGGATAATGTGAAAGCTGGACTCACATACGAATAGAACGCTCAACCCCATTCATCTGTGGTCCAAGTTGATGTTCTCTGCACCACGTTATAAAGACCCTCCTGTGCGTACAAGTAAGCGAAGGAGGAGGAAAGAAAAAAAAGTTATTTTTACAAACAGATCTGTCTCATGCAGGCTTCTGGAAACAGTGATCCTTGTAACTTGGATTCGTGCTGCCCCTTGAGATGCTATTGCACACCTATTACGCCTTGTTGTTATGGACAAATATCGATATTTACTGACCGTTGCGATTCTTGGACTACCTTATTCAGGCTTTCTCTCAATGAATTCGATATGCTTAAACTACTTCCATAAGTTGGGTACGACGTTGAACTTTACATTTAGCTATCAAGGTAGAAATCTGAACTTTTGCTCTGATTCTAATCTCCCGACAATTTTGCTATCTCATCCTTTCTACAAACGTTGGTGATTATTCATTTTAACTGTTTGCTTTTGAATTTCATCAAATATTTTTTTAAAAAACCCATAAAATTGGGTGAGTTGTGCGTGTTAGCAAGCATTGCTTTACGCGCTTATAATGCCTATTCCTCTCCAAGCACCACACGTACAGGTTTACATATTCGACATTAGATATTTGCGTCCTTGTTTAGAAGCCTTAGTCTTATTTTTCTTTCAGTACTTTTTTAAAAAAATCAACAAAATATGCAGATTAATAAATATAATAATATATAAAATATAATTTTGAACATTCAAGAATATATTTTAAGTTTATTAATCGCTTTTATGAATAAATCCTAATTATATATCTATTTATAATGTAAGAGATTTATGTACGTGTGTGTATTTTTGTCGTCTGCATTACTAATAACAGTGAAAAAATGCACTTCTAAGAGTTACGATTATAAAATCTTAGAAGTGCATTTTCTTCACTGAATCCATTAATTTTTTTTATCTAATATATAACCAAAAATCATGAACAAAATATTATTAGTTATTTATTAATTTAAAATGTGATTTTGCATAATAAAATTTTAATATTAAATTTTCAGTTCAATAATCGTGTATTTTTACTAGAACATACTTAATATTCACAAACAAAAGAATTAAAATAATTAGATGTAAAATAAATTAGTTTTGAGTTGTCAAAGATTAGTCTGATTTTTTTCTATGAATTTATTATCATTTTATCCAAAATATATTAACCAAAATCATAAAAAAATACTAGTACTTTTAATTAAATACAATTATAATCTAATAGCAAATTAGCAATAAATAAAAGAAGCCCAATAGTTCAAAAATCATTTATATTTGAACTATTGGACTTCCAATAAATGGAAAAACTTCTTTCAAATCGTTTATTTATTAATTAAATTTTTTTTTGTTTATTCAAATTTTCATTTATTGCTGTTATTAAATTATTTGTAAATATTTGAGTAAACGTAATTAATAATTGCTTTTTATTTGTTTTTAGAAACTTTTCGGGGTTAAAATGGTAAATTTTTGTCAATATCTTTTTTGTTCACTTCAAATATTCTGCTATCATTTTAGTATGATGCATACACATCTATGTGAATTTTACATTTTAAATTAATTCTATTTACACACTAACATTTTTTTATCTTGTTCTAACAGAATAAATGTAATGTTTATTTCAGTTGCTAACCTTTTGATACGAATGCTATCAATTAGAAATAATACCCTAATATTGAAAAAAAATCCGTCATTTTTGATGAAATTTTACATTGATATTTTATTTTCGACAACAAATTATTTAAAATCCTCATTCTTTAGAAATAATAATGATTTTTATATTAATGATTAATTTAAAACAATCTATAAGGCAAATCGAATTACTCGATTACTGTTTTCATATATCATGTTGGTAACACATGGAATTGTATAAAGAAATGTGTTATGTTGGCACTGTAACGAAGGAAAGAATTTTCTTCAAAATTTTCGCCTTTTGTTTATTTCTTTGAATTCAGTTCTTTTTAAGATACCTTATATTTCAATGAATACACGTAATATATTTTAATTGTATAGTTTATACAGTTTTACTTTCACAAGCGATATTAAAATGTTGCCAAGACAAAGTGTAATTTATTAAAAGATTTACTGGGTTTTAATCGCCTAATGTTGATATTTTAAGTCATTATGCGTTCAGCATATTTTCCTGAAAATTTTCTCTGTATTATTTTGCATTCTCTCAAATTTTTCTTAGTTAAATTTTTTTTTTTTTTTTTCTGCTTCAATGACGCAACAGCCCCATAGTGGGACAAGACCGGTGATGTACAGAATCAGTGATGTCTGTAATATGTAATGTAACTACGTGCTTAGTTTTTCGAACTCATAAAAAACATTTAATTATTCTATAAAAACGAAAGACTATATTTGTGAAGCAAAATTTTTTGGAAACTAGAAATCTGAAGTATAAAATCTCTAAATATATATATATATATATATATATATTAGATATATATGTGTATTATCATACTCAGTTGGTCAAGGCCGTCTGCTTGCTGGCAGATTTCTGGACAGCAGAAGTTTTCTTGTTACTGGGTAGGGTTGTCACTACACTCAACGTTTTACAGTCATATTAGACTGGGTACTACGATTTAAAGTGAATTCCGAACCACTACAAACATCCTTGATACGGCCGGGACTCGAACCCGAAACCTGTAGCACCGAGGGCCATTTTAGTTAAATTTACCAAATTAATGTATATAACTTTTATGAAATGCTTAAAAATACTAAATTACCACTACGAATAGCAATAATAATAAATATCTCATGCGTTTGTGTTTTCAGTAAAGCTAAATTATTAATCATAAATCGATTTATTTTCTTGCTGCATTTTTTTATTTGTTCTCAAAAGATTTCTGAAATATCGTAAATTGAATTATGCATCAATGACAATTGTTTGTTTCCAAAACAACGCGTGAGAAACAAGATAAAAAAATGCTTTTGATGTACTGTAAAGAAACAATCAATATTCAGTGGAAAACTGTGTTGGTATATTTTCAAAGCGTGAAAGAAACTATTGCCTTGTTTTTCAACAGGAATCTATGAAAGTTCTTTGAAAGGAAAAAGAGATTTAAAAAGACGTGAAAAATACTTATGAATATTTTAGATGTACAAGAATTTTTACCGATCGGTAGCATTTCTGTATAATATTTCAATAATGAAGTTTTTTACAAAAAAATAAATAATTTATGCTAATTTTCACACTTTGCGTTTGAATTTAAGAACGGACTTTTAATATCATAGAACAAGCCCTAATATTTTAGAACTTGATTCACCTAATATTGATTCAAATCCTAATATTTTAGAATTTGATTCACCTAATATTAATTCAAGTCCTAATATTTTAGAATTTGATTCACCTAATATTGATTCAAGCTATCCCTAATATTTTAGAATTTGATTCACCTAATATTGATTCAAGCCCTAATATTATAGAGTTTGATTCACCTAATATTGATTCAAGCTCTAATATTTTAGAATTTGATTCACCTAATTATAATTCAAGTTCTAATATTTTTGAATTTGATTAGAAAGAGTATACAGTGTATATATCTGTGTATTTAGCAGTAACCTCTAAACCTCTACAGGCGAGAACCAAATATTGATTTGTTTATTTAATTCATAAACTATATTAAATTTATCATATTGATATATACTTATTTAATAAACAGAATTTTTTTATTAATTAACAAAAAATTTATGTAAATTATATATTAACAAAAATTTCATGTTAATATAGCAAAAAATAAAATTAGATTAATTCAACATTCAACGAAAAATAAGGTGTTTTGTGCCTAATTATTAATTGTATATTAATATAACTTGATTTTATGTTACTTTTCTTGTATTTTTACTATTAAATGAAATTTTGTAAACATAAAAAAACGCATAAAAATGTGGATTTATAAATATGATATATAATAAATATGTATAACTTACATTTTAAAATTTTAGAAATATCGGCATTAACTTAACTTGCAGAAATTTACTTTATGTTTTATAATTTGATATTGTTTTGCACTTAAGTTAGTAATTTAAAAATTAAATTAAAATATTTATTAAGAAATGTAATTTTTAAATATTTTCTATATGGAAATCTAAAGTTTAATCGGAAATCAATCGTATTTCATCAATTTTTTAAAAATTTATTTAATATTTTTGAAGATGAACAATTTTAAGGATTTAATGCATAAGTAAATTTTATACATTATAAGTTTATTTTAAAAACATTTTGTGTAAAAGTTTGTTGAAATATCTTCAAAAATTATCTATCCCCAAACCTTGTCGAAATCGTATATTTTATTTTATTTTGGTAAAATATAACTCAATTAAAATTTTTTGTCATTTTCAATTCTCGAAATTAGAAATAATTTCTTTTATTATATATTAATACGAGTAAGTAGAAGACATTATCGGTATTATAAGTGATATTTGAAAATAAAATCTTCAATAAAAATAAATACGAAATGATTCATATAAATTACTTTATAAATTAATTTTATAACAACGTAATAAACTAAACATAAATATTTATTCGAATTACCCAAATCTTATCAAAAGGATCAGAAAAATCAAATTGAAACATTTTTTTAAAACTGTACAAAAAATATTTTTAATGTTTCATTTTTTGGATAAATTTCATATTTTGTTATTGTTTTTCATTAAATAGTTCTGGAAATTCTACACATCCTCTGAATTTTTAATAACAATTCATTTTTAAATTATAAATCAAAATTAAGTACATTAATAACTAATCCTATTAATAATTAATTATGGAAATACAAATTCATTAATTTAAATATTGAATAAATTCATTATATAACCTTATGTTATACCAAGCATGATCAACTGATTTGAGTTATTTTAAATATATTGTTAAATGTTGTTAAAATTAGCTTAAATAACATTAAAAAAAAATATTATAGAACCGACAGTATATCATGAAAAATAAAACTAATTTCAGAAAACAACCATTAATTTAAATTTAACCTATAAATTTGAATATTTATTTCAATATATATGTAACTATTGTGTATATGTTAATATTTCTTATAATTGAAACACTGTTGTATGGAAAAATCAAATTTTATTTCCTTTGAATACATTATATTTATATCTGAACGAAAATAGAAAAAATTAAAAATTAAACTTTAAATTAAATAAAGTTTTTATTTTAAAATCGTTAATAATAATATTTTTTTAATTTATAGTTAATTATAAAAAATAATAAAAGTTTTATATTCTAAAATATTTTTTATAATAAAAACAATGCTTTAGAAACAATATCACTGTTTTACAGCTATATTAATGTTTAATTGTTAAAACATATGAAAGGAAAGATTTTATGATGAATTGTATATCTTACTTTAAAATATTTTTTTAATCTTGATTTTTCACATTCATTCCCAACAAAATTTACCGAAATAAAATACATTATGACCTAATAATAATTTTTAATTATATAATTAATTATAAAAAACAGTAACAGCAATAATATTATAAAGCATTTTGTACATTAAAATCAATACTTTAAAAAATACCGTTGTTTTACAGCTATATTAATGTTTAAAAGCTTAAAAATATGAAAGGAGAGATTTTATGAGAAAATGAAATATATTTCTTTAAAAAATCTCGAATTTTAATATTCATTAATTTATATTCCCAACAAAATTTACCGAAATAAAATACATTATGAACTTATAAAAATTTTTAAATATACAATTAATTATAAAAAGCAATACTAGTTTTATATTATAAAACTTTTTTTATAACAGAATCAATGCTTTAAAAAATATCATTGTTTTACAGCCGTATTAATGTTTAATTGCTAAAAAAATATAAAAGGAGAAATTTTATGACAAATTTAATATCTTTTTTTTTTTTTCAATTTTTAATCCTGATTTTCAGTATTTATTAATATAAATTTCCAACAAAATTAACTATAATATATTATGACCTTTACTAAATTCAAGAACGGAAGAATCATATCTAAGATTTTAAAAAACCTCCCTTCAAAATATTTAAAAAAGTGCTTCATAAGTTTTTTAAACTTTAAAATATTTTAAACAAAAACAATTTCACTTAAGAAAGTAAATTCTTAATTTAAAATTACAAAACAAATTTTAAAAAAAAAAAAACAAATACCTTATTTGATGACCATGGCCACGCCAATCTTTGAGACAGGCTTAATAATTAGCCCCACATTTGCGATTCAGCAAAGGATATTGACTTGACTTGGAAGCAGTTTTTTAGTGGGATATCGGTTGCCTTGGATACGAAGTGACGCGCGCGGTCATGTGACCAGAACAAACTGAAACGATGACAGAAAGAAAGAAAGAAACGAAGCACGTTAAATGAAAATTATCGTGTTGTCAACGGGTTAACACGTAGCTTTTCATGCAGAGAGCTTTAACAAGATCAGTAGCAATTTCCGTGATTCTCATTCCTATACTCAAAATATACTCTTAACGATGCATAATTTAAGTACTTTTTTATTTTATTTTTGTTTGGCGTGTTTTTTTATTATTAAATATGTCTCATTATTAAATATATTCATTATACAATGTAATATTATCAGACTGAACATACGACAGATTATGCGGAGCATAACTGGTTATAAAATTCATATTAGAAATTTTCTAGCAGTGATTAGTATGATTTGTTTTTCTCTTTACGTAGCTTGTGGTTTAGTTTGGTTTGTTGCTATAAGATCATTTTGTGCACAGTTTGGCTTAATTAGACGGGCCTACAGTTTAACGTGGATTTTCCATGTTTGTTTTCGAACCTGAAACCTGTGATACCAACGGCCAGATCGCTAGCCATCAGACTGCTTTATGTAGCTAATGGAGGCATATATACTAATCATATATATTTGCTCCTTTTGTTTTCTTTAAAACAATGGCTTTGTTGTAGACACTGTTTCAAAAAACAAGGAAACTCGATGGCGTTTATGATGTTCAGCATCTTGCCTCATTAGTCGGATTTCTGGTGGGAGTTTTCCGAGTTTTCTCCCATACGATACGCAAATGCGCCGTAGTTCCCTCTAAAAGTTCTCTCGCAAGGCACTGTCCTCCTTTATCAGAGACTCGGAGCCAAGTCAGATTTCGACCTACTGGTGCTCCGTCACAACAGCAGCTGCCACCTTTCCCTTCATCTATAAGGATACGACAACAACAACAATATTTAAGATACATAGTTTTTTTTTTCTTCCTTTTTTAACAAAGTTTAGAAACATTTCATTGTTCACAATTTAACCATGTTTTATTTGCTACGAAAATGTTTGACATTTAAAAATAAAGGAAGTGTAGTCTTATAATCTTTTTTAAAGCTATTTTTTTTTTATTTTCATAAAAGTGTTTCAAAAATAATTTTAAACATCTTATTTGAGGTAATTCCCCAGTGCAGTAAAAGATATGCAACAAAGTTAGCGTTATTTTAAGTGCTTAATACACTTCATTCAATTCCTTCTATTAGCTCACACTCTCCCTATATATATATCTTGTTCAAATTTTCAATCGCTCATAAAATACTTTTTATTCATGCACTCAACTTCAAATATATTTTTTTGAACTTGTAGTGAATGACACTTGATGTTAATACAGTTTTTTCAAATATTAATTCAGTAATTAAATTTAATTAATTAATTTTAGATAGTTTTTAGATTTAAGTTGCATATATCTACCAATAGATGGCGCCAGATGTAAGAGGAACATTTCAACTTTATTTGTAAAGGACTTGTTAGTAGGAATTGACTTAAAATTTTTTTTTATATTACTTGTTTCTGGAATTAACACACAAAGAGCGACATCCATAAAGTTTGTATCCATTTCACCTTCTCCTTGCGACCTGATGACCAATTGGCTAGCCCTCTGGCCTTTGGTACCACGGGCTTCAGGTTCGAATCCTGGCGGTGGCATGGAGGTTTGTTTGAGGTTATAAGTCCATGTTAATTTGTAAGTCCCAGTCTAATTAGCCCATTAGTCCGGAATTAGTCCAGATTAGTCCTGATCTAATTACGAAAAATGACGGGCGAGGGCAAAACCAAACTTTTCATCTCCTTCTCGAACTCAACGGAAGGACTTTCTGATCTACGGATTTAATGCTTCCATAATCGGAACAGTCGCAATAGTTAAAGTTCGGATAGCTTATCTTGTTTCGAACTAAACTCCAATAGTTCGGAAGCCCAATGTGGAATCCACCGGGATTCGGACGCCCTCAACTTTGGAAATTAAAATATTAAAAAGGGATTTTCTTTCAAAAAATTGAAAACTACACTATGCGCCGTATTTTGTTTTTCCCTGTATAGGTTTCAAATTTCTTCTTCATCCCAGAAACTTCTACAGATTATCATTACCTTAAAATATAATCAATGTTGCCACTCTATGGAAATATACAATGCCATCTATATCGATGAGTTATTTTGACAACACTAGATATAGGGTTAATCTGTTAATCTGTAATCTGTTAATCTGTTAATCTGTAGACTAGTGTAGATCAGTTTACTGTTATCAGTTTAAGAGAAAAATATAATTCTTCTACATTGGCGCAGCTGTCCCATGGTGGGTCAAGGCTGTCTGCCTACTGGCAGATTTCGATACCGGAAATGTTTTCTTTTTTTTTAAGGGGATGCCAACCCTACGCCCTACAGTCATATTAGACGAAACTATGGTTTAAATGAATTCCGAACCACTACAAACATTTATGGCACCGCCGAGACTTGTGCCCGAAACCTGTGGCATCGAAAGAGTATCAAATTTATAACTAAAAGATGCGGTTTTAGTTATAAATTTGATAATGTTAAACATTAAAATTAGTAAAAATTTATGAAAATCATAGAACTTTATAATAATTGTTGTGGGCAATAATTTACGAATTTTATCAATACTAACTTTACTAGTTTTATCATTTTAAACATCAAATTTATAAGTGAAAATTTAATTTTTGGAAAATTCAGTGTCAGAACGGGGCATAAAAGTATAGTCCCCCTTCCCCCTTTCGAACAGGCGATAAGAAGTGAGCACCTGTGTTTACTCTTTATAATGAATACGTACTCAATTTTATTTAAAGCCCTACACTGTATTCTATTCATTCACTAAGACTTTCAAATGTGAAAAAACTAAAGGTCATCTATCTATACAAAGGACAGCGAGCATTTCACCGTAGTCTAAATATATTGAACTAATAATAGATATGATAGATTACTACAGGATTTCATCTCGTACTACAAAATTCGAAAATAATTCCCTAAGGAATCTGCTGTCATCGATTTCTTAGATAATTCATCATTTTTACTAAGAAAAAAATAAATAAATGGTCCTTTCGATTTGCTGAAGCGCATATTATTTTTTATATACATTATTCAATGTAGTATTTTCAATCAGTCCTTTCGATTAAGTTCAACGGTCTTCTATTTCACATTGTTCTCGTTTTGGCCTTTGCCTTTCAATAGTGATTATAAGCTTAATTAAGGTTATTTGTTAAATGGAAAGGAAAATATATTATATATCTGTAAGATACTGATATCGCAGTTTTCATTTTCACATAATTGAGTCCAATTAAAAAAAAGCAAAATTTTTATTAAAAAATATTTTTGCAATTTATTTTATCAAAAATGCAATTAAAAAAAAGGCATTTTTATTTTATAATTTCTTTAGACGTCTAGTTCTTTCTTCTTCTTTTAAGACAAACTGTTTTAAGTGTTTACGTTAATTAACTTTAATTAAAAAGTGTTTAGTAATATTTCAGTTGGAATAGATGTATTTTCTTTTTAAGACTGAAAGCTTCCTCGAAGCTTGGCTCACAAGATGGAAAATCAAAATTAATGTTGACAAAACCGAGGCTGTATTTTTCACGAGGAGAAAGATTCTTCCTCCTAACATCTACCTCTATAATCGGCGAATTAACTGGTCTACTAATACTAAATATCTGGGAGTTTTTCTTGACAGTAAATTAACTTATACTAATCACATTAATCATGCTAAAAAGAAATTAAACACCTGTCGTCGCATGCTTTATCCTTTTATTAATAGAAATTCTCCCCTCTCAATTAATAATAAATTACTAATCTAATATCATTATGCGTCCCATCATAACTTATGCGAGTCCGGTTTGGGGCTCTGTTGCAAGGTACCACATTAATTATATTATAATTCTACAAAATAAACTTTTGCGCATGATTACAAATTCTCCTTGGTACTTTAGAAATGATGACATTCGTCATAGTATTGCCCTCCCTTCTATTCAAAATTTTATGCTCAAGCTTGCGGAAAATTTTTATGCTAATCTTGACCATATCCCGAACAAGGAAATTCGTAATCTTCCGAGATACGATTTCTCTTTGCCGGAGAATGCTAAACGCCCAAGGACGGTCTTACATAACTTCATCTACCATAGACGAACTGGCTCAGTCGTCAGGAGCACCCTCACCTGTTATCATTTCTAGCAGTTGTAACTCCATTCTGTGGTATATTCTTAATTGATTTTTTGTTTTTACTTTATTTTAAAAGCACTCTTTTTATACAATTATATTATTAAAAATATATATATTTATATATATTTTTCCCGTTGCTCTTTTAAACCTACTTTGAACTGAGACAGACCTTTGACTTTTATTTCATGAACTTTACCTACCTTGCTTCCTACTTCGCAGACAGGAGTTATGCGCCTGCGGGGCCAAGGAATTCCGAAAATTACAAACTGACTGACTGACTGAAAGTAATTTAATATTAAGATAATTTTAATTTATCAAAATTTCACGATCTTGAGTATTACAATGCATCTAAAATCTCTCAGTTCTTATATGCAATGAATATTGTTTAATGTTAAATAAAATAATGCTGAAATAAAAAAATATGTTTTATTTTTCGTAGTAAACCAACAAAATCAACAAGAAATCAATAAAAAAAATAATATAATGAAAATCTTACAGCAATTCTTTATATTTTTCCAAATTTTAATATCGATATTTTCAAGGACACTAAGTATTATTGCAACGAAAATTTTAATTATTTAACTTATTATTTGTTAAAAATTAAATAATTCTGTACATAAATTTCAACACTACAATAAAATTCTATATGCAAACTTAAAAAAAAAAAATTCAAATTCAAATCCATCCAACTTGTATGCTATATAACAAATTAAATTAAAGTAAAAGTTAGCTGTATAGGTGACCCCAACACCATAAACTCTAAGATGTTAAGATAACACCATTATTTTCTTTTTCAAAATTCTTTTACCGTTTTCAGTAATATCAAGATTTTCAATGTGCTTGACTTGTGGCTCAGTAATATGCATCGCTGGTGAGCATTAGGGCTGAGGTTCAATCCGCTAACGGTATTGCTGTAGACACCGTTTCAAAAATCGAGGAGACTCGATGTGCAGCATCTTGTCTCGTTAATCCTGCCGGGTGGGATTTTTCCGGGTTTTCTCCCATATGATAAGCAAATGCGAGGCAGTTACGCCTAAAAGTCCTTCCGGAAGGCACTACCATCCTTCATCTGCGACACGGAGCCAAGTCATATTTCCACCTACAGGTGCTCCATCACAAAAGAAGCTGTCCCCTTTACCTCCATCCATGAGTAGGCTACTCGTGGGGTGTCTGTTCCGCGCTGCCGGACACTGAGGATTAGTTACAACAACATTTTATATGTGTATCCGTTTTGTTGATAATTGCATCTTGAATTCTATCGATATATTTTACTTTTATTTATATACCTTCGAGATGAATCTATAATATATATATTTTTTTTTTGCATACTAATTTCAAAATGCGTAATATTATTTTAAAAATATTAATAATTACTTTTAGCTTAATTCATAGCGATTTATTTTAATTGCATGAGCTAGAACTAAAACTAACAGTATATAATTCATCAAAAAAGAAATTGCTGTACTATCAATAAAATCTGCAAAATTATTTCGAAAATTTAGAGACGAAAAAAAAATAAAATAACAATTTATTTTCTCCTTTTTTATTTTATTTTCTCATTCGTTATTATTTTTTTTTCATGCTTATCCATATCTTCAACATTTTGTTACAAAAATCTTGAAGCTTTTCTTTTTCTTTCTTTTTTTATTAATATATAATTATCTAGTTAACGAACAAATCCTTTTCCATGTTTTTTTAAGTATAAAAATTAAAAATATAACCTGTCACGAAAGTGATTCTACAGATATTAGTTAAAATGTTCTACATATGAAGATTCCGCTATCAACAACCCTGCATGTGAGTAGCCTGATTTTTCTAATCTGATATGCGATTTAAGCCATGTATGGCAATTTTATGATTCACGTGTATTTTTTTTATACATAAACAAAGCATTTGTAAATTCTCAGTACTGAGATTATGCATTTTTGTTTTTGTTACATATTGCGTGAGAAGATAGTTAGCATTTATGTTTGACTTTCGCTTAGCAACTATTGACTGGAAAGAAAAATATCACATGCGAAAGATAAACACATATGTATTTTCATTAAAAGAGTCTGAAAGGGTTACATAAGTACTGCTTTCCAACCAAAATTTTTTAACCCTTTTTATAAATCACACCCCTCCATGCATTTGTTTTATCAAATTAATTGCAATGTCATTTAGTTTTATATGCAGATTGACATTTAAGCTCTATTTTGGTGAAAACATTCTCTGAAATGGGAATAAAATTATTTTAGAAAGCTTTTAATTTGGAATGATATTTCGACTTCACAGAGTTGCAGTGACAAATAAAAAAAAAAAAAAAAAAAAAAAAAAAAAAATCCAGCCGTTACAGAAAATAATTAAGATATTCAATATTTTTTTAATTAATAAAAAAAATTTTTTATTTAAGGAAAATTTTAATAAAGTTTCAAAACAGTAATGAAACGGCCTGATAGATAGTGCGTTGGTTTGGTTTGTCGCACTACGGTCATCACGAGGGCTAAACAGACCGGGACCTTCAGATTAAAGTGGATTCCGAACCACTCATAAACATCCATGCCACCTCCAGGATTCAAACCTGAAGCCTGTGATACCAAAGGCCACAGCGCTAGCTACTTGGCCACCAGGACGCAGGACAGCGCGTTGGATTTCCGAAAAGAAGGAGCTCAGTTCGAAATTCAAAAAAGGATTTCTGTATCCAAAGTTTTGCCTATGTCAGCTTTGATACTGATTAACACATAAGCTACAAAGTACTTCCCACTGAATTCGAGTGGATTGGTTTGTAGCTCGACGGTCAATTTTTGCCCACTCTAGGCTAATTAGATCGGGACCTACAGTTTAACGTGGATTCCGAACCACTAATAAACACCCATGCCACCGCCAGGATTTGAACCTAAAGCTTATGGTACCAAAGGAGAGAGCGTTAGCGAATTGGCCATCAGGGCACAGGAAAGTGAGTGGAGGGCGAATATCACCTAGATTCTTTCTCTGAATATACTCGTTTTACTGCAGCACGATGCGAATACATAACAGTCAACCCCCTTTGATGCTCCTGGATAACGCTGCATCTGCTACACATTTAATATTTCAGTATTTAAAAAAATAACGGTACCAATCATTCAATTGTTCTTTATCATTTGGATGTTCCTAGAACTTACCTTTGTTATTTTTCCAGAACTTTATTTCCTCATTGGCCATTTAGTTGTCGGAACTCTAGAGCCAGTGACAACGTGTACGAGTGGGGTCAGATTAGAATCCGCTGGCAGCATCTGTTGCACTCCTCGCTTTTAGAAAAAAGGAGACTCGATGGTGATGGTGAAAAGTGTTTAAAACGTCTCACATCTATAGTGAGATTATCTGGTGAGGAATTTCGAGTTCTCCTTCTATACAATAAGCAAATGAAAGGTAGTTTTCCTTAAATTGTATTCGCAGAAGGAATGAGAGAAATTCAAGGATTATATTTTATTATAATATTTTCTGTAAAAACCAGAATAGAGAGTAAGAATAAAAGCATTTTTTTTCAATGCTGAACAGTTAACTATAATATCAATGGCTACTGATACGGCGTATTTGCTCCAGATTCAGACACTATTCCAGACACTTCGGAAGCTGCTGTTCTAAACTCAATAGAGGCAAGGAAGGAATAGAGCTTTCAAGGATAATTATTCCTAATTTATGTTGTACTGGAGAAAGTCGAAAACCAACACATAATTATATGGATACTACAAAAATATTCCACTGATTATACTATTTTCATTTAAAGTGATGATTGTAGCGTAATAGTTCGAATTCGAATTCATGTTATTTGGCATGCTCATTAACAGCACTACCATTTGGTAACAAGTGGCTAGGAGAATGAGGACATAAAATAACAAAATTCATCAACTTTTATTGAAACTAGATTTGGATATTTTGAGATTTAATGATTAAATAAACAAATTTCCGTAGGATGCAGTGAAAATATAATTTCGTGATACGAATTGCTTCAGGAAAAAATAGAAGTTTGAAATTAGAGTGCTATAAATGGATATCAAATGACAGAAAAAACATTTTGTCATGATTTCTTGTAAAGATTGTCTTGTTAAATACATTCATTGTGTAATTTTATCTTTTCTGCAACTTGCAATTGCATCATTTGAGGCAACATCATATTGCAACTCAGTTAATGGCTCTGACTAATTTATTCAAAAAGAATTTTCCAATGAACTTTATATTATTTTGTAATGGGTAGGTACTGGTGGGTCCCACGTTCTGTCGCCAGATTGTAATGGGTGTGGGTGAGTTGAGATATTTGATGTACAGGTTTTAAAACTCATAGTTTTATTTATATACGCGTAAAGATCACACACATACAATATTTAACACAAAATTTAAAGTAAACAGATAATTATAGCTTCGTGGAAGGACTCCACTTTGAGCCGGGACCTCGGCTGAGCGCATGGTTGTGGTAAATATACTTCCTCTCAGGTGAGTGTCTGTAGGCCAATTTGGGCCTAGGGTTTCACAAATTATGCGTCTTCTTCAGGTGACAGTCTATAGGCCAACTGTTCATTTCTCCTGAATGCCACAGAAGGAAGCTCTTGAAACAGGCAAGAGGATGGATGGCGGTTACAGCTTTTAAATGCATCACTTAACATGAAATGAATGAACACACATCACGTTTTATGCGCTATGCTACCAATTTGGATGTATTGCAGATTCAAAGTTACCCATAAAGCATCATAGGGACTTCATACACTGCTTCCACATTTTACCACAGTAATTTTGAATTAACACACGAATTTGAATTTTGAATTAACACACGAATTTGAATTTTGAATTAACACATTTTGAATTAATTTGCTTTCTATATTTTTCAAGCTCAATGGAAGACTTTCCTAATTAAGTATTTATCTTGCACATACACAGTTTTCAGTTCGACTTCGTTTATCGGGTTTCTAATCTTTATTCCGATTTCGAAAATTAACGTGGCTGCCTACCACTCGGTTCCCACCCGTAAACTGTATTATAATTATCTTTGTTACTTGCATTTTTGTATTTGCCTTTTGATGTTTAATTTTTATCTAATTAAGAAAATATAAGTTTGCAATGTTGCAAAACGTTAAATACTTTTTAAAAACGAAAACTTATAATTAGTGATATATTAGAAAATATTTGACCGACATTGCCATAAACTTCAATTTGGATTCACAGAGAAAGTATTAGCACAATGTAATGTAATTAGTAGGCTATAATTAATTTACGAAGTTTTGATTTTTTTTTTAATGTATTTAGCATTTAAGCTGATTGTGATTCAATGAACATTTTGCATGAAAGTTAAACATTAAAATTCATTATTATGTCAATTTTGGAAAATATTATATTATATATTTCTTTAAAACTTAAAGAATTTTGAATCTCTGAAAGTTCTCGTATTCTTTCCGAGCAGCTTATTTCCAGATACTTCAAGCAATAGAATGTTTGTATTATGAGACCAAAGTTTGGTATTTTTGAAAATCATACTATAAATTATTGAACGAAAACATATATAATTTCACTTTTTGGATGCAACAAAAGAGATGTTCATATATTTTTCATTTATTTAGCATTTTTTTTTTTAATCTTGTCCTTTCTTTTGGCATTCATTGTGCTTCAAATGGCATAAGTTAACATATATATATATATATATATTTAAGAAAACGCAAAAAAAAGTTTGTTCAGAAAAAAAATAAATAAAGTCAAATTAAATTAAAATATGAGGTATGGGGAGACAGTTCCACCCTATACCTTGACATTAAAGCAGTTCAGCTTGAAACCAGACAAGAAAAATCTAACTGAGAGCTCCTGTTGATAAATAAATTTACCAGAAAGTTTCTACGATGGTTTCCAGGTAAAGAGGACAATATTTCGAATATCATACATGTTATTTATAGAGGTTTTTGTTTAAAATTATGGTGGCACAATGTGAATGTGTGAAGCTTGATAGCCGAGTGACCAAAGCTCTGGAACTCTGCGCCCCAAGTTTCGGATTTCGAGTTCCGGTGCCATGGATGTTTGTATTAGTTCAGAATCTACTTTAAACCGTAGGTCCCAGTTTAATATGACTGTAGAGCGTTGGGTGTAGGGCTGACAACCCTACCCGTAATAAGAAAACATATCCTGTCTCGAAATCTGCCAGTAAGCAGATGGCCTTGGCCCACCATGGGCTGTTGCACCAATGAAGAAGAAGAAAATGAGAAAGCAAAAAGCAGTTCCGTCTTGGTGTAACCCTTCGTTTATTCAGCTGATAAAATTTAGCATAATAGATTAATATCTAAACTATTGTGATTTAGATCATTTAGTTAAAATAATTCCCTCATATCTGACTTCATGTAAATTCCGAATGAGAGTAGGCTAATTTTTTTCTATCCCTTGTCCAATCAAGAACGGAATTTCCCAGTGATTTACTTGATCCCCGCCCTTTGCTAATCTCTGTGAACGATATTCCTGAACCAGGTTAGTGTCATTGGAAATGTTCTCAGAAGACATAGTGAAGATCAATCAGCACAAAACACTCAGATTTATCGTTGGCCAGCTTCCAATTCTTGAGAATCGGTTAACCTGGAAAATCAAAGTAAATTCCATTAAAAGATCGAGCAGCTTTTTTTTCTTTTTACCAAATAAAAAAAACTCTCGATAATGACATCATTTTTGGCTAGCCCGTCCCCTGGGTTACTGAATACAAATACCTAAGTTTGGTTCTTGCTGCAAGACTGACTTATAACCCCTACATTTCTAAAATGGTTGCTAAAACAACTTCTGCGAATGCTAATCTTAAAAGTTTAATTTCTTGAAAGAGTAGGTTAGTGATCAGTTACGAGATTCTGTTCCACAGATCGATTCTTTTACCAATTCTTCGTACAAGAGAATTGGTCATTTGGCTCCTACTTTGATAAAAAATTTAAAGAAACTTAAAAATCTTCTAAAATAAGCCATAGCATCAAGCATAGGAAACACAATGGTTTGATCGTAGCAAACAATACCTCCAAAGGTTTTGGCCAATTGGTTAGTGCTCTGGCCTTTGGTATCACAAATTCCAGGTTCGAATCCCGGCGGTGGCAGGGATGTTCGTTAGAGGTTCGAAATCCCCTTTAAACTGTGGGTCCCGGTCTGTTTATCCCTCGTGGGCACAAGATGATTATAGAGCGACAAACCAAACTTCCAAAGATTTGGATCTTGATTCTGGAATGGTTTATTGTTCAAAATTTCTAAGCCGTAAAATGCTCTCAGATCCGCAATGAAGCGATTAAACAAATACCTGTTTATCATCCAGGTGTTGCGAGTTCGAAAGGAAGGCCTCGTGCCATTTATGATGCTGCTTTTTGAATCTTTTCCAGCACTCAAAAAGGCTCTTGGAATTTACCCCCAAAGGAACAGCGGACTGTTCTCGCCGAAATATTGTGAGATCGAACTGTTAAACTTGGTGCTAAGGTGTATTTTTTTTTTTTTTTTTTGTCGTATATTAACTATTTTATTATTTACATATATTAACTTTTATATAGAATTAATATTTTTAGTTGTATGGTGACAATTCCGTTTTAATGCTACTATTAAGCATTTGTTACAAAGCATTCTGAAGTTCGTATATTTTCATTAATAGTCGTATGTTAAGGGACTGATGGCCGAGTGACTAGTGCCCTGACGCCTGGTAACGAGGGCTTACCTCGTAAAAGGAAAAATAACTTCTTATGTTTCGGAATTTGGCAGAGGGCAGACGGCCTTGGCCCACCATGGGGCTGTTGAGCCAATGAAGAAAAAAAAGTCTTATGCTAACACTCATAATTTTTATACATGTTACTTTTCATAATTGTATTGATTGCTGTCGGGTGATAATAATTCTGATTTCAGAATTTATTAACATGTAATGATAATATTACTAGCAATTGTTTGATAATTAATTATCTATGTCTTATCAGACATGTTCATGATTTTGAATGACATGATTTGCTGGGCAATTTGCTGGACACATTTGCTGTTGCAAATAACATCTAGTTGCTGTAAATCAATCTTTAGCATTTTTCCAATTAAACTTTTTATTATTTAAAATTAATCTTGTATTTGTTTCTTTTTTCATGTATATATGATCTTTCTCCAATTTTGTAAACACTCTGAGGGTTATTTTGAATCGGGTAAGACTTTTAAGTATTGATGAGAGGTATTTATGTTAATTTTCTTTTATTGATTATTGCATTACATAACGATTAGAATTCCTTTTAGCAATCTTTTCTTGATTACAAAGTGTTATTGCTGTTTTAGTATTTTGGGTGCTTGTTGAGAAATAGTTACTGTTAGCAATTAATCAATGCCACTTTTCTATAAAAGTAACTCCATCCTACTTTGATTGGTTGTATAGCTTAGTGGTTTTATAAATCGCTAAAGCAAATTGATTGAGTTGATCCAAAATTTTAACCAGAACTTCAGACGTGGCACCCTTTAGCGGTCGTTAAGTAAACAACTTGCAAAAATCAAATATTATAGGTCACGTTGAAATTTCCTGTGGGAAACTTGATCAATTCTGCCCATCATTTTATTCAAGTTATTAGCAATGGGGGCATTGAGTAACACATAATTGTATCAATAGCTTTAAACTTAATACTTCTCCTAACTGAACAAAATTTAGAAGTAGAAGATCTTTAAAAAAATTTTAATTCTCTTTTATTTTTATTTTTAACTTATTTAATGTTAATTTATAAACTGTTTTAAATTGAAGTAACTGTATTTGAAATAACATTTTTTATTCTGAAAATGTGGAGGATTTCGTGATACTTGATACCATACAGGTATTCACAAAATGGTACGCCCATTGTTTCCTTCTATTCATCTTCATAAGTATCGTTCTAATGACTAATGATCTCAAGTTTGTTACAAATTCGAATTGATTTTGAGATGTGTGCTCGCGAAATGACTGTTTTATCTCAATTTATCTAATTGTTTTTTTTTTTTTTTTTATTTCCAATGGCAGGCTACAATAAGTAATAAAAGAAAAAAGAAAAAGAATACATGGAACATGAAAACAACAACGAGAATCACATAGTGACATGTTTAGCCCATAAGGGCCCTAGTCTCCCAGTAACGACCATACACAGTAGAGGAAACAAGTGCAGGAAGATGAGATGAATCCATGTCTTCTCTAAGACTGCAGAGCATGCATTTTGGGCTTGCAGATATTTTCATTCGAAAAAGATGATTGGCCATACAATCTAATTGTGGCTTTATAAGAAAGACAAGGTAGAAAAGGAGAAGTTTACAAATTTGTAAATCTCAAAATATAAACAAAATGACATGACGAAGGGGACTCTATATCCAGCATTTTAATATATATATATATATACAGAAAAATATCCCTACTTTTAACTAGGAGCACTATCTGAACTACAGATTCAACAGAAAAATATCCCTAGCTTTAGCTGGGAGCCACTATCTGGACTACAGATTCAACAGGAAATTATCCCTAACTTTAATTATTAGATACTATCTGGACTACAGATTCAACAGAAAAATATAGCAAATAAAAAAAAATAGCTTTAACTGGGGTTGCTACATTTCTTTCTATTTTTTTTAATTGACTTTCAAAGGATGTGAAAAACGCCTTCTCTTGCTGTTTGCAATTGGATTTTGGAAAATTTTATTAATATTACTACCCTATACTTAAATGTCATAGTTACAATTGAAAATCTTTTTCAATTCCTTCTATTAGCTCACACTCTCCCTATATATATATCTTGTTCAAATTTTCAATCGTTTATAAAATACTTTTTATTCATCCCCTCAAGTTCAAATACATTTTTTTTTTGAACTTGTAGTGGATGCCACTTGATGTTAATACAGTTTTTTCAAATATTAATTCAGTAATTAAATTTAATTCATTAATTTTAATTTTTTTTAGATTTAAATTGCATATATCTACCAATAGATGGCGCCAGATAAACTTAAAGAAAATGAATGAAAATTATTTATAAAGGACTTTCTGCAATATAGTGAAAAAAAAAGTAGGAATTGACTTAAAAATTTTTTTTTTATATATTACTTGTTCAATTGACTTTCAAAGGATGGGAAAAACGCCTTCTGTTGCTCTTTGCAACTGGATTTGGGAAAATTTTATTAATATAACAACCCTATACTTCATTGCCATAATTACAATTGAAAACCTTTTTCCTTAGTACGCCCGCGTCGTAAGTGATGTCTTATGTCAAAATAATCTTAAAGAACAAGGGATGAAAATAATTTATAGCATTCAGGGGATAGTTCTGTTTCATTTCAGATGTTCCTGGAATTGTCCTAGAATTTCTTAGCTTTTCTGTACCAGTGAGAAATATGAAAGAAATACTTAATTCACAAAGTATTTATATTCAGGGGATTTGGCAATACATAAACACAATGGCTGCAAATAAAACCTGGAAGGATATATAACGAAATAAATTGTGCCACAATAAATAAACATCGTAATGAAGATAGGAAATAAAACCTGTTGGTTATAAATAAACGTTTAAGAGAAAATAAGAATAATGAATGACAAAAAAAATTTAAATGCTGCCATATTATGAATAAGAAATAAACTCTGTGTATATCATGCTGCATAAGTTATATTTTAAAATAAAGACAGGCTAAAATAACATGTTTGCAAAATAAATTTAATGTCTTCAAAATATTTCTTAGAAAGGGAAAGAAAATTAAAACAATTATCGATAATCTAAAAAAAAAAAAAACTGATAAAAGTTTTATTGATATCAATAAAAATATCCCTTGTAGCAAGCAATTTTGCAACTAAACGAAA
Organism: Caerostris darwini; assembly: GCA_021605075.1. Lineage (NCBI taxonomy): Eukaryota > Metazoa > Arthropoda > Arachnida > Araneae > Araneidae > Caerostris > Caerostris darwini. The sequence goes on from BPLQ01003352.1 coordinate 653,353, forward strand.
AACATCCTTTATTTAGGATAAAAAAATTCGAAATAATTTTTTCTAATTTTACGCATGATGCTATGATTTAATACTGTAATGGGCAGACTGTGCAACTGTATTGTAACTGGGTGTGGTTGGGTTGAGACTTGAGACACAGGTTCGAGAACTCACAGCTTTATTGACACGCACAAACACCACAAACAATTAGAGACAGGCAATATTTTACCCATTTAAAGATATATAATTATAGTTTCATGGAAGGATTATACTTCTAAGCCGAAAACATGATACTCAGATACGCGCTGGATGCGAAAAATATACTTCCTTTGCGTGTAAAAGTCTGTAGGCTAACTTATATATAAGATTGCGTTAAATATATTTCCTCTCGGGATGAGAGACTACAAGCTAAACTTTTCTCAGCGGTCGTGTAAATATATTTATGAAACTTTTCATTTTAAATTTACATTTTTAAATATATATGTAAGACATTTTTTAATAGAACTAGTATTTAAGATGTAAAAAGTCATTTTGAAAAATATTTTAATACGCAATAAATTTTTTAAAAATTTTTTTATATTATACGCAGTAAACGAATTATAAGTTTTCTTCATAATTTCAAGCTACATTTTTTATTTAATTTGTATTTTTTAAATGGAATATCAAATTCATATTCTAAAACTTAATTACTACAGATCATAATTTCAGCACTTTTTGTAGAAATCAAGTTTATCCATATTTTTTTATAATTAATATTTTTTGTATAATAGGCTATTTAATATACAACAAAAATTGCTCAAGAAAAAATTGTAAAAAAGAAAGAAAGTAAGAAAGACATTAGGGAGATGGAGTAATGTCAGCTGGTGAGCTGGTGTTCAGAATATATAAATTATTATTGAAAATTCGATTGATGAAAGTGTCAGAACTGTTATTTGAAAAGGTTAAACAAAAAAATGGTACGATGAGAACTGAAATCGTTAAGAAATGATGCAAGTGGAAAGAATATGATGATTTGCATTCAGTCAATCAATGATGAATTGGCCTTTGGGAGTATAAATATTGATTATGGTAAATGTTTATGTGGAAAAAGAAATGTGATGGTCTGTATCTCGTTTTCACAGTGGGAAAGATTGAGAACACTGCAAGGAATAGTGGAATCGGCAGCTATTAAAAGCCCCGTTCTTCGTGCATTATGAGGTAGATCTGTTTTATAATTTAGTTTGCTGGGTAACGGGAACTGATCATCGGAAATAAGGAATATTTCCTTTATTGCTAAAACTTTAACTGAAGAAAAATTGAAGTAAAAAAGACCTTTTTACTCGTATACTACTAGCATTTCATTATAAAATGTTAAACGCGCGATAGAACACGAAAAAAAAAAGATTAGAAAAATTTAGAAAAAAGTTAAGAAATAGAAAGAAAGAGAGCTTAATTCACTTAGTTCGATTTCCTTAATTCTAGATTTTTCCAATGGCACGATCCCCAAAGTGAATTAGTGATAAATTAGTGTTCAATGATTTAATCTGTTAAGTCATTGATACATCTGATTCAAGTCCTCAAACAGAGTACAGAAAGTTACAACTTTTATATATATATATATATGTTGTATAGATTCCAAGTTATAGAGCCAATACTTACATTTTTGTGACATTTTGAAAGAAAAAAAAATTTTAGGTTACAAATGATATTTCTGGTATCAAATAATAAACAGTTGATATTTTTTAATTTTATTTTACAAAATTAGCATTGTTTTATTTCTATATTAAAGTCGTTATAAAATATGTTAATACCACATACATAAGAGAACATTTAGGCATATATAAGTTTGATTCGTTTTATTAATGATACTCGAATGCAAAATGCATTCCAATTTTGAATAAATTTTTTTTTTAATTTCCTTCCAAAATTATTATATCCTTAACTTATTGATTTAATAACAATAAATTTATTATTTGAGAGGTAGCAAATAATCATAAAAATATCGTACAATTACCTCTATGTTTGAACACTAGGCCATAAGATTTTTTTTTTTTTTTTTTTTTTCAACTTTTCTTCAACTTTCAGTACCCAGTAATTGAACTTTTAGATTTAAATAAGTATTCTCAAATATGGCAAAATAAATAAACATTTTATAAGTTTTTAAAGCATTAAAAAAACTCTTTCTTTTAAATAGGACCTTTTTTTTCTGCCGAATTTAAATCTTTCCTTTATTGCAAATCCACCTGAGCTTGTTATCATTGGACCAAATCTAGCCAAAACATCCACCAAGGAAAAACTGTAATAAACCATAGTTTTAATTTTTTTTTATAAACTTTATATTATACTTCAATTACTTAATGTATGGGAAAAACTTATCAGTTAACAAATCGAATAAAATCACCACAAAATCATCCGATATGAACTTTTTTAAGAATATAGATATTTAATAAAATGCTCAAGTAATGCATTTTTAAGATTTAAATACCTAACTCATGATAAAAAAATCCTTCTAATTGGATAAATAAGCACCAGAATTTTAATGTATGTTCCATATCACTTAAAAGCGGGATTCGAACATAATGCAAATTAAATTATAATATTTTTTTTAAATAAATTTTATAATTGTAACATAATTTTCTGCATTTTACTTCTTTTTTATAAGCAAGAGTTATTTCTATAGGAGAATTATATTAAAAAGTTTTTCTCTGTCATATAAATTTAATATTTTTAGTTTGTTCTTGAGCAACGTTAATGAAGTTGAATATTTTTAAAATATTTATCTTTAATTTGTAGAATGTAGTTCGAAACAGCTAAACTTTACTTGTGAGTATTTATCAAAATGGAGACTTCCATGTGCGACGGCATGTTTTTAAATATTATTAATAATTTCTCTGATTTAACGGAAAATCCTGAAATATTAATACAGTAAGTATTTCAAAAACATCATAAAATGTAAAAAATTTCATAATTTTGGTTACTTTATGTTAGTTTAACTTAATTTGAATTTGGTTTTTCTTGATAATTTGAGTTTGATTTTGGTTTCAAACATAACTTTAAATGTTTTTTTTTTTTCCTTTTATTTAGGAAAAATAGCATTGTCGATGACAATTTGAAAAGTATTTCCAAAAGTCTTCATGATTATATTTCTAAGGAAAATTCTGTGTTAGGTTTAAAATCCAAATCGTTGTCGAAATTGCTAACTAAAGGTTTTGATGATGAACAAATTTGGCAACAAATAGATCTCCGAAATGAAGGTGTATTAAATCATCTTAATAATAGTATTTCTGAACTAGAAAATGGCCAAATAAGACTTGATTCCCATACTACGAAATTATTTGGCGATGATATTAACAATGATCTGAATAACATCGATCACTCGAATATATCAGCGTCTGATAAGAGTGTATTGGAGAATGAACCAGGGGATGTATCTAATTCTGAAGATTCTTCTGATGAAGAATATGACAAAAATGCTAATTGGAAATTGGAAATTGATGGTGATTCTGATGAAGATGAAGTAAAGAATAGATTACAAGATACCATTGATTCTGAAGAATTTTCCGGCGGAGAAAATGTTGAAAATGACAAAAATTCAGCTGACTTAGAATCTGAGGACATCAATGTAAATATTAATAAATCAAAATTTAAAAATATTAATTCTGAAAGTGATGAATCTGATATTAGTGATATTGAATCAAGTAATGCACAAAAAGAAATAAGGCATAAGCAAAATAAATTTAAATCAATTGTGGATGATCAATTTTTCAAACTGTCAAAGCTGGAGCAGTTCCTTAGAGTTGAAGATATTAAAGAGGAAAGGGCTAGAGATGGGGATCTAAATGAGTCTGATGATGAAGAGGAGGAAATTGATTACTTTCAGGACATTCCGGATGATCCAAATGAAATGGTAACCATTTATTTCAGTATTATCTAATAAAACCAGTAACCAAATTTTTTAATTTTTTGTGTGTATTGATTTTACATAAGTAAGCTAGTGTTATTTTTTTTTTGTATCTTAAACAGTTAGCTAATATTGAATAACATTTAGAGAAATTCATCATATTATAATGTTAGTAGATTTGTGATTGTGTTGAACATATCTAAAGCTACATCCAAATCTGAGAGCAAATGGATACAGCAATTTATTGAAAAAAGTTGTCTTAAGTTTGTATGTAATTTTTGACATATGTTTTGTTGCATTTCGTGAATTAGTGCCAAGTTAAATTTCATCCTAGCCAGGATCAGGTTTGTCTCTTACTTTCAGAGATTTCCAATTTACTAAATGGTGGTAGTTTGTTTTTACAGAATTTGATTATTAAGAGCTATTTTTCAAATTCACAATGCAATGTATGGGAACAGACTTAAATTTTTCTGTAAGCTTTTAGATCTGTACTTGGTTTAAAATGTTAATCATCAAGAGGGATGTGTTTTTGACATCTATACAATGAATATAACTTCTTAAAACCTTCAATGCTAAAAATAAATGATTTTTTTTTTTTTTTTTAATAAACAGCAAAATGTAAATTTGTGTCAATCGATTTACATTGAGAGCAATGAATAGAAAAACATTAATCTTTTCATGCATGATTGTAAGTTTTGAAGAATGTGTTAGAATACAGCCTGATATTATACTTAAGTTTTCAGGAATTTTTTTCTTGGTTAGATTCCTTCAAAGTTGCTATTAACCAAGTATATGAAATACTGATTGACCTTTTTAGATCTTTTCATTTTAAACACTTACACTTAGTCCAAGGGTTATAAAACATTAAACTTATCCTGGTAGATATGTATTTATAAAACATTTTTGCTTTTTACATTTAAAACTATCTTTTTTCATATAACCAAATCTATTTTCATGTTCTGTTCTTCAAATACATTTTATCATATTCAGATTCGAATAATATTGGCACAATCATATCATTCAATTCAAATCCTGACTCTACTGCCAAAATTTGCTGTTTTATGCAATGTAAATTAAGGTAATGTAATAAAGTAAATGTAAATTATTAGTTAAGATTTCAAACATTAGAAATTATCTTCTTTAATTAGCGATTTATTTCTAAGTGTAATGGTACTTTACTTTATCAAATGGTGCATTATAAATAAAGAGTCAATTGATTAGATACAAATTTCTTTTCTGTAGAAAGTTATGTGCACAATTAACTTCATTTAAATCTTTTTAATGTAATAAGTCTTGTGCCAAATTCAATCATTCAAGAATTAATTTCTGGAGTAGTGCATAACATATATTTTTTTACTTTAGAAACAAACTACATTTTTTTACTGTTTCTTTTATCTAATAATAATAGAACATGTTATTTCTAGATGACAAATTTGTTATGAATATTTTTTTTTTTTTTTTTTTTTGATAGATTGTTTAAATGACTTTTGTATCAGGATACATATTGAGAACTGAAGTGTGTAAATAATTAATGCAATTTTTTCGTTAATGTAATTCACACCAAAAACTAAATTTCAAATAGTATTGTATGAATCAAAATTTTGTATGGGTTAATGTGCCATCTCTCTTATGCTGAAGAAGTTGCTTATTAACAAATGCTAAAATCAATCTGAGTGATGTAAAAATGAGGAATTTGAGAAAAGGTTTTAATTAACTGGTACTCTATGTCTAGGATTTTTAGTCTGTTGTTTATATTAATGTTTTAGCATATAGTTTTTTTATACAAAAATAGCAATATTTCTTAATATTTTCATGTATTATGTCCTGCAATACATGAAATCTCACAATCTACATCAATTTTAACAATATTAATATGAGAATAGAATTTGAAAGAAAAATTTAATTTGTATTTATTTGATATATAATATATGATTTTCTGTTAGTCTGCTAGAAACTGCACCTATGATGATTTCTTTGCATCTCCTGGATCAGAGGAAGAAAATGATGCTGATCATGATGAAATTAATGGCTTAGACGGAGAGTAAGTGTAAAAATTTGTGCTAAATTTTTCTTCAGAAAAATGATTTTTTAAAATAAATACTTACAGGTTTATTATACTCTAATCAGTCGCTATCCATTCACTTTTTGTTTTTCCCTTAAATATAATATGTATATATATTAATCTTGAGTGATAAATCAATATCAAAATATCAATTGAAATCTAAAATTGCATATCTGATATCATTATTCTTATGTTAATGAAATTCGGATTTAAAAGATATCAATGTTCTGTAACATCAATGTTAACACAATTTTCACATCCAATATCAAAATACGGATTTTCATTATTAGAACAGCTATTGTTCAAAATTGGTATAAACACTTCGGAGATATTGTTTGGTGATTCTGGTGTGATTTCCAATATTTGTTTGTCATCCCTTCTGCATGATTATTATCTTGTGAATTATAATGCAATTTAATCTTTTTCCACTTATTAAAAGATAATTAGAGATATTGTTTGGTAAGTTATTTTATTTATTATTGTTATTAAGAATTTTCATATAAAATAAAACTTATTGTACTAATTACTTAACAAAAATATACATTTTATATATTTTATATCATTGTAAAATTGTTTCATTAATATTCTGCTTCCAACACAATTCTTGAATTTTTTACTAGTGTTTATCATTGTCAGTTTTGGCTTCAGTACAGTGTTTGTGTTTTAGTTGTGTATCAATTGTGCAAAATTTTACAACTGTTTATACAGTGTAGTACAGAAAGCATAGTGATATCATATATTTTAAACAGTAATACTCACATATTTTTGTTGCCATTAAATAGCTTGTCAGAACTTGTTTTTATCAATACAAGAATGTTCAATTGAATTAAAGTTAAGTATATGAATTTAATTTTGTTTTTGTTAGAATAGTGCCATATTTTGTCAGATATTTACATTGCCTACCGTGATTCAAAATGTGTGTAAATACTTTAAATTTGTTCTTGTTTTAATCACTTAAATTTTGAGGGCTTTATTAGTATCCCCCTTAAAACTATATTGATGTTCAATAATCTGGCATAGACAAGGTTCTGAATGTGTTGTATTAAAAAGAACATATTATATTTAGTATTTCTATGAATCAATATTTTTGTTATGAGTTTCATTTCTTTTATTGCATCTGAATTTGTTGAGCAGCTGGTATTTTTCCTAGTTTTTAAGGTTTACTACTTGCAACTGGGACTATGATCAGCCAGTTATACATTGATGAAGTTTTGCTTCCCCGTGTTCGCCTTTTCTAGGGTAGTCTCTGTGATAAATTTATTTTCATGGATGACAATGCACCATGACATAGAACAGTCAGTGTTCAGAATTGTCTAAACATAGAAAATATTCAACACTTTTTATGCTAGCAGGTTTTCTATATCTAAACACTATTGAAAACACTTTAGATGCATTAGGGAGGTGACAATATCCTCCAAGAAACAAGAACACCCAATTGCATTGACATGAGTGTTATATATGTCTCAACAATGTCCTGGGGAGCATCTGCATGCACACATGTACATTACACGCTGACAATTTTTATTTCTTATTAAATTCAGATGGACAAATTATTTTTTTCATTTTTAATTAATAATTTTATTACTTTTCTTATTGCAATATTTATTTTCAAGTTATGCTGATCTCAAGTAAAATTTTTGGTTTTTGCAGAGACTCCTTTGATAATGAATTTGATGAAGAAGATGAGGAGGAGGATGAAGATGAAATAGCAGAAGCAATTTCAAAGAATGCTAAAGAGCTTTCTAAAACTCCTTATGAATTACAGCAGGAAAATGTAAGTATTTTTCCATTAATATAATCTGCTTTCAATATTTTAATCGATAACAAATGGCATAACTTTTTGCATTGTAACATTTTTAATGATACAGATTAAGTTCCTCTTCAAGGCATTCCTTTGCACTAATTTAATTTTATGTATAAACTATTGATAATTTTAACTGAAATTATTATTTTTGATGTAACTTATAGTATATTGTTTCTATTTAATATGGTATTTTAAAGACATATGATTTGCATAGTTCAATTACTCCTAGATTTTCAGTATTAATTAAACAACAAAATCCATTTCTATTGTCATAGAATTAAATTTAAATAAAAGAAATTTTGAAACCCATACAGAATTTCAGTTTTGTATAGGTATGGTAATTCATAGAAATGAGTTTAAATTTTATAGTATCTTGGATAAAGAATTAAGGTTTGTTAATTGTGTCATTAAACTGCTTATTTATTATTTTATTTTCATTTGTAGATAAATAAACAAATATCTGAATATGAAGAGAATTTATTATGTCCCAAACCATGGCAATTAACTGGTGAAGTTGATGTAAACAATCGTCCTATTGATGGTCTTCTTGATTTGCCAACAGATTTTCAAATGAATGCAAAACCAAGTAATTGAAAAAAAAAAGTTTTAAAATACTGTTTGTTTTTTTTATAAATAATTTTCACATAACTATTATATAATTTTATTCTTAATAATGGTAAACAAATTATTTTTATGAATGTTTAAAAAAATCATTTTAAATTAAAAGATGATTTATATATTTAGAAATATTAGCATCATTTTATTTAACATGTTTTTATCCATCTGCTTACCAACCAAGTCCATTAAATTTGAAAATGACATTTGGTACAATTTTGTATTAAAAATATTAATGAAGAAAACTTTGCAATTTTGGGACATTTCCTAGAATTTTTGTGCTCTTAACAAGATTTTACTGAAATTTTTTTGGATGCTTCTTTGATTCTCCCTTATTTTTCATTACTGACTTTATTTGTTCATTGGACCTGCCTTTGATTTTACATTTAGTCTGATTCATTTGTATTAGAAATTCACCTCATGTCCACAAAAATAATCTCTTATTGGAACAGTCGGAATAAATAAACCAGAATTACTCATTTTGTTTACAAATCAATGAACATGCTGTATATTCACATTATTTAGTTTATCAGAAAATACTACTATCATCTCTACTCTCCCAAAAATGTTAAAGTTGTAATGTATAATTGTCATATTGACATTAGTTTGGAAAGAAGCAAATGCGTGTATGGACAAAATGGTGAAAATATTACAGTATGAATTGTATAACTTAGTGACCTTGGATTGTGTTTTTATAATATAACAGATGCTAGTACTATGAATGCATATGCATTAAGGCACCAAATGAATACTGAATGGGGAAGAAAAGAGGAATTTTGTTAATCAGCTTGCAGAGGAATTTGCAGGATATGAAGGTATTTTAACAGATTCTTCAGAAGGATTTCCCACAGCTAGTTCCGAGTTACAAAGCAAGGGGAGGAAATCTAGATGACATTGTTTTTTCTAAGAAATGAAAAACCTGAACAGTATATCCAAAATATGTGAAAAATATTCCATGATTATTTGTACTGTATGCACATAATAATTGTCAGTAACAAAAATTGTATTATAATACTGTATTTTTTTCTATTTTGATTCAATTAAAAAAAACTATTCAATTTATAGAGCACAATTAAATTGAATGTATTCCTTCATAAATAATTATTAATTTTTTTTTCTCCTCAGTGGTTATACAAGATAAAGAATTTTGTGAGAGAATAGAGAATTTAATCAAAATGACCATAAAGAATAAGGTAAATTTTCATTATTTTATTATATTGTTTATTTTATAGGTTGATAGCATTTTCTATACATAAAACTGCCATTAGTTTTTATTTCATCGTTAATAAAATAAATGATAATAAATGCTAAAATGAAACAATTACAAGTTTTTAGCTTGTTAAAATGAAAAAAAAAAGGCAACTTTGGGAATTAATTATTAGTTTTATCAAAATTATATTTAAAACAAATATCTTGTATATTAAAGCAAATATATTATTGACTTTTAGGAAAACATTCTAAGTAAATTCCTTTTTTTTTTTTTTTTTTTTTTTTTTCCCAATTTGTTTCATAGCTAGTATATTTCCTTCAGATTTCTATTATTTATTGTTTTGCCTTATCCAAAACCGTACAAAATTAAAATTAAATGTTTATTTTACATGCATTCCTTAGCTGCTGATTCCTTCATATTTTGCTAGAGTTTTTCTTATTTTAACTGTCTTTTTTTTTTTTTTATTACATACATAGTAAAAGAAAAAATTTTAAAAAAAGAAAGAAATCCTTCTTTTATTATTTAAGTTTACCACAATTTGATCCACAAAATTCACTCTTGAAACAAGGAGTGGATATTATAAGAATGTAAAATTGTTACACAAAATAACCAAGGACCATTTATTAATCAAAGTATATGAATTTCATCATGTATAAATTTAGTAGACGAGGAAGCAATGTTTTAACAGTGAGGTATAATAATGCAGAGCTTGTATAAATTTTAGCAGAAATAATTTTTAAAAACTTATAAGAATAAAAAGTATGAATATAATTCAATTTAAGATTCTTGGATTAAACATTTGACAAAAAATTATTCTATTTAATTTATACATGGTCTAATTAATATTCATAGCTTATAATCTAAATATATAACATTGTTAAATTACATAAATTGCAGAAATTAATTTTTAAATAAAGCTGTTAGCATTTTGTATTTTATTATTTTATGAATTAGTTTTATCCTTTTAATTATTAAGCAATGTGCCATGAAAATTACTATTTTAAGTATTTCTTCCATATTTTTTTGGTAAATCATTTACGTTTTCGGAAATAAAGATTGGTATTTATTTTGGTAGTATTTTTGTAAAAATGTTTTCTTTTTCTTTTTAGGCTTATTCTGATCCAGTAAGACAAGAAAAACCAGTACAAGAAACAATTGCATTTAAAAAAGAAATAGTGCTTGATCACAATAAAAGCAAGAAAGGCTTGGCGGAAGAATACGAAGAAATGTATCTTAAAAAGAAAACAGTGAGTTGCATTTATATATATTTTAATGTAATTTTTATTGTTTCCTGCTTTAAACAATTTTTTAAATGTTGTTTTTATTTTTTATATCATTTTTAAAAGTTAACTTGGCCATTCCTTTTTAAATTTTTCTGTATTGTAAGCATATTTATAAAGTCACTTTTTTTTTCCCATCTTCCAGTTAATCATGTAAATTATAAAATATGGTTGGGGTCTGTTTTCTTAATTCAATATTATGTATTCTTTTGATTAAAATTATTATTTGAAAATATTTTCTAACTGTGATATGCTATGTTTATTCACATTGTTCATAAAAATTTTAGAAAAATGTAGTATAGTTTTAGTGATTAGTTATGCTTGAAAAATAAATTTCTAATTAAATGTTTTTAAATATTAATAAACATTAAAATCATTGAATATGTATTGTTTATAATTTTTAATTGTTGTATAATATATATGTATATACTTACTTAAAATAGATAGATTGTTAATTATGCAATTACTTTTATTTAGAAAGAAGAAGAAGAAGGAAATCCTAAACATAAAGAAATAATAAAATGTATGGATTCATTACTTCCTGAGCTATACGCTTTATTCACTCATATACCTAAACCCGTAAGAAATTTTTAATTTTTATTTAATATAAATATAATTTTTTTTTTTTTTTTTTTTTTTTTTTTTTTTTTACTTTAAAAATTGTCTGTAGTTTGTATGAATAAAATAATTAAAATATTTATTTACTTTTATTTAATACATAACTTTTTTGCATTTAATATTAATGTAAAAGAATGAAATATTGATAAGAATAAATCATAAAAAAAACTTTTTTCTCTTTAAGAAACTTTAAAAAAATAAGAAAATATACATTTTATTATTAAATATTATCATAAAATATTTATATATAAATCAATATTTATAATTTTTTTTTTTTTAAGTAGTTACTTGTATTTCAAAATTTAGACTTGAAGTATAAAAAAAAAAATTTTGTTAAACCTTTAAAACTTGACGTGTATAAAATATTTTCATATGCTTTTATTCATTGTCAAATTCCTTTCTTTTTTTAAATCTGAAATTAGCTTTATTAACTATTCTGAAGCAAATTTATAACTTAAGAGCTAAAATATTAATTTTTAAAAAATGTATTAAATATATACAGTTTAAAAATTTTGGATGTTAGTGATTATGTATTTAATTTAATATTTTGCCAACTGTGTTCAATATAATTATACAGCAATAGTTATTCCTTTAAATATTTTTTAGTTCTCAAATTTTTAAATAAAATAGTTGATTTAATCAAGATTAGAAAATGGTTTTTATCTTTTGAAAATATTAATACTAAAAATTAAATATTTTCTTTTTGTGTTGTGTAAAATTATTTTTTTTTTATAGGCTGTGCCAGATATAAAGGTAGTCAGTAATTTACCGGCCATAACTGTTGAAGAAGTTGCTCCTACTAGCTATAGTGATGCTACTTTGTTGGCTCCTGAAGAAATTAAGGTATTACATGGAAGTTTTGCTTTATTGATAGAATTTCATACAATATTACATAAATTAAATTTTTCTATATGTCCCATTTTATAAAAAATATTATGTTAATGCCACATTTCTTATGGACTTAAATCGTGGAATGGGTGAATCTAGTAACATATGACTCATAAAGTTAATAATAACATAAAAAGCCATTAAAATTATTAGTAATAATATTTACATGACATTAAATATGTTATGAAGTTAAATTTATAGAATGAGCTGATGGAAAATTGTTATGCTAGATAAATTATTAAAAAAACTATTATACAATGAAGATACCATACTTTTTGCAAACTGTATCCATATTCTTTTTAAAAATAAATAAAAGAATTTGGAAAAAATTCTTACTTTTCATATAAAACAGACACATTATTATTATTAATTTTTTAACATATTTTTTTCTCACCATTTCAATTTCTAGAAGAAATTTTTGTAGTTGTGTTATAGAATTTAAGAAATGTCATATTTTATTAAGAACTGTAAATTATAAAATATAACAATTAAAAATCTATAAGTAATAACAGTCATACAGGCATGATTTTCTTTTCACAAACCTGAAATATCCTTTTAATTTTTATGAATTCGAGCATTATTTTTTTTGCTATAGTGGTATAATTTTCGAAAATAATCTGATAGTATTAGTAATTTAATATATTTAAAAATTCTAGTACAGGCATTAGTAAGCACAAATGACAAGAACAAAAACATAAAATTAGAGTTTAATCTGTTGTAAACTTGCTTCTTTGTAAAAATAAATAAATGACTTGGCAGTGAAATTATTTCAATAATGCTTATTTCCAAAAGCTGGACATGAAATTATTACCGTAATGCCTTTCATTCCGAAACTGAAACTAAGATGGGATTCGTTGACTTTAATTTCAAGAGCAAATCGCATTTGAAAATTACTTTTTCCTTTATCTTTATTGTCGTCATATTTTTTGTTCAAGTTCAATGCAGTTTGTTATAAAATGCTCCTAACATTTTAAATTATTTTTCAAAATTCGATTTTTTGAAGGTGAAAAGTTACCTTTAATATATTTAAAAAATACCTTCCCCTTAATAAATTTAAAAATGTAGTATAAGAAATGAAATATAAATGAGGTTAAATCTGATTTTTTTTTTTTTTTTTGTATATTATTATTCTAATATTAATTATATTTGTATGTTTATTATATCTTCAGAAAAGAACAGGTCTACTGAAAGGAAAAACAGAAAGGACAGATACTGACAGAAAACGTGAACGTAGAAAAAAGAAATTACATCAAAAGACAATGTATAAGAAGAAAGAGAAAGAAAATTCAGAGGATAAGCCTCTTTCTGGAAAAGGAAAGAAAAAAGAAAAGTTAGCAGTATTGAAAAAATTGAAGCAGCATAAAAATACAAAAATTGCTACTGTAAGTAAAATTGAATGTCAATTTTCTGTTTATGCTTATTTAAAAATGTTATAATTGGATTCTTTAAATTAAGTAAATTAATTGCAAAAATTGCTTAGTTTGTTATTATCTATATATTTATTTTTCTTCTAGATGGATGCTGAAAAAGTTAAGTCTTCAAAGGATTTCTTTGACCGATTGCAAGAAACTGTTTCTAATGCAGGCAAAAATGAAGATAAACATATTAAAAAGAAAAGGAAATTGTAAAAATGTATGTCATTCTTGTATACTCTGTACATATGTATTAAAAACTTTCTAATTTTCTTTTTTGATAATGTATTGTTATATCTGGACAAAGTATTTTTATATGTATTAAGGTATATTTAAATAATCAAATTAAATAGCATTTTACATAGCTTATTCATAATTTATATGTAATTTACTAACTACATATACAATATAATACTATGAAGAATTGTTGATATCTTAAACTAGTTTTTGAAGTGAATTCATAAAATATCATTTGCTAATGATGAAGTGAATTTAAAACGTAAAAGTTTTTTTTTCTTACATAGTAATTTCTTTTTCTAAATAAATTAAGTTTAGTTAAATATTTTAAAATAAGAACAAAAAATCTTGCAGCACTATCATACTAGTAAATTTTCAGATCAAAATCAATTTACTCAAATCTTACAAATGTATAATTATTAATCAAGTAAGGAATTTTTAATTATTTCCATTTTTATTTCTTGATCTTTTGTTAGTGTAAATAGAATATGATACTGTTAGTTATAAGTGTGAATCAATCAGAAATTATATAAATTTATATGACATTAATGAAATATTAGAAATAATGCAACCATAATAAAAGAGCAATTGTATATGCCAAGAATTTTCAAAACTTTTTCTTAAGCTAAACTGCAGTTTAACAGTTCTGCTAATCTTGCAAAAAATGTACTTGAGTACTTAGCTAGTCAGTATTGCTATCAGTCAGACATAAGCAATATAGAACTAAATATAGAACATTTTTATGTAAGAAAAAACTTTTCATTTAAAATTGAATTGTTTTATGAAAAGGAATTGTTTTGTACGAAAAAATACAGAAACGTACTCCAGAGATGATAAAAGAATACTGTAAATAATTAGCACATATAAATAACAATGTAAAAGAAAAATTGCTTTAATCTTTAAACTTCCTTTTTCGATATTTTGAATGCAACCTTTATGCTAAAAGAGAGAATAAAAAGTCAAATAAGTCTGAAAGTCCATGTCAGAATCCGAATATCCAAACAGTTCATCAAATTCATTTTCACTCATTAAAATGTCTGGATGCATATCACTTTCAATGCCTTTTGAACTAGAAAAAATGCCCTTTTCATACCTAAGATCATTTTCCCCCAGCTTAGCTGGAAATATATGACAATAAAAAAAATAATTCTAAATCATAATTATTTTCTGTTTTTCTTTAAAAACTGCCCTTTGAATATTGAAACAAAATTCTGAAATATATCTGTTCTGGACATAATTTCTTTAAAGTTAAATTTGCAGTTCCACATATTGATTTTATAAAATGTATTATTACTAAATTAATGCACATTTTTCTTAAAATATGAATACAATTAAATGTATAGAATTTATAAAAACAATTATTCAAAAAGTTTATATTGTCACAAAACTAATAAAATAAATGACTACAAGCAGCTCTATAATCAGAATAAATTTTTGTTATCCAAAAAAACGTGTTATAGAAATGATAATAACCATAATTATAAAAGTGGATTCATTGGAAAGTAATACAAAATTAAGGATACATAAAGAAGGGTAATATTACCTGCTGTATTGAATATGTTCCTTCCTTACTTAGAAAATAATTCCATTTATAATATTTTGACATATCAATATTATGAAGTATACAACAAGTTTTCAACTTACAATGCAAAAAATCTACATACAATCCGGCAATAGGAAGTTTCATGGCATTATAAAAATAGAATGGAATTTTAAAATTTGTGGCAAACCTAAATCAATATAGAACATTTCTTTTATCTTGATGTTTCTTTATTAAAAACCAAAAACGTTTTTATGCATTTTTAAAAAATTATTTTTTGCTTTTGCTTTGAAAATGTTCTGCTAGATTATAGGAGATGGAAATAAACCAATATGTTTCTAGCTTAATGGTTTCATAATGACAAGAGCTATGGCCATTGAGAATGGAAATCAAAGTAGCCTACACCTCTTACAAAGTGTGTAAAAAAAATACAATCTTCTCTGTTATTAACATGGTTAATTT
Source organism: Caerostris darwini (assembly GCA_021605075.1). NCBI lineage: Eukaryota > Metazoa > Arthropoda > Arachnida > Araneae > Araneidae > Caerostris > Caerostris darwini. The sequence goes on from BPLQ01003352.1 coordinate 669,340, forward strand.
TGAAATACAATTACTAGGTTTGATAATCAGAGATAGAGAAAATTTTCAAATAAAATAATTGGAAAAAGAATTGCAAGTTAATTTTACCACACAAGTAGACGTTTTTAAGTTAAATTGGTGTAAATTAATTCAAGGTGAAAGTAATATAGGGACATTGAATAATAGAGTTTAGCATGAAACTGAAGGAGGATTTTCATAGAGAATTAAAGACTAGTGAAAACGGGAATGAAACCCCGCCCCCTCCATCTGATGTTTTTTACACCCAAGGCTATGCTTTCCGACCATTCTAAATTAAATATAAGTTTTCTATTAGTAAAAGAATTTATCTTTCTGGTCTGCAGAATATTGGATAACAGTCAAATTAAAAGAATCAAAGTTAGAAGAAAGTTTTTGCTAACATCATTCATCTCACTTATAATTATCTTCAAAATAAAACTTTTCAAGTAACCATAGACAGAATTTCCTTTAGATATGGTTGCATAGAAATTAGAACTCCAATCATCTTAATCTCGATATTGTTTCACTTACGACTTCCCTTCAAAACTACCCGGAAAGACTATTTGACAATGACTCAGATGTATTAGTTCAAACTGAGACAGTCAACTTAATGATCAGAAAACTTCAAAAGTTTTTAAACTCCTTATAAATATGATTGGAGAACTATTATCAATTCTGATAAATCAAAATTAATTTCGAAAGCCAATTGCCTGGTCTCCAAGAGATAATATTTATCTGTTCAATGATACAATAGAATAGTTCAATAAACCTTGGCCTAATCATCGATCGAAAATTAATCTTTCGAATACACATTGAAACTATCAAAACCAAATGTTGGAATAAAATGCCCTTAAATTTACAAATGCTGGGGAAATATTTCAGCTTATCTATTCAAAATAAGGTATCACTCTATTAACAAGTCTTCATACCTTCTTTTATATATGGTGCCCAATATGAGGACTTTCTGCTGAAACTAACCGTCACAAGATTCAAATCCTGCAAAACAAAATACTGCGCCTCCCTGGTATATTTATAATGAAATTCACAATGACCTAAACATCGAACAAATAGAAATTTTCCCCAAGACATATCATGAATCTTTTTTTTTAAGGTATCATCAATCAAAATAACTAATTAAAGCCTAAATTTTCTTTCTTTGAAACGAAGGAACTATCGACATCGAATATACTTTACTTCTAATACCCGAATTCATTAATGATCAAGGCATATTAATCATTCTGAAAATTATATCAGCACATGCGTATTTTTACCTCTTCAACAAAGTCGAAATCAAATGTAGTAGAATGGGGAAGAAAGAGGATAGAAAGAGTATAGTTTGTCTGAAAATCAAATCTTAATTTTCAATGTAAACAACTTTTGCGAAAAATAATTCTTTCCAACGAACTCTTTTATTTTCAATTCTGGTAAAGAAAGGGGATTTTCTATTAGTTTAAAAGAAGTTTCTCAATCTTTGGCGCCGAGAAAGACAGAAGAATAATCTTTTGATTAGTTGGCACTTTTAATATTCACTTTCCAATTTTTAGTGTGAGAGCCTGATGTCGTAACGTAACGTAACGGTAGGTGTTTAGTTGGAGTACCAGGGAATTTCCCGTACCTCCATATCAATAATTATTATTAAAAACAAATTTTAAATCCAAAAGATGAGCTAAAGAAAGAATATTAAACGAGCCCACGCTCGGAGAGAATTTACAGTAGTAAAAAGGTTAGTAAATATAAAATTTAAAATAATAGTTCACAAAAGTTTTTAAAAATAAGAACTGTGGCAATTAAAAGGAGTTAAAAAAATAACCGTTACGAAAGAAAACTTCTGGCTGGCTGAAGAGAAAAAGAAAAGGAAAGGGGAGAGGGCAGAGTTATAAACAAACCAAAACTATATCGTTTCGAAGTTCTGCGTTGGAGCGACCTTGAAAGAAAAGAGCGATTCTGAAGCTATCAAATAAACTACAGTGATTCTAAACTAAAAAGGGTTCTTCTTTTTGGAATCGGAGAATGAAGTACGCATCAAAACGAGAGAGTGAAATGTCTGGCACAGAGCTTTTTCACCCCGGGTCAAAGTGAACGAGCCTGATGTCGATATGTATTTTAAATTGAAAACTACAGTGAAATGGATGGTAGTATATTGATTGGCTGATGTCCTACGTCGTGAAATTTTAGTATACGCTGGGAGCCGCTTTTTAAAAAATGACAGATGGAATGAATTTTTAACAGGCCAAAATCCAGAAGACAATTCTCTCTACAAAATTAGCAAATATTTTACCAAAAAAATATCCCAAAATTCCTCCACTGGTTGGATCCTCAGGTCTTATATTCTCATCTACTGCTAAAGCGAACTCTTTTGCTGAAAACCTTGAACTCTCCTTTCAAGAAAACATTAAACCGTACGATGACTCGCAAATTGAGTATGTTGAAGATACTGTAACATCCTTTCTAGCTGATCATCAAACTTATCAAAGCAGTATTGTTTTTTCTCCATCTGACATAATTAACTTAATCAAGAATCTCAACATTCGGAAATCTACTGGACCTGACAACATTCCAATAAAGCCCTACTGTGTCTCCCCCTTAATGCCATTACTCATCTTGCAAAAATCTACAACAGCTGTACTAAATATTACTACTTCCTTCCTATGAAAAAAAGCAGTATCAATAAAGTTTCCTAAACCTGGCCAAGATAGGAAATTTCCACAAAATTATCGGCCCATCAGTCTCCTTAGCTGTGTAGGAAAACTTTACGAAAAACTCTTAGTGAAACATATTACTTCTTTTTGCGATAAAAATTCCATAATTTCAGAAGAACAATTTGGATTCCGTCAACATCACTCAACTTGTCACCAATATCATCACTGAAGGATACAACTATACATTTTTCACAGGAAGTGTGTTTCTAATGGCGATTGTGGCACTATGGACTGATCTACAAAATGATCAAACTTCAATTTCCAACTTGGATCACACTTATCATTACAAATTATTTTAAAAATAGAACCTTTCATGTTCGACTTCATAATGAATTCTCTACAATCGGTCGTATTAGTGCTGGTACACCTCAAAGAAGCGTGCTCAGTCCTATTCTCTATAATATCTTTACTTACGACTTTCCTCAATGCACTAACATTTCCACTTGCCTATTTGCTGACGATTCTGCTGCTCTTGCCCAAGGTGCATCTATTCTTTATGTCATCAATACTCTTCAAAAATTTCTGAATACTTTAGAGGATTGGCTAACTAAATGGCGCATAGCAATTAATGTCTCTAAATCTCAAGTCATCATTTTCCGAAAAAGACACGCCAGACATCCATATATTAATCTCTCCCTATTTGATCAACAAATTGAATGGACAACTAATATTAAGTATCTCGACTTAATCATAGACAATAAACTTACGTTTCGACCTCATATTTTAAAAATCAAAAAAAAAAAAAAAAAAAAATATTGGAAATTTTTTTATCTTACTCTGCCAGTCATCAATAAATTTTCTAAATTAACTTTGTCAAACAAACTTCTCTTCAAACAAGTTCTTAGGCCTATCCTTATCTACGCTGCCCCAATCTGGGGTCTAGTTGCACAATCTAACAAAAAATCTGTACAAATTGTTCAAAACAAACTTCTTCGTATCTTCACTGGTGCACCCTAGTTTGTCCGCAACTCTACAATTAATCAAGATTTAAAAATTGATTCTATTGACAACTACATTACTAAACTTTCGAGAAATTTCTTCAATGCCATTGCTACCCACGAAAACCCTCTCATCAAGGCACAAACTATATTTACACATTTGAATGGAAAATACAAATATCCTTTCTCTACTTCTAAATGGAATTGAAGCCTCAAATCACCATAAATTCCTGTTCGCTTATTTATTTTTTTATTTTGTTTTTCTACTTTTCAATAACTTGCAATTTTTCTTCTTCCAATATTAATTCGCATTCATCTCCCATTTTTCCCCCATGTATCTCCCTTTCCCCGCTTTCTTCTCCCATCGCTTTTTAGATATTTTATTTTAACGCATATTCTTTCCTGCTCTGTAAGTTTTATTACCTAAATAAACTGACAGTATCAGTTCGTTCTTCTCCAACGTACTTTCTCCCCTTTGACTACGGCTTCTTAATAGCCTTTTGATCGTTATAATTTGTTTCACTCTACTCCAATTTGTTTTTTGTTTTTTCCTCCCTATCTCTTTTTGAGTTCTTCAGTCATTGCAGATGATTTTACTTTTTATATGCACTCCCTTGCTGTTTGATTTATATTTTTCTACTTTTTGCTCCATTGTTCTGTGCTCTTTGCTGATCATAAATTTCATGTTATGTTTTCATCACCGCTGATTTATATTTTTCTTTCTTTCTCTCAATTCATACGATTACTATTATCTATTCATCATGACTTTTCTTTCCTATTGCCATCACATACTATTGAGTAGATGAACGCTTCGCGTTCAGGCACTCGATCTCTTTATTCAACTTAGCAGGGAGCCGCTGTAATTCTGCAAATTTCGAATTATAAATAAACTTGACAAATTTAAATCCACCGCCAGTGGAGATTTTCAACGCATTTCCGACGGTGGATGAAATTGTATCGCTTATTTATTTTTTTTTCGTCTTCTTTTCTTTATACTAAATTCTTTATTATAATTAATGATTCATTATAAACATTATAACCCGAAGTCAAGAATCTTTTTATGGATGGCAATTTGTTAAATTTCTGTAACTGTAATTTTAATGCCAAAGGATTTTTTTTTTTTTTCCCGTTACGTAATTTGACGTCATATCCCTTTTTCGGTGCAACTGCAGAATGGGAATCGAATCTTATGTTATTGATTTCTCGCGGCAACGTTGATAAAATTTCACTACCCTAATTTTTCCGTTTCAGGTGTCTGCATCGTTAAATTATTAAAATTTCATAATTTTTACTGTTATTTGGATTGATCATTCATTGATGCTTTTGATTTTCCTTAATCGAGAATAGTATTGTAAACTTATTTTGTGCAAACGATGTATGAATCATAAATTTAATAAATAAGAACTGTCTTAATTGTGCAAAAAAAACTTCCCTGTTATTTCAATCATGGGATCCATATTTCGCAGTGAAGAAATGACATTATGTCAATTATTTCTTCAATCTGAAGCAGCTTATGCATGTGTTTCTGAACTAGGAGAACTTGGACTGGTACAGTTTCGAGATGTGAGTTAAAGCTGTTTTATTTTCATTTAAAAACTTGTTAAGTTGTATTTCAAGATATTTATAAATTACTAATTATCAAAATATAATACATACATCTATCGTTTGTATTTTTGTTTGATACAATATTTTTTTAGACCTATAGAAAATGTATATTTAATATAATTTTGTGTAGAAGAAAATGTATACTGAATTAAGATATTTTGTATTCATAACTGAACTGAATATCCAAACTATTTAACTGAATTCAATTATTCATCAAATGCATATAAATTCAATTATTTTATTATATGCCAAAACCAAAAATTTTCAAAATGCAAATATGCATGTTTAAGAAGTAATGTACTTCATTTAAAAGTTAAATATATAATTAATTAAAATTTTTTTTTTTTTTTTTTGCTAAGATTGTAACATTTCTTAAAAATAAAAGAAATCTTTTAAAAAAAAAAAAAAAAAAAAAAAAAAAAGAAAAAGAAATTTAAGTGTAAAAAAAGAAGTATTTAAAATAAGAAAATTTATCCAATATTTTTGATAGCCATATTAAATACTTTCTAGAAAAATTTAGAAAAAAAAAAAATTTGGTTATCTCAGTTTTGTCATAACTACTCTAAAATGCTAATCTATTCCTTTATCAATGCCGGTATTTTTTAAAAAATATTTTATTTGCAATATTTTCTCTGCCTTAATTTTTGTTTGCTTGTTAAGATAAACAGTTTTTTTTTTGAATGATATGATTGAAAAAAAAAATGTAATTAATTTTTAAATATAAAATATTTCAAGTTAAGGTACAAATTCTTTACACTTTTTTTTGTTTTGTTAAATTAAGTGAAAAAGTGTTAAGCTTTCCTATTAAAAATATTGTCTCTGAAACTAAATAGTGATTCCAATCATTTGATAGATATTTTAAAGCTTGCTTGCATGTTAGTATTTTTTTCTTTGCATTATTTATGTAAAATTAAATGCAGGCAACTATGAGATTGAAAGTTAGGTCCCAATAGCTATAAAATAAAAGCACTATTTTTAAAACTGAAAAAAATGATTAAAGTGCAAGTTTGATATAAAATGCCTCTCTTTTTTTTTGGTGATTCCCCTCCCTCTCCCATTGGTTTACCCATGTTCACAAACCCCTTTCCTCACTGGCTCCATGTTTTTTTCTGTTTTTTAGTTCCCTTCCCTCACTTCTTTATTCCATGTCCTACCATGAGAGAGGAGGGGAGGGATATCAACCTCGTAATCATATTTCTTTTCTGGTTAATTACTAGTCCTTGGCCTGCAAATGCTGATATTTTTTTTAAAAGTTAAGTTTAGAAAATTTTTATTTATTTAATAATTTTTAAATTCTAATATTACAAATTCACGTAGGACATCCCCACGGAGTCCATTTTAATCCGTAGGTCCCATCTAATATGGCTGTAGAGCGTTGGGCATTTGGGCTGACAACTCTACCCTTTAAAAAGAAAACATTGCCTGTCTCGAAATCTGCCAGTAGGAAGACAGCCTTGTTTCACCATAGCGCTGTTGCACCAATGATGATGATGACATTTAAAATATACATAAATAATTTTATTAAAAACAGTAATTAAATACATAATTATGCCAATCATTACAGATGCTGAAAAATTATGAAACTATAATAAAAACTGGACATAAGGTTGTAGTAGAATGAGTAATAGTGCAACTTGCCCTTGGCCACGATCATCATCTTTAGGCTACTGCTAACTTGTCTCAATGCTGTGCTGTTTGATGGGTAATTGGCTAGCGCTCTTGCCTTTGGTACCACAGGCTTCAGATTCAGGTTCGGTGGTATGGATGTTTGTGAGTGGTTCGAAATCCACGTTAAACTGTAGGTCCTAGTCTAATTAGCCTAAAGTGTGCGCAAAAATGACAGTAGAGTGACAAACCAAGCCAAGCCCAATGCTGAAGTTGGCCACAGGGGGATTCAGTATCAAAGGTTTCCCTGTTTAGAATATATATTACATAGAAAGTATTTTTCTGCAATTAATCAGTTTGATAAAAGTATTTTTGTAATTTTGTTTCATGTATTAGTTTTTGTATTGTTATTAATTTTTAATTTATTTTTAGCTCAATCCTGATGTTAATGCTTTTCAAAGGAAATTTGTTAATGAAGTGAGGAGATGTGATGAAATGGAAAGAAAATTGAGTAATTTTTCTATTTTTAAAAATTTATTTTGAATATTTCAAAATTGATTATATATTATTTATTATTATTGATATTGTTTGATGTTGCATTTTTAGTTTTGAACTTTTTTTCTTAATTAATTTAAAATTATTTGCAGGATTCTTGGAGAAAGAAATCAAGAAAGATGGAATTGCAATGATGAGTTTCGGTGATAATCCTGAAGCTCCTCAGCCAAGGGAGATGATTGATTTAGAAGTAATTATCAAAACTAAACGTAATTTTAAAACTCTGTAATAAAAATAAATACTGTAATATATTTTGTTTTAATTTGTTACTTTTGTTTATTTATTATAATTTTTTGTATTCAGTAAAAGTTTTCAGAAAAGCTAAAAAATCAAACTTTGAGTAAAACCCAATTTGGGCTGCATTTTATTGCTGTGAAACATTTTGTGTTATTCATGATTATTTTTGCGATTTGACTTTTTGTTTAACTTCACATATAAAGGAATTTTTTAAACTTTAAAATATATTGATGGAAAATGAAATCTCAGCACCCGAAAGAAATTAGTTTAGAAGATTGAAATTTAAGCAAAGCTATTGTCTGAATGTAGTATTTGTATGATTAAAGTTTCAAAGCCACAGGTTAAAGTATATGCAAGAAGAGCTATTTTAAATGTGAAATACTGGTACATTAATTACTGCTCTACAATTTAAAATGTAAGCATTAGTGCTTAGTTTGTATTGTGTAATATATATCATTTTGTGGGATGACCTTTCATGTCTGTTGCACTTGGTCACTGAAATAAGCAATGATCTGTGCTAGTGTAATAGGGCTACAAGCAGGTGGATTTTCTTTTCATAAAATTATTGAAAGGCTTCACAAGGTTGTATTTACTGTGTATGACTGTTGGCAGCAGTGGTAATGAGAAGGTACTACTGGCTGGCTACAGAAACTGGGAAAAAATTTGCCTGACTTTCTCTTACTAAACTTACATTTCCCTGATTTATGGCTACTAATTATATTAGTTTCCTGGTTTTCTCCATACTCATAATCATTGATGCATAATATACACAGTCCAGTCACATTAATGTGACCTCCCCTTACTTCCGACGTCCTAACGTGAAATAACCAATCACAAAAGGCAGATTGCCAGCACTTTGCAGTGGAGTGTATATAAAGGATGTCCTAGGGCATCGGAAAGCATTTCAATTGTTGGCGTAATGCAGAAACGTGGCGATTTATCCGACGTCCAAAAGGGCATGATTATTGGCTTTCGGGCCAAGGGTGGAAGCATTTCGGAAACGGCTAATTTTGTGAACTGTTAGCGTGTCGCTGTGGTAAAAGTATACCGTGTATGGCAAAATGTCACTATTTAAAATCAGCGGCGTGGCACATGTGGTGCACCACGGGCTATAGATAACGGAGGTGAACGAAGGCTACGGAGATGCGTTCGGGCGAATAGACGTGCAACTGTTGGGCAACTGGCTGCCCAAATGAACCAAGGGGTGTATGTCAAGAGTGTATCCTCAACAACGGTTCAGCGAACATTGCTGCGCATGGGCCTCCGCAGTAGACGCCTGGTTAATGCACTTATGCTGACTGCTGTTCATCGGCGACGAAGGCTGGAATTTGCACGCCAGTACCGAAACCGGACGTCCACAGAGTGGTGACAGGTGGCCTCTTCCGATTAAGCACTGTTTATGCTCCATTGGACAGATGGACGTTGGCGCATACGGCGTGAAACGTCTGAAAGCAAACACCCTGCATCAATTGCCGGAAGGATTCAAGCTGGAGGAGGGAGCATTATGGTTTGGGGAATGTTTTCCTGGCATTCACTGGGTGCACTCATCATTGTAGAAGACACGATGGATCAGCACAAATACGTATCTGTCCTTGCGGACCATGCCAACCCCTACATGCGAATTATTTTTCCTCAGAATGATGGCATCTACCAGCAGGACAATGCGAGGTGTCATACAGCTCGCAGTGTATGTGCTTGGTTCGAAGAGCACCAGGATGAGTTTACCGTACTCCCCTGGCCAGCAAACTCACCAGATTTAAACCCAATCGAGAATCTGGGACCACCTTGATCGGGTTGTTCGCGCCATGGATCCTCAAAACCGTAATCTAGCGCAGCTGGCCACGGCACTGGTGTCGGTATGACTCAACATCCCAGTGAACACCTTCAGAAACATAATTCACTCTTGCAGCGGTCCGCTCTGCCAAAGGTAGTTATTCTGGCTTTTGACAGGTGGTCACATTAATGTGACTGGACTGTGTATGTTATTAAAGACACTTGTACTAGTTATATAATATGAAAACAATAATATATTTTTATGAAATTAATTTTGAAAAACAGAAGGAATCTTAAAAAATCTATTAAAACAAGATTCAAAGAGAAAAAACAAGATTCAAAGGTACTATGCTGCTTTTAAAAAACACTTTCAGGGAATATTGTCTTTCACCACTTATTGACATTTTGCTATCACTTTTTGGAGAATTCTTAAAAAAAGGAGAAAATTGTTAAAATAAATCATTAAGTCCCTTTTAAAAAACATTATACAATGTACAATATACATTGTAGTAAACTCCTGAAATATTGCAAGATAACAACACTTACTAAAATAAATGCTGATAAATTATTTCATTTAAACTATTTTTAAGAGGGACTTTTAATGTTTTTTAAATGTTTCTTCAAAAAGAGATAGCAAAATGTCAATAAGTGGTGAAAGACAATATTCCCTGAAAGTGTTTTTAAAAAGCAGCATAGTACCTTTGAATCTTGTTTTTTCTCTTTTAGTGCATATATAATGAAAACACAATTGAAGACAGAAGTAGTAATTAAACACACAAATAACAAATCATAGTATGCATTCAGTGCATATGTTAAATGATACTTGATCAAATAATTTAGGCTTAATAGATTTAAAATGTATTTGAATAATAACTCATTTGACTTAATTTTCTATTCCAGCCTGTCCAATGGCATTCCATTAGTTGAAAAGTATATAATAGTCCTGAAAAAAAAGTAAAAATTTAAATAAACTAATTTCAAATAGTTATTTTCAAATAGTAAGGACTGGATAAGATGTGTGATAAAGCTGTTCTCTAACTTGATTTTGCTCACAACAAGCAAGAGTTTAATATTTGAGTTGCACATTGGCAATTAGAACTTTAATGTATATTTATATTCTGGTTATTTGGTATTTTATCATAAAAAGCTTAATGTTTTAAATAGAATATTGTGATAAAATTATTTTAAGATAAGAAAAATTAAATTATTTATATGATTTAGAGAACGCTTTTGTTTTAGTGCAAAGCTACTGTATATGCTATTTTAAGTAACCTGTTCTTTATTACTTATTATAGGCTACTTTTGAAAAATTGGAGAATGAATTGAGAGAAGTGAATACTAATGCTGAAGCATTGAAAAAAACATATTTGGAATTAACAGAATTAAAGCACATTTTAAGAAAAACTCAACAATTTTTCGATGAGGTATTTTATTTATTTATTTATTATTGCTTTGTGCTTTTTAATGCAATTAAAGCTTATTACTGAAAAGATTGTATATTTTAATTCTGAAATTTTAAAAGTTTAGAAAATAAATTTTTTCTATAAGTAATTAGTGAACAATTTATAGTTCATTGACTGTGTATATTTTGCAATAATATACTGTACAATCGCTTCTTTACATTTTTCTTGCAAAGAAACTGTTTAGTCAAACAGAATGATGTCATTATACAAAGCGATTACTACCATTATAGCTTTGAAAGTAATATAGTTATACTTGTGATTCAGGAAAGCATTACCTGCCAAGAAATATTTTCATATTATGGATTGATATTCCTCTTATACAGTTGGAAATATCTATATTTTACAACAAAAAACAATTGCATTTGCATTGCAATTATTAGTTTGTGTTTCTTGTGAACACTTTTTGATTATTTTAAAACAGTCATTGTCCTATTCATTATTTTTTTTTCAATGTTATACAAAATAAATAAAAAGAAAACATAGCTTATGAAATGTATTCATGAAGAGTATAATTTTAAAAATTCAGGCATTGCCAAACAATGTTTTTTATGTATAGAAATGAGTATAAACTTTATCAAGTAATTTGTTATAAAATTTTCTCTCTGGTCCATGAGTACAACAACATAATTCTTTTTTTTCATGAGCAAATTATTCTACTTAAAATCATGCTTTCTTAGCTTATATCAGTAGATGCAGAAGAGATTGTACTGAATCTGTACTTTAGCCAAGTAAATTATTTAATGATTGTAAATGATATAATATGCAAATATATATTTTTCATCACAGAGTTTTATTTTACTAAATGAAACAATTTATAGCTGTATTAAGTAGACGAAAAAGTAAAATTTTTCCTACAACTGTAAAATACTGTGATAACAATTTTTAAAACATTGTCAAAAAAATTCTCTAAAATTATAAAAATTTGATTTTAAATTATCCAGATTTTAAGAATGACAATTTATTGTTAAATGCTTACTAAAGCGTTATTCATTTTAAATTCTATAAAATTGTTCAAAAAGAAATAAAAAAAAAGCAAAGCATTAATTTTTGTTTTAGTTAATTGTAATATTGCATGATTTATAGTTATAGTAAGGGGCCTTTTTTTTATTAATTTTCACATTATGCTGATATTTTCTGAAACAGTAGCATATTAATATTTCTGCATTAGCTTTAATTTTTAATCCTTATTTTATTTTACTTAAAATAACTTAATAAAAAAATTTCTATTTATGATTTGCAATGCACTTTATTTTGTTTTTGATTCTGCATGCTAATTTTCCTTATGGTTTTGGGCCCCAATTGCATGTAAATAGTAGAATTTGCTTAATAGGCAGAATTTCATCATGTGCAGATGCACGATCCAAGTATGCAAGAAGAAAATGTCACTCTATTAGGAGAAGAAGGACTTCGATCTGGTGGACAAGCTTTGAAATTAGGGTAACCATATTTTTAGCATTATTTTAATTTTAACATATGGAGTTTCAAAACTCTACTTTAAATATAGAAGTAAATGTTGATTTCAATCACATAATGTATGTATAAATAATTTTCAGTGGGGAAAATTTTTTTTATAAAAATTAAAAGCCTGTTTAGAATCTGTTTATTTAGAGGATCATTTTATTTTAGATTAATTTGTGAATTGTTTTTGTAAAAATTAAAATGTGAATATTTTTGTATACTTATTTTTCATGTACAAATATTTATAACTTTTAAGTAAACTTTCAAGTAATAATTTTATTTTTATAATAAAGATAATTTAAATTTTAGAATGTGCATAAGATAATAATATGCTATACATGCCAACTCTCAAGATTTATTTGGTAGATTCCAGAATTTCTGCCCCCTCTCCTGAACTCCCTAATAGGATATAAATCTCCAAAATTTAATCAAAAATTTTGAATTTCTCTTAAAAGAGGGATTTTTGTACAAAAAATAATGAGAATTTTGTAGAAAATCCCATAGATAAACAGCAAAACAATCTATAACAAATGAAAAAATAAAAGGCTATCTGTAAGAGCAAAAATATCTCATTTCAAAAAGTTATACTATGCACCATTTCAGGGAAATAGTGCATAGCAGTTTAAAAAAGAAAGAAAGAAAATTTCGGAACTAGGTCATAGCTTATGTGAGATAGGAAAAAAACATGTCGATTGTTTTCTAATCTCGAAATCGAAACAAACACATTACCATTCCAGCCCTCAATGCAGACGGGAAAAGAATATTTACCTAATGTTAGTCTGGTTGGAAGCAAGAAGTTAGCTGTAAGAAAAAACAAAATATTTTTTATTTTTAGTTATAATTTTAAAATGACTAGTCCCCAATTTTGTAATTATGTGATTGAAAGAATGATTAAATAAACTTTAAAATATGACAGGGTTCTAAAAAAGATTAGTATAACACCTTTTATTTGTACTCATTTTATCAAATTGTTAAAATGATCCTTTTATCAGGTAAAAATAAACGTGTTACCATTCTTTTTTCATGTTTATTTTCATGAATTTATGTGCTCCTTATTAAAGCATGATAAGCCTATTCATATGTTTCATTTATTCAAGAAAAATAAAAATGGTAAATAGCAAATGATGTATTTTAATTATTTGTTAAGAATTTTATTTGTTAAAATGTGTGTGTTTCAAATAATTTTCATTCTGCAAATTACTAAAATTTGTATTGGTAGGTCCCAAAATAATTTTTTACTTTTTATTTTATTTCTTATAATCTGTATATATTATTTGTTGTGAGATGTATTCACACAAAAGTCTCCCGAATTTTCATTCTTCAATGTTAGTAGCTATGGTATGCTTGTTTAAAAATTCTCATAGATTTTTAATTTTGTTAATACATTATATTCGTTATAATTATAACGAATATAAAATATTTATAATTATTTTATATTCATTAATTTTGAAAATATATATCATTTGTTAAACATTTTTTTTTATTCTTTTTAAGTTTACTATTTGCATTTTTATTGTTTTCTTGTCAGATTAATAAATAAATATTGAATAAATTTGAATTGAATAAATAAATACAATTGTACATAGCTATATAAATAATACTGTGTTATTTATTTTTCAAGATACTTTTTGCATCTTATAATTAAAGTTCTGGGATGGTCATAACAAATTTTGAACATAACAAAACAGAAATTTTGTAAAATTCTGAAAGTTTGAGTTTTTCCACTTCAAATTCCATTGTTGGTTTTAGAAAATTTCATTTATACCCATAATCAATCACTTCTGTTAAAATTATGTTAAATATAAAAATAAATAAACTTATTTGCTTAAATATTTTCATATACTAAAAGCATCTTTAAAATATATAATCAACTACTGTAATAAAGTTAGTTGAATTATATAAAAAAAGAAAATTTCTCATTGTCTAATTTTTAAATGGAATAAAAAAGAAAGAAAGAAAGCACTTAATTTTTACTTTCATTTTAGCTATTGAATTAAAAATTAATTAATAATAGTTTGAAATTATTCAAAAAATTAAAATATAAAAATGCTGTGTGAGAATATTAAATCTCTTTAAAAATTATGTCTGTATTAACATTTGATATTAAATTTGTTTAAGTATATTTAAAAGATCCTGTTAAAAACTTCTTAAGAAAATATTTTTCTGTTTTTCCACTATAAAAAAACCCCTATACACAAATTATATACTTGGGCATAATCTAAGTGTATTGTGTTATTTATTTTTCAAGAATAATTTTTGTGGCAGAAAAATAGGGTTTTTCATAGGGTGATTAAATTTATTAAAATATTGTTAATTTTAATAACTTTTCCAGTTTTCTTTTTGTTGTACTTTTTTGATTATGATAAAATTTTTTATCATAATGTAAACAATGAAAAAGGGTCAACTTCATAAGAAGGAAAGTTCTGCACATGCTATTGTGTTAAATATTTTCCAAAAATTTAAATAGAAACAACTTGAAAAGTCTCATGCTGAACTGTTTAGAATTACATCCAATTCAACCGTAGCTTGTATATTATATATACAAAAGGAATTTTATTTAAAATTAAAAAGCTCCCTTAAAAAAAAAACCCTTTAAAAGTTGGAAAATAAATGAGATTGAACGAATATGATGACTGTACTATTTCTGCTGTACGAGTGTTCTATAAACGAAATACGATAACAGCAGCTCTTAAAATAATGAAAGTTTTGAATAATAAATACTTAATTTAAGTAACAAAATAATTAGAAGATTTATTTATGACTTGGGTTTTGTTTTCAAAAACCAAATAAGTCAATCAACCTATTATTGAAATTAGATGGACA
This sequence comes from Caerostris darwini, assembly GCA_021605075.1. NCBI lineage: Eukaryota > Metazoa > Arthropoda > Arachnida > Araneae > Araneidae > Caerostris > Caerostris darwini. Next base: position 684,493 of record BPLQ01003352.1, read on the forward strand.
TAGTAATTGATAAGGTGAAATTTTCAACTTTAATTCTGAATTTACAGAAACTGTGCAAATTCTAGAAGTAATGTAGAATTAATGGAAATCTAGTACACAACATATTGAATATTTTTATATGTTTTATTACATACATGCATAAAATAAAAATGCATGTATCCATTTAAAAGTTCAAAACAATTTCAAATGAAGAAAATTTAGAATAAAATAAAAAATGAGTTCTTTTTAAATCAGACTTTCCACAACCATATTTTCTTAATTTTAAATTATGAATGTAACAAAAATTATGCAAAAAACATTCTCTTTAGAAAATATAACATCTCAAGTTTTGCTGCATATTTACAAAATAGAAATAAAATACAGAACAAATAAAAATTCTTAGACAAATTTGCAGCAGTTAAAATATTTATGCATCTTAAAGCCACAGGCAGATTTCTGGAGGAGTTTTTCCAGCTTTTTTTCCCATCCAACTTGTAAATGTTACAACACAGTTATCTCTAAAAGCACTCCTGGAAGGCAACGACCTCCCTTCAATGCTTTATGTAGGCTATTCATAGTTTACATATATTAAACATGAGACCCATTGATTTAACACACACAAAATAATTATTCAAAAGTACTAATTATTTCAAATCTTTTCCTAAAAGTTAAAACAGTTTTCATATCCTGCCATCAAAAACTTATGATGCTGCTATCATTATATTCATATCTATATTTGTAGTTTTTAAAGCAAAATATAGCTGTTAATGTTAATTTTTGTTTGACTTGAGGATTAATTTCTGATATTTTTATTAGAAACATATTTTTATCCATTATTTAATTTTTTTCCCTTAATTTAAAAATAATAAAGAACATTTTTCTATCAATGATTAATAAATGTTATTTTTTTATGTACATGCATTTCTTTTGAATTATTCATAATTGCAGCTGTCAAAATGAAATATTTTAAAATATGAAACTCGATTTGGAATAATATCTATTCTCAATGGATAGTTTTAAATTTAGGGGAAAGACTAATCATAAATATTAATAAGGAGAGTAAACAAAAGAAATGATATTTTTATAAAATAATGATTCTTTATTCTTAGCTAAAAAAAAAGAATGCACAGATTTTTAATTGTAATCATAGTCTTGTTTCCTAGTTGACTTATTAAAAGTAATATAGGGTTAAAACATAATTGATAAATGAATGTTTAATATTCTTATTGAACCTACATGCATTATAATTTTTAATAAAACCAGTTTTAATAATTTATGTTCTTGTATAAGTAGTACTCATTACTGTCATACTAACAACTGACTCTTATTTTATAATGGGAAGTTGGCAAGGAAGATTATATTCTGAAATTTTTGAATAGTTGGCATTACCTGTCATTGTTACCTGTAATTACCCCTGAGTAATCATTCCCCGGAAAAATAATCCATTTTTTTGGGCTGAGAGTTTTAAGAAATATGTGCACACACACACATAAAAAAAATGGAAACATGAAGTTACTTTAGTATAATTTGAAATGACATTTACAGCATACAAATTCATTGATGAATCAGAGGGTCAGATTTTGCCTTATATGTAGTGTCACAGAACAAAATTTTCTATGTTGTAATTTTTTTATTTAAAGATTTGTTGCTGGTGTAATACTGAGGGAGCGTTTACCAGCATTTGAGAGAATGTTATGGAGAGTTTGCCATGGTAATGTTTTCTTGCGTCAAGCTGATATTGATACTCCATTGGAAGACCCTGTTACTGTAAGCATGTATTTTCTTTAAATAATATTTTAAAGAAAATATTGTACAGCATGTTTCTCTTTTAAAATGTTTTTTTAAAATATAATTAACTTTTTATGTGTTTTCTGTAGGGTGATCAAGTATACAAATCTGTCTTTATAATATTCTTCCAAGGTGATCAATTAAAGACTAGAGTGAAAAAGATTTGTGAAGGGTATGTATATGTTAATTTTTTTTTTTTTTTTAATATTCTTTTATGAATTTTTTTATTTGGGTAATTTATTTTATAAATGAAGTGCAATAATATTGCATGTTTTCATTCAGAATATTAGAATATTTAGATTATTAAACTATTTCATTGTGATTTTATTGATATCAGGAAATTTATTTATTTCATTTCATTACTTATTGATTTAATAATGTTTTCTGGCTTATCTTTAAAATTGCAGTTTGTTTATTTTACAATTTAATCTTTCTATTATTGAGCAGTTGGTCAAATTTCTTAATCTCATGTTACTTCTTTAATTAACTTAAACAATAAATATAGTTCTTCTTTCAATTGGACATTCAAAATTAAAGAATATGATGCATGATTGGGGATAGTTAGGTTATTAGATAATTTGTAGAGGACTATGACTCGTGAAACTTCTTCTACAGAAAGAAAATTAATACTTAAAAAAATTTCATTTCGGTAAGTTTGTCTATATGAAGAATGTTCAAGTTTCACTGCATTATCTCAATCTCTGTTAACATTAAGTTTCTTTATATTAAAATGACCTATTTTACAGAAATAGAGAAATTAATACCTCTCTGAGAAAATAAATTATAAAATCTGTTAAAACTATCTAAGTTGTATTATTATTGGATTGTTTTATTTATTTGTTAATGTTGCTTAAATGAATAATAATTCATATGAAATATTTTATTATATATTCTATCTTATGTATATTTTACTGATTTACTGTCTTTAAAAATTATAATTCAATTAAATATATTAGTTCCTTGTCATGTAGTTCATATATATTAAAAAAAAATGATGATTGTTATCAAGTTTATATGCTCATTAATAAAACAAGCATTTGAAACACCCAAAATGCTTGATGTAACTAAAAGTTATTATTTATAAAGCATATTTTTTCATTGAATTTTTTTCTTCTTTAATTTGTAACTATAAGGATTTAATTATTCCATTTTTCATTTAGTTTTCGTGCAACATTATATCCTTGCCCAGAAACTCCTGCTGACAGAAGAGAAATGTCTATAGGAGTTATGACAAGAATAGAAGATTTAAACACAGTAAATATTTCAGTTTTAAAAGTGTATCTTAAAATGTAACCAACTAATCAATGAATATAAAAATATTTTGTCCTTTTTTATAGCTTAATTTAAAACTTTTTTTTATCAAAAATTTTAAATAAAATTGAGATATTGGAGTTCTTTTTATAACTTATTGTTTTTTCAAATTTCTTATATTTAATTTTTTTGAAATATTCCTATATTTTTTAATAATTTTTGAATAAAAAATGCAATCTGTAATAAAACATAAAGGCATATAAGCAAACATGTACTTTTAATAATTATAGTTTTATATTGTAAGTTTGTTTCCTGTTTTGAAATGTGCAATTCTATATTTGCAGGTTCTTGGTCAAACTCAAGATCATCGTTACAGAGTTCTAGTAGCAGCTGCCAAAAATATCAAAAGTTGGTTTGTCAAAGTTCGAAAAATCAAAGCTATCTATCATACTTTAAATTTGTTCAATTTGGATGTCACACAGAAATGTCTTATTGCTGAATGTTGGTGTGCATGCTCAGATTTGGATAAGATACAAATGGCTCTCTGTCGTGGAACGGTAAAATCAAAACTATTGTTCCTTAAAAAAATCCCTAGGTTTGTTTTAAAGAAGTATAATGTTTTACTTGCTACCAATTATGTCATTTCATGTTGGCAAGGATTTCTTTTATTTCCTTTACATAAACATTTCTAATTATTATTATGAAACTTAGCAAAATAATTGTAAAACCATGCATTCTTAATATTCATAATCCTTTATTCAAGTTATGAATGCAATGTTTTTCAAAAGTGTGTATGCATTTTCATTTTGTAACTTTTTAAAAAATAAATCGATTTTCAAACCCTTTTTTTTAAATCTAAAATCTTTTGCCAACATGAAATGACAAAATAATAGGTTCATAAGTTTCTTTCATTTGCTATTACTTGGCATTCTTAATAGAATTGTTTTAATTTAAGACAAGTGTTTCATTTAAGGATTAAAACATTAATATATTGTGTTTTTATTTCTTTAAAAAATAACCTATTCTTATTGACATGGTAAATTTTTGAACTATATAAAAAATTATTAGTATTTTATGAAAAATATTTGAGTTTATAATGTTATTAATAATGACATTAAAATAATTTTTAATTTGCAAAGCCTTTTTTCACTATTTTAAAATTCTTTTTACTTATCAAATCTTTTAATTTTATAAATTGATTAATCTTGGAAACATATATATATAAAATATATATATTTGCTATGTGGAATTAATAACAATAACTCTTTAATAATATTTTTTTATATTTAGGAATTATGTGGTGGTAGTGTACCTTCAATTCTTCATAGAATGCAAACAGTTGAGATTCCACCTACATTTAATCGCACAAATAAATTCAGTCAGGGATTCCAAGCTATTGTAGATGCATATGGTGTTGCTAATTACAGAGAAGTAAATCCAGGTAGAGTTAATTAGTTTTTTTCCAATAAAATTTATCATGTTATAGTTTATTTCTTAGTACATTTATTTTTAATTAAGAAATGTAAAAAAAAAAAATAAATAAAAATAAAAAAAAAATCTTGTGGAAATCCAGTTATTTATTGAAAAAAATAATAAATGTCAAATACTGTTATGTGGTAATTTAATTACATATATTACTTTTACTTTTTAAATTAGGTAAAAGATATTTTCTACCTTCAAATTACATTAAAATAAGATAAGATGCTTTCAGGTGTGCTGCAGGGCTAATTTTCAAACCTCATATCTCCTGATTTTAACTTTTCAAATCATCTTTGACTGCAGAAACATTAGCTATGTCATGCCTAAATGTGGCATTAATGTTTCATGTTGCTTGAGTAGCAGAATATCCAAGTTTATATTCATTTATATTATTTATTTTGTTTATATTTATTACTGTTTTAAAAATTCTAGTAATCATAAATTTTTTTTTTTTATAATCGTAACATTAATTTTATTATCTTAATTTCATAATTGTACTATGCAATTATTTTTGCTGTTTATTTTGTAGTAAATATAACTTTTAATTTACTTTTGCAGCTCTCTACACAATTATTACTTTTCCATTTCTGTTTGCTGTGATGTTTGGTGATGCTGGACATGGATTAATTATGACATTATTTGCTCTGTGGATGGTATTGAAAGAAAAAGGACTTGCATCTGAAAGAACAAACAATGAGGTATGCTGTAATTTAAATACGATTAAAATAAATTGTTATTGTTTGTTTGTTTTTACACAAGTATAATTTCTCCACTGATTATGTGGAAAATTGGCATGCAACCAATTTGAACAGATTTAAACACAGGGGAAAGTCGTTTTACAATAGGTTTTAATTACAATAATAATGTTTTAAATTTTTATTATATAAAAATTTAAAATGCATAATATCAAAAGAGCAGTCAGATGAAAAAAATTTCACAACTATTTTTAATTTTTTTAATTTTTTTTTATTTGTCTACTGTCACCCCTAACAAGTAATCAATTTGTTTATCTCTGCCTTTACCTGAATGTTTAACTTTCTGCACAATCTGTGGTCAAACTTTAGTCCTTATTTGGGGGAAAGGGATGTGTTTGTGTTTATATAAGATGATAATATATATGCAATAATTTTTCTGCGAATATCAATAAGATTTATTATAATTACTTTTTTTTTATTGAGAAATCTTAAAAAAATAAATGTTACAAAATTTTATTTTATATTATCACATAACACAATTTAAGCAATGCATATTTAAAAACAAATATTTCTTTAAACATAGTATTTTAACATTTATTGTGATCTTGCTATGATGATACTAGTCATTTGCAGGGATTCAACTAGTTTAATTTTTTTTCTTGGGTGCTTCCGCTAAAACAAAACTTTTAAAGTCTTTTAAATTATATGCACTTTAATCTTCATACGGATACAGATATTACAATATAATTGAATTATTTTGTTTGAAGAATTTCCCTTAATTAGGTAAAAAGTAGCAAAGATTGTATAGATGTGTACTTTAAATAAGATAATTTAAATTTTAAAATTTACTTAAGAAATATTGTAATATTCATTAATGAAAATCAACTAATAGGAGGCATTAAAAATCTATTTTTATTTTATTTTTGATATAAATATAATCTAATTTCTGCAATTAATCAATAGCATATTTTAATGTTGAAAGATAAAATTCTTTTTGTAAGTTGAAAATAAATTAAACTTGTTTTATTTGATCTTTTTTTTTTTTTTTTAAGAATGCATTTAATTTTTTAAATAAACTAATTTTTATGTTTATATTTTCAGATCTGGTTAACCTTCTTTAATGGCAGATATATTATTTTACTTATGGGAATGTTTTCTGTTTATACTGGACTAATCTACAATGACATATTCTCAAAATCCTTTAATTTATTTGGTTCATCTTGGTATCCTAGAGCTAATTTGTAAGTGTCAAGTAATTCATTCCTTGATTGTTATGCTTTTACTTTATAGAATAGTGAAAAAGATACAGTTAAGAATTCAAGTTTCATATTGTCAGTATATAATATTAATATAACACAAATTATATCCATAACTAGCGGAACAATCTCTTTGTCCCATAAGCAGGCATATAGGTTATATTATATTATTATCTGACATGTGCAAAATAGGTTCTTGTCTGTACTATTGCAAGGGACCTGCCTGATTATCATTTGCTATTATGGTTGCCATTACACATGCTGTTCCTGACTACATCCAACATTACCTCTGTCTCATTAAGCCATGTTTAACTACAAAGCATTACTTATTGGGATTGAACAGTGATAGAAGGGAGAACAAGTTCTTTTCAATGATAAAATCATGATTCAGTATGAGTTCTTTTGACAACTACATATTTACCTGGTAAAGTCAAAAGAAACAAACCCAAGACTCAGGACTCGTAATGTGGCTGCACGATCCATTAAGGCCATGCGGATAGCATGTCTGTCTTCTCGGCTGCTAGTGATAGGGAGACATTGAGATCCAGCACGGCTTTCCGTATTACCGTCCTGAACCGATCAATTTCTTATTCTGCTAACAGTCATTGGATCAGCAATACTGCGATACAATAAACCGCAATCCTGGTACGCTGCAGTTCGACCTTTTTCAAAGTCAAATATGTGCTGGTTCGCATTTCTGCTTCTTACACAAGGCATCACAACAACTTTTCACCAGGCAACAATGTTCAATTGCAATTTGTGTATGAAAAACCGGCTGAATAATTTTCTCATTTAAACACATTGCAGGTGTCGCTACCGGCAACTGCTTTGTCTGAATGTGCTGAAAAGCTAATCATTTGCATATCACAGCACCTTCTTCTTGCTGTTTAAATTTCACGTCTGTAGCATGTCGCCTTCTTGGCGTAGCAATTTTAATGGCCAGTAGTGTATTATATCTTTTGTTTCAAAGCAGTTTTCCGTTATGCATATCTGACTAGCACCCTTGACCCCTGACTAGCACCCTTGAAAATGAGTTCATCTGTTTCCACTGTTAAACTGAATTTTTACCATACCATGTTATCTTTGGTGGGATTATACTTTATTAATTTGCCAATTGTCTGCTTTCATTAACTTGTCCTTAATATTCACAGTAAAGTACAAATAATTTAAATATTAAAATAAATGAATTTATGTGGGGAAAACTTGAAAATTCAAATGATGCAAAATCTAATCTATTTCCTTAGGATTAATATTTTTTTGTTTCATTGTCAAAAATAAAAATAAAAATAAAGTTTCTAATTTTACTTAATTAAAAAAATATATCAATTTTGTGGACAAATTTGTGATAAAATAAAATTTCTTAAACTCAAAGGATATGTTTGTCACCTTTTATTTAATTAAATGTAATAAATAATTTTTAAATATTTGAGCCAGTGAAATTAAGAATTTTTTTTTTTTCAGATATTGTAATTGTTTTGGTATATATTATTGTCATTACTAAGTAGAGATATGAAATAATGACCAATTGCTATCAAATTTTATAATTACACTTTAAAAATAATTGTTAATGTAGAATGTATTATGTTATTTTTATTTTTGTTAACATACACATACTCACATTGTCTCTAAAATATATGGTAGAAATTTTAAAGGTAGGTAGAGGAGACTAATATAAGGAGATTTTGTAATAGAATATATATGTGGAAATGATGCATTGAAGTACTACATATATGAACAACTGGTGAATGAGAAAGACATGTAAAAGTCAAAAGGAACAAACTCTTTAAATAAACTATTTTCTATTGGTGCTAGAAATAGCTTGAAATATATTAACAAAAATGTCAGTCATGTTATGCACATTTCCACTTAATCTTCATCTAATTCAATGGAACTTTCTTGTATCACACTCTTAATATTCTACCAGAAGAAGAAACTCATGTTTATCAAATCTTATGATCATGGTATATCTCATTTGATTCAATGTGGACCATAAGTAGTACCAAGATAAATTCTGAATTCAATTTCAAGTTCTTGCGGAAGTCAATTTGAACTCCCATCTTGTGTGCAAACAGGCAAAACATCGAAAATGAGTTCCATCAAAATATCTTGCAGAAAGATATTTTAGGTGTGGTCTAGAAATGTATGTGACATGCTTGACATTTTTGTGAATGTATACAATTCATGCAATGATGCTGTGAATCGTCTGTTACTGTTAGTTGTTGCTCTTTTGAGCATCTGCTATAAAAAGTTTATTCTTTTAAAGTTTCTGTTTCTTTTGACTTTACCTGACTTTCTCCCTTACCTGTTATTTATATTTCTTTACTTGCTAGTAACTTACACTTTATATAATATACGTAACAAAATGAATCCTACTACCTAGCTTGCACAGAATATTTATTTCTGTATGGATCACATTTTTTTTATAAATATAATTTTTTAATTAAGATATATAGTTAAATTATATTATAATTTTTGTTACATGTAGGCAATTATTTTTATATAAAATTTCATTTGTTTTTATGTACTCTTCTATTTTTGCAGTGGTAATGAATTGCCTAAACTTTATCAACTGAATCCTGCTAACAATACAGATTATATGGGAATACCTTATCCAATTGGAGTTGATCCTGTAAGTTCTATAGAAAATGCATCTTTTATAAAGAATTACTCAAAAAATTGTTTTTATAGTTCAATAAAGATTGCATATTATAATTTAATATAATGAATTTGAAGGAATATCAAATTTTATTAAATTATAGTTAGCTGATGTATGTAATGTATTTTTTCAGGTTTGGCAAATTTCAACAAATAAAATTCTCTTTCTTAATTCATTTAAAATGAAAACTTCTGTTGTTCTTGGTGTCTCTCAGATGGCTTTTGGAGTGGTGTTAGGTTTATGGAATCATCGGTATGTAAAAAATTAAAAAAATTCTTTTTATGAATAAAGTATAAAACATTTTATATGAAGGTTTTTTTTAAACCCCCAACTCTATAAATCAAAATTTTTTACGTATTCCCTTCTAGTGCAGTTGTAATTACTTTTGAAAGTTATATATAGGTATTGGAAAAAATACTTTTATAATGATAAACTTTCAAATAATTATGAAAGTTTAAGACTTAACTACAACATATTTTAGAATATTTAGCAATTTTTAAAGTAATATTATTATATTATTTAAACATATCTTAAAAAACAGATATTCGACTGAATATGTGCCATTTAATTGCAGGTAAAGGTTTTATAGATTATGAAGCATATTGGATAAAGGATCCCTTTATTTCTTGTTACATAATTAGTTAAAATGATGACGTGAAAAAGATTATTGTGCTCAGAAAATTTGATGTTAGCTGTTCCAAAAATTTTATGTTACTATTTTCAAAAATATTCAGTTCATCTCAAAAATCATGTTTGGAAATTTACCTGATTTTTGAAGAAAGTGATAAAGCATCATATTAAGTGGACCATATGAAACATTTTTTGTTTTTGGATTTTATGTTAAAATTTTATTGGAAAGGCAGAATGTGAAAAAGGAGATCTAACTTGTTTCTTGTGTATATTTTGAAAATTTGGTATATGGTTCCAAAAATTTCATTTGTACACATAATCAGCTTTGATGACTATAAAAAAAATAATGCTACATGCAAAGATAAACCAAAATTTTTGATAAACCTTGAGCTCAGTATAAATAGAGATAATTGTGGTAATTAAAAGAAAATAGTTATTTAAAGAAATAAAATTTTTTAATGCAACTAAACTTATTTAAATACAATTGGATATAATTTGACAACCTTTCCTTAGTGCATAATTAAGGGGAAATGTAATTTAAAGAATTAATGGTTAGTAGAAAAAGCAATCCAATAAGCAAGATTATTCTGAGTAAACAAAGAAAAGGAGGAATAATTTTAAAGATTGGTACAATGGATAAATTGAAGCTTTTTCAAAGACCTTGTAGCTGTGAGTGCCTGTTTGAAGAGTGATTCATAATTACATGAAGTTGCTTACAAAGAGCTGCTGATGTTGAGGTCATAGTTTACAAGAATCTTTAAAAGCTTATTTTTGTTTAAAGAATTTTGTAAAGAAATGAATGGGATAATCTTTTGTTATATTTAAAAATATGTTCTAGTTATAGAAGTTCGAGTCCTTTGAAGGGATTCATGTCTAAAATTGTATGAGGCATTTGTAATATGAATTACTTAAAAATTATGAAAAATTTACAATCCCAAGATGCATTAAATTGAAGAAGTTTATAGTAATAGACCAATTAATGAATTTATATGAGAAGAATTCGTTTTTTAATTAGAATTTGTGATGCTATAGGATTTTTGTTGCAATTGGTAGATTTTGAATGTGAACTTGGAAAGACAAGGTAGAATCCATAATAAGACTAAGCTATTTATACTAATTGGCCTTTTTTTGTAAATTGAATTTTACAGAAATCTACTCAACGAAGATTTAAGTGAATTCAAAATATTTTCAGTTGGCTTGAGAAATTTAACCTATTATTTTAACACAATAAAATACTAGTATCTTCTTGCTGATATTTATTTTTTTTTCTTTGCAGTTATTTTAAACGACCCTTAAATGTGGTTTGTGAATTTGTGCCACAGATTATCTTCCTTATCGCAATATTTGGTTATTTAGTACTTCTGATATTTTCTAAATGGACAAATTATGATGCTACAATGGCAAGCTGTGCTCCTAGTCTTTTGATAATGCTCATCAATATGTTTCTTTTTAAATATCCTACAGAACCATGTTATTTAAAAAATATGTATTCTGGTCAGGTTAGTATTTTATATCTGCAATTTTTTTTAAATTGTGAATCATTTATATAACTGTAAATTTTATTCAAATAAGGGATATTAATTAGAAATTAAACTTAAATTTCATATGTTACTATTTTTTCATTTTATATTGTATTTTTACATTTTGTTAAAAGTGAAAGTTCATGTTTAAGACTACATATTTCAGCAATCAGCATACTTATCAAAATTTTTTTCAAAAAGATTAAATCTGGATTTAGAATTTTGTAGTTGTAAGTGATTTTCAGTTTCAAGTTTTTAATATGTAGTTAGTTAAAAAATAATTTTAAGTTTTAAAATCAAAATGATAGAGAATATCATCAATTAAATTTAATATTATTAATTAATTTCTGTTTCTCAGTTTAATTCACTTCCATTTTACAAAAATTCTTTTAAATTAGTTAGGCTTTTTGATGGATTAAATCTTTTTCATTTTATTTATATAGCCAGTTATTCAAGGAATGTTAGTTGTTATTGCTCTACTTTGTATTCCCTGGATGCTTTTTGCCAAGCCTTATATGATGTATCAGGAATGGAAGAAAAAGCCAGTTATGGTAAGTTATTTATTTATTTTAAAATTATTTTTTAAGTTAAAAAAAGCTGAACTATTATTATTGATTGAATTTTTATTAATTCTGGATGTAGTTACACTGGTGTGCAAAACTTAAGCAACAGGTGGGTTTTTTGCCACAACTGCGCGAGAAATCATCTGAGAGACATGACATTCAGAAATGAGGGAGAGAATTATGTACGTAAAGGATGACGAAAGCATCGGCGCTGAAAAAGGAGTACAATGCGTACGGTATGGAATCAAACAAAAACAAGCTTTATTGAACGCGTAGTATCGTGATTTATGATTATCTATCCTAGAGGAAAAACAACAAGCAGATGTTCCTTAATATGGGATATGTCCTCCACTCACTGCAATGGTTGCTTCGCACCGTTTCCGCATACTCAGAACCAGCTGGTGCAACATTTCTTGCGGTAGGAGTGCCCATTCCTCAATCAGCATATGTTGGAGTTTTTGGGTGTTCTCCGGAGGATGTAAGCGTGTGAAATGCGTCTCCCCAAAGCATCCCCCACATGTTCGATGGTATTTAAATCTGGGGAGTACGCTGGCCAATCCATTCGAGTGATATCTTCACTTTCCAGTAGCTCCTCAACAGCAAGAGTCCGATGTGGCCGTGTATTGTCATCCATAAAAATGAAGTCTGGGCCAATGGCACCTCGGAACAGACGCACATGGAGAAGGAGTACCTATCACAATAGCGATCCCCGGTTACAGACCCTCTGTCGAAAACGTGGAGCTCAGTTCGCCCGCTCAGCAAAATTCCTCCCCAGACAAGAACTCCAGAACCATCATAACGGTGACTTTCCTTGAGGTTACTGGGATAAAACCGGGTCCCGACCGCTCTCCAAATCAAAACGCGTCGAGAATCGCTTCTGGTACAGAACCGATTCTAATCCGTAAAGAGGACACACGACTCCATTGATCAGTTGTCCAGTTTTTGTGCTCTCTGCACCACTGTAAACGGTGGCCAACTTTCAACGGGAGGCAGCGTTCAGGACGGCGGGCGAATAGGGCCACTTTGTGAAGGCATCTGACTGCTGTCGGCATCTTTCGCCTGCAGGACGATATATCGGTCATCCCCTGCAGTTTTCTTCCTCGGGCGGCCACCACCAACCTTTCTAACAGCTGTACCTGTGATTTGGAATGCTTTCTAAGCGCGCGAAGCGACACTTTTGTTGATTTCGAACTCTGCAGCTACACTGGCGACAGTACGCCCCTCCTCCAGCTTTCCGATCATTCTTCCACGCGTGAAGTCGTCAGGTGATTTCTTCTAGCCAAATTTCATGAACTGACTCTCTGGCACTTGCAGCGAATATGTTGAATTGAGTCTCCGTCCTTTCTTTTATTCTACTGTTGAGCTGCGCTCGCCGACATCACGTGTTTTGCGTACGCTCACGTCGCCTCTGACGTTTCGTTCCTGATATTTGCATACACATGCGTTTCTACTGACTTACGTGTTCATTGTACTGATCTCCAGACCTCCTTTTCTGCAATTTCATTTCTATCTGCTAAATTTTTACATTGCTGCTTAAGTTTTGCATACCAGTGTATTTTAATGATTTAAAAAAAAATTTTTGAATTTTGTTTTTAAGTTATGAAAATGCTATTTTAAATTTATCGAATGCTTTATTATATATTTCAATAAAGTTATATAAGTGGATATTCTATGAATTTAAATTTATTTAATCTGAGCTTATTTAGATTTTATAATGAAGCTTAATTAAATATGAAAAAAATATACCTTTTAAAACAAGATGAATATTATGATTATTAGTTAATTTAAATTATTAATTATAAATAATAATTATTCAATATTATTTTCAATATGTCAATTAAATTTTATTTTTCAATATATATATATATATTTATTTATTTATTTATTAGGGCTCTTAATCTTTTTTATTCTACTTGCCCCTTTTGTCAGTAAGATGAAGCCCACACCACATATCTTTTACTAATAAGATGTAGATCACAGACTTGCTCCTCAGAATATTTTAAAATAGATAAAAGATTTTTTATATTTTATAAAGATTTATATAGAGATATGTTGATTATATAAGTTTATTATAAAGATTTATATATTTAGGTAGATATACTTTAAAATAAATTACAAATTATATAAAATAGAAAAAAAGTAAATTAGTTGCATAAAAATAATAAAAATTGTGATACAATAATATTATATGTGCCTTTAGGCACATTATTAAGTGATTCACATATTATTAATAAAAATTTGTTAATGCTTATTTATTTTGACTGAAATTGTATGATGGAAAATCTGTTTTTTCTGTATGTAATCTTGGATACAGCTAATTTATGCTATAATTTATTGCTTACATTCATACAGTTGATATTAGGTTTATTGATAGGGCCTGATGACCGAGTGGCTAGCGCTCGGTAAAACAGGTATCGGGTTCAAATCCCGGCGTTGCCATGGGTGTTTGTAGTGATTCGGAATCACTTTAAATCGTAGGTCCCCGTCCTAACAGGTTCGTACAGAGTTTGCGGGGGCATTGTTATTCCGCGTCCGAGGCTTATCTTCAAGTTACACGTGCCCCCTGGGTAAGGCAAAGTGAGTAACGTCTGTGCAGCTCTTATGGCATAAAAAGATCACGCTCTATTTGCCAGCTACATTAGGAAAAAAAAAAAAAGTTTATTGATTGATGGAAATGTAAATCAGAGATGTTTTTTTTTCTCTGTGTAATTTACAGATTCCCTATGGTTTTGCTGATCTTTTATTACAAATCTATTTAGATCATAATATTAATATTGTTTATAAATTTCTTATTTACACTTTTTTATTATAACTTTATTATATGCAACAATACACATTCAAAATACAATGAACTTTTTAAAGAATTTACTGTAATTATGCATATTATTGTTTGTTATTTAGATGAATGATGCACAGGCTGCTACAGAGGATGGGAAAGTTGCTGGAGATGGAGTAATTCATGATAATCCACCATCTGAAACTAAGCAAGAAGAGTTTGATTTGCCTGACATGTGCATTCATCAAGCTATTCATACTATTGAATACTGCTTGGGGTCTATCTCCCATACTGCTTCCTATCTTCGACTTTGGGCTTTAAGTTTGGCACATGCTCGTAAGTTGTCGCATTTAATTATGACAATCTAATTTTGCAATGTGTTCATTTATTATTATTTTTTCGAGAGGAAATTTGAAATAAATTTTTCTTATATTTCCAGCATTTAATTTGTTTTAATGCTTTTTAAATATTTACTATTTTAATGTAATTTTAAACTTTTAAGCCTATATGGTCTTGTTTGATAACATTATATTATTTTATTAAGAACTTAAGTTTCACCCATGGTTAAAGACAGTAAAAAAAATATAGTTTGTAATAGATTGCTATTATTTATTCAATCTAATAAAATATTAATCTCCAAATTTGTTTTATAGTAAAAATGAAAAAAAATTATGCATGGTGAAATTCTTGGACCTAGTAGTATCAAGTTCTTAAAATCATATTTGTTATTTTTATAAATAAATCCAATGAGCACATGTTAAAAAGACAAATTTCTGTTCTTCTAAGACAACAAGAACTTTTAAAAATTCCTTAATTGTAAATTTTTGGAACATGAATATTAAAGCCAAAGCCATACCAATTTGTTCTATAAAAGTTTTTTCCCATTAAAAATTTTATTAATTTATTTCAAATGTCCTCTTGACTTTTTGTATCAAATAATTAATTTCCTCTAAATTTTTTTTCTTCTATATCTAATAACTTTTTTTTATAAACAATTGTAAATTCCTTTAAAAAGAAAATAACTATTTTGATATCAATAAATCACAAGTTGTATGAACATAAAAATCCTTGTCACATTCCATGTTATAAACACTTCTTAAAAATTCTTCTTTATTAAATTGTCATCTGGTTCTTGCTGCATATTAGTCTTAATTTTATATTTATAAATTCTTCTTTGGGAGTTAATATTACTTATTTAATTTTAATAATATATTTTTAAATTCCTTTTAAACAGAATTGTCTGAAGTATTATGGAGTATGGTGTTACGTATTGGTCTTGGAACAAGTGGTGGAATTCTCCTGTATTTGATGTTTGCTGCATGGGCAGTTCTCACTATTAGTGTACTTTTGGTCATGGAAGGATTATCAGCTTTCTTACATGCTTTGCGTTTACACTGGTATGTTGGGCGAAAGTGTTAAAACCATATAAATATACTATCTATTTATATATTTGAGAGAGAAAGTCCTATAATTCACATAAATAAAAATTTTTTTTTTTTTTTTCGAAATTGCTAATGGACCAGTTACAGCAAAAAATTAATTAAATTCAATTTGACTGACTAAATTAAATTTGCTAATGGTTATACAAGAAAAAACCTTTTGATGTGAAAAAAACATTCTAAATGGGGAAAAAAAAGTTTTCTTATTCTTATTTTAATTTACTACTAAGAGTAGTAGTAAATTAAAATTATATTTTGTTATTGAATATTTTATATTTATCATATCCATAATTTTTAACCTTATTCATACATTAAAAACATAGTTTCTATGTTTTAAAGTTTATTATATTTTCATGCTACACACTTTTAAATTAATTTAATATTATGCAAGCAAACAATAAATTTTAAAAATATTTAATTATTAAATATAAGAATTTTTTTAATATGAGGCATTGAACATGAGCTTTATAAAATTTGTTTGTAAAATTTTTTAAATATATGCAGTATTTTTTTAAATACTACCCACTATATGATCATCAGTCTTTGGCCATGATATGTCAGTTTTTCTGTCAAAATCCATCACAGTGGAGGTCTTTCCGTATTTCTTCTCTCTGCATTTTTTACATTACAAATTTTTTTGGCCAGGATATTTTTGTCCATGCTTACAATATAAGGATCCAAAATCTGTTTGTTAACATTAATGTATTTTATAATATCTGTATAATTCTTGGTTACTTCTTCTAAAGAGAAGTAAATAAGTAAGCAATTGTTTGTTAGTTATTGTAAATATTGCCCAGCACATCTCTTAAAACCTTTAGAAAAGAGCAGTTTCAATTAAAAAAATTTTTTTAGGGTAACAATGTAAGATATATTTAAAATAATTTCTTTTAAAACACCACATAGCTCTTAATAGTATCATAAAATAAAAAATTAGTGCTTAAAAAAAAATCTTCTAATAGTTTAATTAAAATATTTGCATTTATGATACTTATATATTTTTTTTACAGAAAATGTGAAGTTTTTAATGATCATGATTTTTTTATAGGGTGGAATTTCAAAGCAAATTTTATTCAGGAACTGGATATATGTTTATTCCATTCTCATTTGAAACTATTTTAGAAGCAGCTGCAGCAGAAGAATGAAACTAATTAATTTTAAAAGTGAGATTATTTATTGAATGTAATCATTTCTGCATTTTTTTTTTTTGTTTCCTATATGTGAGATGTATGGTGTAGAAAATGAAAAAGTGTACAATTTACAGATTTTTATATTTTGTTCTTTAGATCGAGCTTATATTTTACAGTGCGATTCAGAAAACTTTATTTGAAATCTGAAAGTTTGTTACCAAAATTTAACGATTGCTTTGCCTTATAAAATAAATATTAAATAATATGACTTTTATTTTATAATCATATATTTTGTTCTCTCATTTAGATTTTTCTGTATTTACTTTTATACATATACCACTGTTGTTCAAGAATACCATGACGTGTTCATAGAATATTAAATCATTTTTTTTTTTTTTTACAGTTCTAAATTTGTGTATTGTAATTCTAAATTTATTTTATATGTACTCCGAAATAGAATATATGACAAATTACAAATACTTAAAAATAGAATATAAATAATTATAACAGAAAAAGTGGTTAAAAATTTAAATGTAATTTTTATTTAAAACTTAAAATATACTACAAATTAAATACATAAAGTTGGTGAATAGAAGTTCTATGTTAAAAAGAAATATTTAAGATTATGATTTGACATTAATATGCATTATGTGATATTTCCTAATTTTATTACACTGTTTAAGTGTATTTGATTTATTAGAATTATTTAATTATATATTTATTAATGCTTTTAATTTTATAAAATTTCTATAAGATTTATAAGAAAACTTATAAATTTACAATAGATAGTTTGCATAACATAATTTAATTGCATGTAGTAGAATGATGTGTATAACAAAATATCCAAGTTATATTGTAGGGATCCATTCAGCCAACTTCTTAACTTTTTTTCACATAAAATATCTTAGCATCAGTTTCAAGTTTATTAAAAATTTTGTGTAAAATTGTTAATCTGAGTGAATTTATGTTTGAATTAGATGTGATCACTTGAGGTTGATGTCTAAAGCATTGTTTTTATAAATGTGCTGTTATTGTTGCCAGATACACATTTAAAAATGTTCAACATGCTTAATATTTACTATGTTGCCATGTGAAATTATGTTAATATTCATTTTCTGTAATATTTTATTTGTTGTATATGTGTTATTTACTTTGTAGATATAAATAAACACTGATGAAAAATTAGATTTCATTATCATTAAAATTCTATTTACAAAAAATTGCAAATATATCTTGTATATTATCTGGATGTGATCTAATAAAATTAAAATAGATTGCCTTTGAGAACTCAGGAATGGAGTTGTTTTACAAATGATTAAAAAAAAACCACACACCTTGGTTTTACAGGTATCAGTTCATTTTTAGAGGAGTTAGTTTATTGTATTCTGGTCAACATTACTGTAGAACTATTAATGTAATGTAACAATTTGAAATCAATTTTGTAAAGTGGAAATACCTTTAAGAGGGTACAAGTTTATACTTTGTGAAGAAAATAATGAAAATTTCTATTAAAATGAGTATAGACCATTTTTTCTATTTTAAATGATAGTATTAATCTTCACCAATTTTACGATAAGATTCAAGAAAGTTTATAATTATTTGTTTTTCATTTTAAAGTATTCAAAATAGCTTTGTTAACAAATATTTCTGAAAGATTATTACAAACAATCACTATTTATTGCAATAAAAAGCAACACAATTAAATCTCTTTTAATGAAAATTGGATTATCGAAAATAAGCCTTTTATGGTAGAAAAAAAAACTCTACTAAACATTGAATTTTTTTGAACTTCAACTTAGAATTATAGATTTACAAACCTATGATAATTTTATTTTAAACTGGCCTGTAATTAAGGCAATTATATTACCAACATGGTATAAAGAACAGGTAAAATTTTCAGAAATATATTTATCACTTAAAGCATAATTGTATTTCAATCTTTTATCAACTTTAAAAATCTAGAGCAATATTAAAATTAACAGTTCTCATTGCATAGTATCTGTTTTCATATTTACTTTAAAATCTATACATGCACATACATTTTTACTAGAAGAAATCAATGTTTAAGCATGATATACTGAATTTTCCAAGAAGGATACTTTATGGTTAAAAGCTACATGAAAGTTTTATGTGATTTCTGCTAACTTTAATTCTATTATTAAATATGAGTGAACCGTACATAAATTTTTCTTTTAATAGCGTGTAATGTATAGTACAGATAAATATAAAAACTTCATTATTTGCTTATGTTAAACACTGCAAGAAACATTCTGAGAGTTCATTCACAAAATTATATTTTTTCATAAGTGTGCAAATATTCTTTGATAACACTCCTAATACTATAGATTTTACATTGTAAATATACATTTTGAATGATTGGCCACTTTTTTGTTGGGATCTGAAATAACTTATCATGCATACATCTTTAAGTTTTATTAATAACTTTTTTACATCTCAATTGCTTTTATATTGACTGTAAGATATTTTAATAATGGTTCTCCAACTTGTTTTTTCGTGGAGTCTTAAATATTATAGTACATTCTCAACAAGCAAGTTATTAAATTTAAATTAGCTTGTATTGTATGCATAAAATAAGATTGCGCCTTGAAATAAAGACATAAAATTATGAAATTGAAACAAAATAAATTCAAAAAAATTTTTTTATTGGAAATGAGTAAATTCAAATTTGGTTAGTTCACAATAATTCAAAACATTTTGTAAACAAATACTATATGAAATTTTTTTTGTACCAACAAGTAAACCTCAAAACAATAAAATAATCAATAGAATATTAAATGCTAGATGTTTCAATAAAAAATAAAAACTGCTACATAAGCATTAAAATAATATTACTTTACTTCATTATATGTATAAAATATTTAAAAAAATTGTATCACATTTTTTATTAATACAAAATAACTAATAATATTTAATCAAATAAAGCCTATAAAAAATTTTTCTTAGCCCCAAAATGTATTTTTCAATTCGATTGAATTTTATTTAAATGATATAACCATAGGCAAGTGTTTATTTTTAAACTTGGTAGTATAACTAGAACAGGAAAATGCAACTAATTTTAAAAGTTTTTAAAAATTAAAAATAAGATCTTAAGTATATCTGTAAATTAAAATATTTTACTGTATAGATTATTTATTAACATAGCATTTTAATCTTATACCAATAATTAATATAAAGTTTAAATTTTTGAACTTTGTAATATTATTACATTTTAATTTAATGCTAATATTATTACTTCTTAATAATGATTGATGTAATATTAAACATGAACAGTGCTATAATAATTTAAAAAAATAATACTGCCAAAATAACTAGTTATGTCAAAATTTCTAAACAAACAAAAATCTAACTGAACATATAACATATGTGTTAACAATAATAAAATATAAATGTAGATCCACAACAAAATTTAAGTAAAATAAAATTAAGATCATTCAAATAGAAGTACAAATTTTAGTGTAAATGCCGAATTAATAAATTAAAAGGGGAAACAAAATATAAATTTTTTGTAGTTGAATAGTATATTCTATAAAATTTGAAATCATTTTAAACAGAGTATGATCAAAACATTTTCATTTTTAAAATTTTTTATGGAATTATAATATTACAGACTAATAAATATATATTTTTATCAATTAAAATTAAATAAATTTTCTTATGTCAATTTAAGTACATATATAAAAAAATAAACTGACTAGGTTATGATTTTGACAATATAAAAAATTTCAAAACTAAATGTAATTATCACAGTACCTACTCATTTTACACAATAACATTAACGTAAACCTTTTTTTTTCAACACCTGCTATTAAAAGTATAGAACCCATTTACAAAAAAATAAGTACGTTGATTTATGTTAAGAAAATGAGATTCATCATAATCTCAATATTAATTCAGTAATATATATCTAAATATACAAATATTTTTCTAAAATATCAAAATACTTTAGTTCATCTCTAATAGATGAAACTGACTTATTCTGCCAATGGAACTTCCATGGTCCAAATCAATGGAGTGTCTGTTGAAACTGTGACAACACTACTACCATCAAACATATTGCAAGTGCTAATCAATCCACCAAAGTTCATTTTATCATTTGCTGAAAAATAATACTTCTATTAATAAAATCAATAAATTATGAATCTATGAAAAATAAATAATTTGACACAAACCCTAGTATAGTGAGCAATTAATCTTTTGTTATACAATTGATGTAAGTCAGTTATCTACAAGCAGAAATTTTATGGTAACTATACTGAAATTTATTACATGATTTTCTAAAGACTAATTGAACTAATCTTCATTATACATTTTAATAATAATGAATAATGCTGGTATTTGTTATAGAAATTTACATATATTATATAGTAACAAAACAAAGATTAAGATGATTATACTTAAATTCCACTTTAACCCTGTAGTGGATACATTTTTGCATTCCTGTCCAAGCGGTATAAGTCCAACATGACAATTCATCATTTCCTTTGTAACATGAATCTTGTGAAAACCCTTTAATTGAATAATAAAACAAAAATAATTAATTTTTAAAAAATCAAAAACATAAATAATGTTGTTAGTACTAAATTTAAATTTTATAGATTAGAGAAAAGTACAATTTATATTACTACATTTTATTTCAGAAAAAAAACCCCAATATTATTTAACTTTCCAAAAACGTGAACCAAATTCTAATTTCCTTATTTTTTTCATGACATTCGCATACAATTTTAGCATTCTTCAGATTTTTACTATTTAAAAATAAAAAAAAAATTACTTCTAATACACTTTTGATTGTTAAATTAATTTCCATTTGTAATAAATTAACTGCATAATATCTTAAAAATAATCGTTTTTTTTTTTTTTTTAATGAATGGCTTTAATGACAAATTTCAGGAGAATCACAATTTTAGAAATAAAACCACCATAAATATATAATTAGTTGTTTCATTAATCTTTTAAATACAAATATTTCTCTAAATAAATATAAAAGATACAAAGTTTAATTTATATTTTTACTTAAAACCAATGGGAGAAACAATATCAGATACAGTAATTAAACATATGTTACAATTTTTCAGAAAAAAAAGAACAAGATGAATTTTACATACAACAGACAGAATCCATGTAAGGGAATGGTTTCCTAATATAAATACTGGCGTGGAAGTTATTTCATTAGCCTGATATAAGGTATTCAAATTTCCTAAAATGTGATCCAATCGATCTCCATTCTGTGCAACAGCTATAATAGAAGACACCTATAAAAATATTCTTTGATTTTATTTGTACGACTTAAAAAATAACTTTTCACATAGTATTAAACACTATTTAAATGAAAACTGCATAATTAAAAAATTTTGTTTTAATTTTTTTCGTCATTTATCAAAAACTAGTGTACTGGAGTAAGTAAAAGATTCATTGAATTCAAAGAACGTGTTCATATAGTGTTTATTAAATGAAAAGCAATATATTTTAGGGCATTTAGTATTTTTATGTTTAGGAGATATTACTTACTACTGTGCCTAAAAAGTAAGACTAATAATTTTTTTTTCAGAAACTCTTTATTTAATCGCCTTCAAAGTAATCCCCTTCGGGTACAATGCACTTATGCCAACGTCTTTTCCAAATCTCAATGCATGATAAAAAGTAATAGGCAGGGATGCCTTTCAAAGCGCGCGCCGATTCACGTTGAATCTCTTCAATCGATTCAAAACGGTGTTCCCGGAGTGGTCTTTTGAGTTTAGGGAATAGCCAGAAGTCGCACGGTGTGAATACGGTGGTTGTGGAACGACATGGACTTCCTTTTTGGCGAATAGATCACGAAGAATCAATGCAGTGTGAGCTGGCGCATTCAGCGTTTTCGGTACCAATTGGGATTTGAACGCGTTTGAGGCCCAAAATGGAATTGACAGGTCTCTTTGAAATTCTAACATCATGAGCAAGGTCTCTTATTGTAAAGCGACGGTTTGCAAGCACCAAAATCTTTAATTTTTCGGACGCGAGCTTCGTCGGTTGAGGTTGATGGTCGACCAGAGGGCTCTTCGTCTTCAACGAGTTCCCTGCCTTCTTTGAACTGTTTATACTACTTCTAAAGATTTCTTTCCGATATAAGAATGCTCACCGAATGCCTTCTGCGGCATTCTATACGTTTCTGCAAACAAAATTTAATGCAAGTTCTTTGCTCAATTAATTCAGACATTTCAATAAATCGCCGGAATCACTTTTAGTATCTCACAAAGCCAAGCGTAACTCAAACAGTAATGAATGTTTTGACGTGAAATTTCCCACAGATGTCAAGGACAGTGTCAGCAACCTGATAATAATAATAATAAAAAAACCTTAATTCCATAAGTCTAGGAAATTTTAAATTTGAAATTGGTCTTACTTTTTGAACACAGTAGTATATCCATAAGTAATACATAACTAATTAAATATATAATTTTTTTATTAATAAAATAACAAAAATGAATTACCTGTAATTTCTTGCTTTGTAAATGCATTTCTGTTAATCTTAAAGCTTTTGTGAAATCAGTTTCATCTTGATCTGGAGTGGGCATAATTGATACACCCTAAACATAAAATACTTGCATAAATTTCTATATCTATGAAATATAACAAAACTATTTTAAAGTTATTTTAATTTCTACTTTTTCAAAACAAATTTTAAACCTTACATTTTTTTAATAATTTTGTTAGGTGTTTGTATATAAATTACAAGGAACAATAAGAGATTCTTAAAAAATTGTCTGGAAGAATAACAACAATGGGAAAAACTTCATAAAATATTATATTTTTAAATATTAAAACAAATTAATTTTTATTTTTACTAGAAACTTCACTTGGATTCTGTTATTTTTAATACTTCTTTTCATTCAATACAAAATAAATAAAATATATTTTTATCAACACAGAAACATTTTTTAAGTTACACTTTCAAATAAAAATAATTCAATATTCAGAAAAAAGCAATTAGTTTTTTTTGTAGAAGAAATTGTACTTTTAAATAAATATATATATATAAAAAATCAATGCACATTTCCTAATAAAAATAAAAGGCATTTAAGCTTCAAATTTTATACATAAGTTATGACTGAAATTTTATACATAAGTTATGACTGAAATTATTCATAGGAGGTATTAAGATATATGAAAAACAAGTGCTACTGTGCCCAAAAAGTAAAACCAATTTTCAATTTAAATTTCCCGGGCATATGGAATTTCAATTTTTTTTAGGTTGTTGGCACTGACCTTGACATCTGTGTGAAACTTCACGTCAAAATATTCATTAGTGTTTGAGTTACACTTGGCTTTGTGAGACGCTAAAAGTGATTTCAGTGATTTTTGAAATGTCTGAATTAATTGAGCAAAGAACTTGCATTAAATTTTGTTTGTGGATTGAATATTCATGTGCGGAAACATATAGAATATTGCAGAAGACATTCGGTGAGCAAACTATATTGGAAAGGAATGTTTCGAAGTGGTATAAACAGTTAAAAAAAAAGGCAGATAACGCGTTGAAGACGAAGAGCGCTCTGGTCAATCATCAACCTCAACTGACGAAGCTCACGTACAAAAAATTAAAGATTTGATGTTTACAAACAGTTGATTTACAATTAGAGATCTTGCTGATGATGTTGGAATTTCAAAAGAATCGGTCAATTCAATTTTAAAAGAAGTTTTGTGCCTAAAACTCGTCAAATCTCGATTGGTACCGAAAACACTGAATTTTTTTTGAAAAACATCCTGTGCATCCATACACATCGAAGTGTGTGAAACAATGCCTTTCTGACTATCAGGAGAAGTTGAAATGCATTATAATTTTAGATGAGACTTGGATTTATGCTTACGACCTGGAAACAAACGATCAATCGAGCGAATATCGTGACAAAAGGTGAAGCAAGGCCGAAAAGTGCACGCCAAAGTCGCTCAAAAATCAAGGTCATGTTGACTGTTTTCTTCAATTACCGTGGTGTGGTGCATTATGAATTCCTTCCGTCGGACCAAACTGTTAAGAAGGAATATTGAGTGTTATGCGTCGTTTGCATGAAGCTATTCGCAAAAAGAGGCTACATTTATGGAAAGACAACTCTTTGTTTTTGCATCAGTATCATGCGCCAGCTCAACTGCATTGATTCTTCGTGCCTTTTTCGCCAACAATGAAATCCACATCGTTCCACAATCACCGTATTCAGCTGATTTAGCACCGTACAACTTCTGGCTATACTCTAAATTCAAAAGATCACTCCGGGAACACCGTTTTGAGTCGATTGAAAGATTCAACACGAATCGGTGCGCGCTTTGAAGGCCATTCCAGCCAATGACTTTTTAGCATGCATTGGGAATTGAAAAAAACATTGGCATAAGCGCATTATGTCTGGAGGGGATTACTTTGAAGGCGACGAAATAAATTTGGAATAATAAATAAAGTGTTTTGGAAAAAAATTAAAATTGGTCTTACTTTTTGGGCACAGTAGTATATATATTTATATAAATTCATTTTTGTTTAAATAAATTTATTTTCAAACCTTAGATTTGTAAAAGTCTAACACTTCTGGAAAAACAGAATCAAAATCCCCACAAACTAAATCTGGTATGAGAGGACATTCATCACTAGAAAGTTCTTTTAATTGATTTGCTCCACCATCAACAGCAACATGAAATAAAGCTTAAAAACAAATATTAGATTTTAAAATAGATAAAAAATGAAAGCAAAATAGCATCTGAATTAAGTTTAAATGTAAGTTGAAAGATAAAAAAAAATATATAAAATACATTTGATATTACACAGAAATAAGAGCATTAAATCAAAATTAATTAAAGCAAATTATATACTTATTGAATTTTTTAAAAATAATTAATAGAAAAATTCTTTTTTTTTTGCATATTTTTAATAGCCGATTTTACCGATTTATTCCTAAGTTATCTTTTAAAACATGCAACTGAATCTTTGAATTTTCAAAGATGTGACATTTTTTGCAACATAAAAACTGTTTGAATTTATAGAAAATTTATGTATTTTCAGTAGAGCAGATAAAAAAAAAAAAAAAAAAAAAAAAAAAAAAAAAAAAAAAAAAAATTAGAAGTTTACACTGTGAACTGAATACTAAAACAATATAAAAACAAACAGAAAATTGAAAAATGAAATAAGGAAGTATAAAGAACAAATTAGTTTCATAAAAATTTATTGCAAATGAACTTTTAACTATTTTATAATTTTAATTTTGCTCTTTTGATAATATTAACTTTTGAATTAGTTTGTGTTTTTATTAAACTCTTTATCAATTTGTTTACATTTCTTAATTAAAAATTTAATAAATTAAATTAATCTTAATTTTTTTAATTAAATAAATTTATTATCTGATTTAATTATTGCTAACTTCAATTTTAAATTTTAAATTTTTTATTCAATCTAATACCTGTATAAGATTTGCCATTAATATATGAGTTTGCCTTGTTTTCAAGAACAACAAGAATAAATACAGAAAAGAAATACAGTCAGAAATGAAATAAATTTTAATTCACCAAAGCAAAACATTTTCTACAATTTAATATTATGTTTTTACATTACAAAATGATAAACTAATTAAGATTGGTATTATTAAATTTATTCAGCTTTTTCCCTATTAACTAATGCAAATATTTTTTTGCAATTGATAATAATTATTAATAGCCTTAATAAATGTAAAAGCAATTTCAAAATAGAATAATGATTACCAGATTCCCAGTTAACTTTCACAAATAATTTACATTCTTCTTGAAGTGGTTGATTTAAGATTAACAAAGCAAGATGTTCTTCTATGAAAAATAAAAGGAAAAGAACCATGAAAGATACTAGAAATGACTATTAAAAAAATTTTTTTATTGATTCACAGCTTAAAAAATAGCTTATTTAAAATTTAATTAAAGTTTATTCAATTGTTATATTACAGAAAATTTCTAAGACATAATTTCAAAATGAAATTTAATTATATCCTAAATATAAAATAAATTTAATTAATGATCTAAAATTTATCATGAAAACTTAATATCTCATGTATACTTTGAAAACAAAATTGAATTTATAAATAAATGAAATAGAAGAATATTTTGATTCAAGAATATTATTTATTTAAAAAATATTTGAAATAAAAACATACCTCCACAAATAATACGATTTGGATACCATTCCATTGGTTGAGATTCCGAATTTTCTTGCATTATAAATTTTTTGCACAGCAATTCATTCAAGATTTGAAGAGATTATACACCCCTTAAACATCATAATAATTACATTAAAAGCATTATATATCTATACTAACAAAAACTGAATTATAGTATTAAAAATAAAAATATTATAATAATTAAACAAAACAATCTTCTTAAATTACTAGAAAATACTTTTAAAAAAATAAATATTTTAAACATAAAAGATTTTTTTTTTCTAAAAAAGTACAATAATTTAGTTTCAAACACTTTTTCTTTAGTACAATTGTACATAAAAAATCTACACATCTGCTTTTTAAAGTAACAATTTCTTTCAAGTTTAATCTTATCTAAAGGCAGTTTTTAGTTCTGCATTCCAACTTTTTTTTTAGAATATGGATTTTATCAGAGATTATGATATACACATATAATTTATTGCAGGTTTAAAACGAATATCACACATATAAAGATAACATATGTAGGCAGATAATTTATTATTTATGACACATATTTCAATTTCTTATACAAAGTAATTGCAAAAAAAAAAAAAAAAAAAAAAAAAAAAAAAAAAAAAAAATGATAGTGAAGAAATGGAGGAAAAACATTCCCAGAAAAAAAAAAAAAAAAAAAAAAAAAAATAGCCATTATTTTTAAATATATATACCACAGTGATTGAAGGAGCATCAATTTAATTTTTAAATTTACAACAAATGTGTCATATTTTATAAAGAAAATAATCTGATTTTATACAATATGTAGATGACAAACAAATAAACACACACAAAAGACACAAACAAATAAATCATTAAAATATTTTACTTCAAAAAGTACCTTATTTTCAAGACTACTCAATTTTCTAAAATTATACAAATAATTTATAAAATTGCATGTTTAAAAAGATATGCTGACTTCAGTGAAAAAAATAAAATATGTTTTTGAAAATCAATATCTATAAAATATAAAATAAGCTTTTTATAAAATTCCTTTCTTCAATTTTAAATAAGAATTATTAACAGGCAGATTAAGGGGAAAAAATGCATTCCGATTCATTACAAAAATTTTGATGCACTTAAAATTATTACTAAAATACTATTATAAACACTTTGGAAAACAAATATTTAAATTTACAAAGATCTTAATACTTTTAAATAGTGGTTTATCTAATAAAATTCTACAAAAAGATTTGTTTTTGAAGAAAAAAATGATTGTACGTTTAATTTATTTGTAATAAATAAATTGAAATGACAAGTCTCAAAATTTATTGCATTGAAATGACAATGCACAAACTTTAATGCAATAAAATGACAATGCACAAAATTTAATGCAATAAAATGGCTATGCACAAAATTTAATGCAATAAAATGACAATGCACAAAACTTTGTTAATATTATTTTTTGTTTCATTATATTGTAAAATATTATAAATGCTATTTTTATGCAATATATACTTAACTATTGTTACTCTTCTAAATAATCTTCGTTTAAATTTAGACTCACAATATATATAATAATAATATGGGCAATGATAATAATTCGTATTTCTATTTTTAAAAAATAATGCACTCAATTACAATTCAAAAATTTAAAAACGAAATATATGTTTACATTTACTTTGAGAAAAATGTGCACACAAAACGCTTAACAGCAAACTTGTTTTAAAATATAAGCATGCTCACATAAAAACGTGACTACCATGCTTGTTTACAGATTTTATTTGTTTTGATTTTCAAACTTCACAGTTATGGTTAAATTATAACTTATTTCAGCATTAATTATTAAACTTGTTTTATTAAAATTCTTTAAATAATTTGTCATTTAAAAGTATTTGTTTGTCAGTTTTGTTTTTTTACAAGAGCATCTGATTAAAGCGAAGGAATGGAAGAATAAAACTAATTTCAAATTTTCATCTTAATTCCGTGACGGAATTTCGTTCGTCATCTTGTTTTGGGTGTGTTCATCCTGGAAGTGCAACATGCTTTGATTTGGCGTAAAATGAGTTGGAAATTTTTGTTTTGAATGTTTACGTTATCAAACAATGTGTTTTAAATTACTTTTAATTATTTGAAACTGTATCAAACATGATAAATGTTACATATATTATATTTCTTTGCATATTTTTAGTCGGTTTTATTCATTTAAAAGCCGATGGTAAGTAACTCAGTTTTAAAATTAATTTGTTTAACGTTAATGCTTTTATTTAATAAACTTGAAAATGCCTTTTTTTAAAAATAAATTTATTGATCAAAATTGTCTTATTCATTATTTTTTAATATTACCTGTAAAATGATTTATAGGCGTGACTCTTATAATATTTAGAACAAAACTTTAGTACTTCTATTAAAATTCAAATAACCAAATTTACAGTTTATTAATATTAGAAGATTATATAATTTAACTGTTGTAAATTATTAGCTTAAAAATCACAAATGTACTTACTCGTTCTTCAATGATTGCTTAATTTGATCCATTTTATGAGTTTGTTATTGTAAAACGTATAAGATCGCCTGAGGAATGAGATTGACATGTAGAAAATTGTGTAATATTGCATTTGGGATTAAATGTGACGTAAAATATTGTTCCGGTTTAAAAACAATAATTTACAAATCTTAAAACAATATCTATTTTTTTCTTAAATTTATGAATTGTCATTGCAACTTGATATTTATTTTGCAGTGCATTGATGATTAATAACAGATTTTTTGAAATATGCTTAAATTTTTCTCAGATTTCCTTTTTATTTTTAAAAGTAGTAAATCTAATGAGATTATTTTTAAATGTTATGTTAAAAAGTGAAATCTTTAATAAATGTTAAATTTAGGATTAATTTTCGTTAAATCAATGTAAACCTATCGTTCTTTGCTAGAATTTTACAGAAAAATTATTCATAATTCTATTTTAATTTCTCTATGTATTGAATGTTGTATAATGAACTTTAATGACAATTAAATTTTTCGTCGTGGATGATTGTATTATGAAATTTCTGTTAATTCCAAAAATTTAATTTTAAAACTTTAAAATTATTTTGTTAAAAATTATGTTATTCATTCAGAAATCTGTTTTCAACAATGTTTATTTTCCCATTCTTGAAATAAATATTCTAAAATTAAATTTACATTAAATGTAAATAGGCTTCTTCACATTTTATATTCAGTTTTGCAGGAAAAGTGGGTGTCCAAATTTGTTTTGTATATACAGTTTTGGAAATTGTAATAAAGTTTAGAAAATTTCAGTGGTATCTGCAATCATCGCTGTTTTCTTTATGATAATTTTATATTACAGGAAAATTCAAATGTTTTTAATAAACTCAAATCTGTTTTGAGATAATCAATGAATTATCAAATGAAATCTCACAGGATAAGTTGTACATATAAATGATATTAACATAGGAATTTCTGAATCATGTTAATATATTAAAAGATTTCAAACAAAATTAATAATCAAGAAATTTTGATTGTTATTTTTTTATAAATTTGTATAGAGATGTTTTTATTTAATTTTTTTTTCTTGATTAAAAGCTACAATTTTGGCTATCGAAGATTGTTATGTTTATAAACTTAAAAGAATTAGAATTTACGTATAGTTTTTCATAATTCACTAGATAATATTCAAAAGGGGAAAAAAAGCACTTGAAACTCCAATGAATTGTATACAGATGTTGGATAGAAAGTATATATTATAATTAGCTCTGTTTCTGATTATATTATTATTATATTTACTTATTACTAATACTTATAACTTACTTTACTTATTACTAATACTTAACTGAGTTTTTAGTTTTTTGACAATAGGTATATGGCATATGTGGTAAATCATTCAATCTGTCTGACAACATTTTTAATCTGTTGACATATTTTTTTAAATTACAGCAGCTATAAAAGTTAGTTATGCATTCAACATAATTTGTTCTACTGTAATATGCACTCTCTGACTTTACTTTAAAAAAAATGCTATTCTTTTAAGGAATTTTGCCACTAGTATTAATTTTTTTATTATTGTTAATTGATTTATTGTTCTACATATTAATTAGAAAATTCTGATTCTTTTTCATAAAAAATTCATAAATAGCAAGATAATTTAAAGACAATAAAAATATTTTTAAAGAAGTTTATTTCCTTATAACTTTTTTTGCAGTTCTATTCGGTGAAAAAGTTCTAGAGTGTAACTTAAATTCTATAAATTTCTTTTTAACATGTTTATATTTTTAGTTTTATTATTTCATATTTAATAAATGTTAATTAAATTTGCTTAGTTTCATTTAACTTTCTTTTACATTGTAAAGTTGAAAAAAAAAGTTATTTGTTTATGTAAAATGCTTTTGTACTTCATCAATTTTTAGTTGATTATTTTTGAAGCAGTTATGAAATATACTTTTTAACAAAAATAAGATAAATTTTTATTATTGTTTTCTGGCTTCTTAATGTAGATTACATTTAATTCCTTTTTTTAATTCATTTTGTAAATTTCATTTGTTTCATACTTTCGCTTGTTTAAAGTTTTTTTATTTTAATATATATTTTAGTTAATATTTAAAATCCTGTAAATTTTATGTTTTTTGATAATTTTCCACACCTCTATGTACAGGGTTAGGCATGGAAAACTGAGAGTCAATTTTGATTGCTATCATTTTTGCTTGAAAAGGAAAAGAACTATTTGTCAACACAAATAGATTGGCAACAAAAATGCAAAAGATATCGACAACTATGAATAAAAAAAACTAAAGATTCCATGAACTAGGGATTCACAGAGAGTTGTGAACTATGGACAGTTGTTTTTATTATTGCAAAGCATACCATTTTAACCAAGAAAAAAAAAAAAATTTCCCACAATTATGGAAAGCCGATAAAAAAAATTATTAAACGTTCTATTAATTTGCTACCATATGGTTGTTTTAAGTGTCAGACTTTGATGATGTTATATATATATATTTTAAATTTTTTCAACATATAATGATCTTAAAGCTACTTTGAAGAACTTGATGGTTCTGAAAAAAGTATAGGCACACAGACAGGTTTTAGATCACATAAAAATTGAAACCTAAAACTGTCTAGGTTTTGTTTTCATTTTTATTTCGCAGACTTTTCAGGTCATCTTTGTGTATAGATTATTGGTTTAGTTGTTAATTCTTTCTGTATTTTCTTTTTTCATAAATTCAATACAAATTTAAAAAACAAACTACAAAAGACTACAAATAAAAACTAAAAAAAAAAAAAAAAAAAACTAAAGTATAATAGCAGAATTTAAATTCATAATTTATTGTTATTTTTTTTTAGTAATTTTCTGTTAAATTTTTCAGAATTTATGATACCTAAATGATGTATTTAAAATGTTATTTAATATATTTTAGATGAATGTGATGAGCCTCTTCTTGAAAATTCCAAAATATATGCTTCTTCATCTATGTCCAATGATAGAAGTCCAGAAAAAGCTAGACTAGATGGTATGTATTTTCTAAAAATAAATTACAATTTAATAATTTTAAATTTATTTAATGAAAATAAAAATTATATATATTTTTAAATTTGTTTGATTGAAGTTTTGAAAATTTCATGTTTATTATATTGAATTTTATTATTGAATTGAATTTATTTACAATATGTGTACACTTTTTTATAATATGAAATATTTTAAAAATTTAAATAATGTCAAAATTTCACATAATTTGTTTTGGTATTTATTTGGATGAGTTGTAAGTGCATTTATGAATGTATGAATATTTTGTTAAAACTAGTTCT
The DNA here is from genome assembly GCA_021605075.1 of Caerostris darwini. Classification (NCBI taxonomy): domain Eukaryota; kingdom Metazoa; phylum Arthropoda; class Arachnida; order Araneae; family Araneidae; genus Caerostris; species Caerostris darwini. The sequence goes on from BPLQ01003352.1 coordinate 717,581, forward strand.
CCATTGGTTTTATGTCAGATAATGAGAAAAAACAAAATACACTGTTATTGTATACATTCATGATAACTTTAAAAACTAAATATATGTAAATATTCTATTGTAATATAAGGAAATTTGGATTTTGTAAAAAAATACATTATGTGAATTGCATAGGCTGGCTAGGTAATACACAACTACATTTTTATAAGAAATTGATACTTGTGAGAAACATGCATTTTTTTTACCAAGATTGTAGATCCAATTTTTTGTTAGAATTTCGGTTAATATGATAACTTCATCTAATAAAGAGGAATTTAAAAATGAGGGGGAGTCTTCAGAAATATATTTATATCAATAATATTTTTTTTTAAATAATAAGTTTGTTTAAGTTTGTTTGACTGTTTTTATTTGCATGCGAAATATCTTTTTCAAAAAAAGTGACTTAATTGCAGTTTTTGGTATATCTGGTTTTTGTATTCTCATTTTTTTCATGATTTGGTGTGCCATATTTTTAGGAAATGGAGCTTGGACAGCTAAATCATCTGATTTCAGTCAATATTTGGTTATTGATTTACGTCGCAAACGAAACATTACAGCTATAGCTACTCAAGGTCGTCCTTTTACGTCAGAGTTTGTTCAAGAATATCGTATTGAGTACGGAAGTAAAGCTCTGGATTATTCCGAATATAAGGATAAAGAAGGGCATACTAGGGTAGGAAATATAACATTGAAAAATGTATCCAAATATTTCATAAATCTTAATCTACTCAGCCTTTCGTCACTGTTTCTGTTATGCATTGGGAGTTTTTCTTTGGTGGTTTGTTTCTCTGGCTCTTAATCTATTGCTTCTTTATAAAAATTTAAATTCCAACATTTACTTTTCTATAATGGTATTGGATATCCTTCTTATATATGCTGGCAAATTCTTTTTCTGATTACCTTTAAAATCCATTTTCATATTTCATTCTTATGCATTAAATATTTTTCTTTACAATGTATCAAGAATATTCAGAAGTTTATTTATTTACTACATTATATATTATTATATGTTTTGTATGTTATATCGGTTAATAATCATTTGATTTTTTTGGTAATTTACATGTATGCCTTCCTTTTCAGCTGCCTTTTCTATAAAATTATAGAAAAATTGAAAAATCAGTGTGAATTAGAATCAAATTTGCATAGCAGTGTATTTATTTTATATGATTCATGAGTTTCTTAGTTCAAATGTATTTATTTTCTCTAGGTATGTACTCTTGGACTGCAGGTTATAATGATTATTTTCAATATTTAACTTTTAATTTACGCAGTCGAAAAATTATTCATCTTGTTGCTAGTCAAGGGCATGCTCGATCTAATCAATTTGTGTCTGAATACTGTGTTCAATATAGTTATGATGGAGATGCTTGGAGAACTTATACTTCCCCTGATGGTGATACTCAGGTTGGATTGATCTAAATATTGTTTTGTAGACAATAAGTGAATGTTTCATAAGTAGTGCATCCTGTAGATATTTTTTTTCGTTATGGCCTGGCAAAAAGTTGAAAAAAAAAAAAAAAATGTTTATCTTTTTAAATTCTAGTTGCATGTTAATTATTTTTAGCTCCGTTTGCTTTTCGTAGTGTTAAATATTTTGTTTATAAAAGGAAGACATGTTTTATTTCATTGATTCTTATTATAATTTTTTTTTCTTATTTCATTTTATTGCATCCTTTTTGTTCGATGTTTTAATCCTGATGAAGTATTTGTTTTGTATAATTTATGTATGCTTTTTAAGTTTCTGTTATTGTTTTGTGGCATTATGACAGGCAATAAATTGTCTAAATGACATGTACAGTATTCATTTTGTATAAAAAATTATATTTTGTTAATTTGTTGAGTAATTTATGATTACAATTCAATAATTGATAATTAAGCATGTTTTTATATTTGCATGTTTTAATTTGTTTATAATATTTGTCTGAAATTTTTTTTATAAATGAATTTTTTTAATTATTATAAAGATAACATTTTAAAAATTATTTTTAAAACAAACTTATATATAATATCTATTACAAATTATTATATTTCTTAGTTATGTAATGATTGATGAGATTTCTAAATATGAAGGTTAAAAATTCATAATTAATTTTCCATTAAATCCCCACTTTTTAAAATGTTTTTGCAATAATTGTTCAGTACAAATAAAATAACTATAATTCAATATTACTCCATTTAAATATCTAAATTATTTCAAACTATGCTTATTTGAAAAACTTCTTTAAATTAATGTTATCTATTACAAAATAAATAAATAATCAATTTTTAACTGTGAATTTTTTTTTTTATGAGTGAAGTCAAGTAATCAGTAATGTGGAAATTTAGTAAATGTCATAATAGTTTATAACAATTTTGTAAATCTTTTTAGGTTAAAGAAGAATAGAATAATAAATTTACATTCTTATTTATAACTTCATATTTAAAAAAAAAAAAATAGTAATGTTTCATTTTATATTTTCAGTTGTTTACAGGAAACGTAGATGGAGATACTATTAAATTTAATAAATTCGATTCACCTATTATTGCCCAATGGATTAGGATTAATCCAACTAGATGGAGGGATCGAATATCTATGAGAGTTGAACTTTATGGATGTGATTATGGTAAAAATTGTTTATTTTAAAATATAGTATTAAAAATAAAATATGTGTGTTAAAATATTTCTGATTTACTCCAAAAATTCGTGATTGAAAGATGAATTCAAATTTTAAATTTTAGAAAAGTGAGAAAATCCCTAAAATTTTCTCCGTTTTGAATTATGATTTGTTATTCTTCTGTTTAAAGGCCTATAATGTATGCTTCTGTCTTAAATTATCCACCTGTATTGACTTGTTGATAAATTTTTCAATATAAAGAGCTGTACATTTTTATTACATGTGTAATATTACTCTTCACAATTTGTATAAAGAAAAATTTTCTCATTGTATTTATCTGTACTATTTTCTTATCTTCTATTATTTTTCTTTCTTGAAAAAAAGTATTATTTAAAACACCTTTTGTCGTCTAGAATTGACACCTTTGGAATAAATATTTTCATGGGTGGGGAGGCTGCTAAAAAATTTCCTGAATTGATTTTTTATTCCAACTCTAGACTTTAATTTTATTGACTGTGATTTTACTAATAGAATTAGAAAATTTGTGAAATAAGTTTAAAACCTTCATTGAACTTGTATATCTGTAAAAAAGATTTTGCATTAACAAAATATTATTCATTAGTATTTGCATTAACTTAACGTATGTCCTTGTATGTTAAATTTGCTTACAAAAAAATAAATAATAAAAAGTAACAGTACTAGTTAACATAATAGCTAGCTGAAGACAAGTAAAAGAAAATTGTACATTTTAATCACTAAGAAGATTTTTTTTTTGTAATATGTTAATTCTTTTTTGTTTTTTAAATAAAATAGCTTTTATAAGATCTTTTTTCATTTTATCTAAGATAGAATTTTATAAGTCTTAATTCTTAGAAAGTGTAGTGTAGTAACTGTCTTTGCTAGTGGTTGTATTATTGAATGATACAATTGAATTCCTTCCTTAAAATTTAATTTTAACATTAATTTCAAGAATTTTTTAAAAATAAGATTTATTTTTATAAAAGAATCAGAAACTGGATTTTTATAAAGACTCCTTCAAAAATGCTGGACTCTCTATTCCCTCAAAAATGCTCGAATGCGACTCTTAAACTCTGATATATTTTAAAATCATTTAAAAAGTGTATCATTAACTTCTAATAATTTTAGATTTTTATCTTATGAAATAAATGTTCCTTACATAAATTAATAAACTCTCATTCCTTTTTTTCAGTTAGTGAAAATGTAAATTTTGATGGTCAGAGTTACTTCACTAAAGAGTTGTTTTATGGTATTTCAAGTGAATATGAAAATATACGATTTAGATTTAAAACAAATGATGCAGATGGAATTATTTTATACAGCAGAGGAAGCCAAGGAGATTTCTTTGCTCTTCAATTAATTCACAATAAACTTCTTCTTAATGTTGATTTAGGTAATAAATTTGTGTTTTTTATAAAATGTTTATATAGAATAAACAATTTTTTGCTTATTAGAATTGCTTTTTATTTTCGCATGCTGTACTTATTAATTTTTAACATGGTTGTTTTTAATTTATAATTCATCTGGAAAATATAGTTTAATGATTTAAACATTCTTTGATTTTGTAAACTTCTTGTATTAAAGAAAATGTAATGAAAATTAATTAAAGAGTTATAATATTTATTCCTTAAGACTTTTATAATTTTAATGTAACACTTATTATTTTAAAAATATATTTAAAATGAGAATAAAATTCCTTTAATGAATTTTGTTATTCAAAGGGGCTTAGGAAAAATTAACTAAATTGTTAATTAATCTTGTATATTGATGTATGTGAACTTAAAATCAAATTGGCTTTGTAATTTTAGAATATTCTTGAATTTAAAATTTTATCATTTTATGTTAATACTTTAGGTGGAGAAGGTATAATCACCAGTGTATCTGTTGGCAGTTTATTAGATGATAATATGTGGCATGATGTGTACATTGTTAGAAAGAATAGGGATATTACATTTTCAGTCGATAGAGTTATTGTACCAGCTAAAATTCGTGGAGATTTTTTAAAACTAGATATAAAGAGAGAAGTAAGTGCATTTTTATGATGTTATTGTATTTTTAATTTATAAATTTTAGAATAAAAGAAAACTTTCTGTGTATTTCTCGCTCTGTTATATTAGTTATCCCAAAATACTTTAATTAGCATTTTTTATCTAATACTTTCAGTGTCTAAAATTTTTTTAAAATTATTGTTAAGAATTATTTTACCTTGTTTCATTAGCATTTATTTTATTTTCTTATTGAATTTATAAAAATAATATGTGTATACTAAGCACATTTTAAAATGTTTGGCTGTTGTATTCTTGCTAAAATTAATAAAGAATATCCATTCTTATATGCACAAAATAAGAAGTGTAATTTAATTATTCAGAAGATTTTAATAAACGATTTTGATTTATTCTATGAATATTTTCATAATTTTATAACTATACAATTTTTATCTAGATTCATGTTGGTGGAATTCAGAATTTCAATCAAGTGGGAATAGTCTCTACAAAAAATTTTACTGGCTGCATAGAAAATCTATTTTTTAATAATACAAATTTCATTTCTGAATTGAAAGATAAGAAAGCTCAATACAGGCAGTATGGTGACCTTACTTATACTTGCCATGTAAGTAAACAATTTTTATTTTTCATTGCATGGTTATTTAAATTACAATAAGGAATTATTAAAACAAAACCCATATTAACTTAATTTGTTTTTATTTAATAAATTTTTATTCAATAAAAATTATTTAAGTAATTTATATTAATAAAAAATGTTTTTTAATAAGTGAAGGTACAAATAACTTTTCAGAAATTTTGTCTGTAGTAGTTTGTAAAATATCAAACTTTACTATTGTTGATAATTTTATTATTTGGAATAATTGAAGTAATAAAGTTAATAAATAAATAAAATAATCTTTCATTTTTATTTACTTACATATTGAAAGAACTGTTATCAGTGCTGTAATTGCTTATATCATAATTTTTTGCTTTTTTTCCATTTAAGTAAAAGTTTCATTTTTTAACCTCATTTTTGTTTTGTTTATTAGCAAGAGCAAGTTATTCCAGTAACTTTTGTTACTTCTGAAGCACATCTTAAATTGTCAGGCTATAAGCAGTCTGTTATGAATTGCAGTTTGGATTTCAGAACATTTAATGATGATGGTTTATTATTATACAACAAGTTCTCTCAAGATGGATTTGTAAAGGTACAAATTTGTTGCCTCATTTTAAATGAATCTTTTCTAGTTTGACAAATAAACTTTATATGCCTGTTCATTAAAATTTTTGATATCTGTAAATAATGGAATGATTTTAATCAGAATTACTTAACTTTTATTTGTTATTGCTCATTAACATTATTTCCATTTTGAATATTCATTTATATGAGCTTTTTTTTTCAAGTCGTAATTTACATGTATTTCCTTATGTAATATTATTTTATATTTATTATAGTATTCCTTATGTAAGAGTATTTTTAGTTCATTTTCTAAAACTAAATTATGGTGGGGGTTTATTTACGGTTACACTAATCTTACAAAAAAATGTGGGTACATTTCCGTTAGATCAGCCACAAAGGGATAAATAACCTAATATCGTTAAATATATCTTGTTTTTATTTCTTTAGTATCTATTTCTTAAGCTTATGAAAAAAATTACTTTTAAATGAAATGAGATATATGTTTTATTGATGTTTTATTTTCAAAATTTTTTATATTGCTGATTTGTTGCATCACAATCAAAATGAAAAATCTAAAGTTAGCATTATTTGCATCCTGCAAACAGAAAAGTGCAAAAAGTATAGCAGAAATAATAATAGAATACTGTAAATAAATTAGTGCAAAAAAATGACTGTGGAAAAGAAAAATCTTGTTAGCATTTTTGGATATTTTGAATGCAAGTTTCATGTAAAAAGAAAATGACTTACTTTCTTTAATATTTCATGATCTTTTTTTCTCGACTCTCGAATTTTTTTCTTAAATATGGATTTTGAAGAATGAATGCATTCTTGGCTTATACATGGGTTGCCTTATATTCAAAATTGCAATACAGTTTTAAAAATATAAAAAAATTTATAAATTATAATTTCTTTGTATTTATTATTCTTTTTAAAAATGTTAATTGTATTTGAGTTTCATTTTACCAATAAAATTAATTTAGCAGTTGTATAAAAACCTCAATATAAGTAAAGTGCTTTTTTTAGTTTAAATTTTAATAAAACTTATTTCATTCAACTATATTTTTCTAATTATCTTCTTTCTTTTATTTAAAATTTACTTGCTTATATTATTAATGTAATAACTAAGAAATGGATCCAAGTAATAAAATGTATTGTTAATAAAATAATTTGCTTTTATTTAGGTGTACTTAGAAAAAGGAAAAATTAAAATTGAATTGCAAGGTGAAAATCCACCAAAAGTTACTACTCAAGCATCTGATAGTAAGTAGACTAATAAGTTCGATAATAAGTTGTTTTCCTTAAAGTAAATTTTGACATTTGCTTATTTATTTATTTTGATTATAGGATATTTAAGTGATGGTTTATGGCATAGAGTTATGTTGATCCTTCAGAAAAATCGTATTGAACTTCATGTTGATGATAAACCAAGCATTACTATCAAACAATTTGCAATGCTTACTGGCGATGAATATCTGGTTGGAGGTATTAAATTGTTTTGTATTTTATTAAATCTTATTAATCTGTAATCTTATTAATCTTAAATTTGTAAATTGATCTTATTAATTTGATCTTATTAATTAAATCTTATTAATTTGTAAATTGATTTATTTTAAATCAATTTAAATCCATAATCGTTATTTAGTTATATTTAATAGTAAACATTTATAATTTTGATAACTTATAAAATAGCAATTTTCTTAATTGAATTTTTAAAATTTAAACAGAGCATGTCTCAATATTACCTTCATTATTATAAATAATTTGAAATGAATCAAAAATGATTTCTTCAACACAATAATAGTATGAAAATATTGATCACTAAATAAATTGTTTATCAATTATATATTTTATTCATCAGAATTATTCCTTTAAAAATTTTTACAAAAGCTTTAAAAAAAAATTTTTTTGGGTGAAATATAACTGTTACTTTATAAATTCTTCATTGGCACAACAGCCCCATGGTGGGCCAAGGCCATCTGCCTACTGTAGAGCATTGGCAAATTATCTACAGTTATATTAGATTGGGGCCTATGGTTTAAAGCGGATTACGAAGCCACTACACATATCCAATGTACCTCTGGAACTCGAACCTGAAATCTGTTCCACTGAGCGCCAGAGCTGCAGTCACCCCATCAGGCCCCTGTTTTGCAAAATAAAACTTAATTAAAAGTTGTAGGAGATTATTAAAATTAATTTAGTTTAAATAAGTAACTATGAAAATAATTATAATTAAATTATTTGTTTAAGGTGGTTTATATGGAGCTCAAGGTTTTGTGGGATGTATGAGATTTATTCATATAGAAGGTCATTATATTCGAGTTACTTCTTTACCAAGTCATCGCTATACAGCTGAAGGAGTATTATTTGATGCATGTCAAATGACGGATCGGTAATTATTTGAGTTTTAAATTTCCTTTCTTTTTCTCTCTGTTAATAGTTAAATAGATATATGCTAATGTAAAAATATTTATATTTTCTGATGACAAATATTATATTTTTAATATAATTCATATTCATGATCTTGAAAAATTATTATTAATTTGAAATCTTAATAATATAGTTTGGTACTAAATCTAGGTTTGTTTTCTATGTCAAAATATTATCAAATAGAAAGAAATATGTAGTTTGCATTTGCATGATGAATAAATTTTATATTATTATGTGATGTATTTGTTTACAAAAATGCTAAGGAAAATTAAATAAAATTATAAGTGTATATTTTCATTGATAATAATGTAGAAGTAAAAATTAGTAGCTAATCTAAGTATTAAGTTCAAATTTGGGTGCATTAACTAAAAGAATAAAATGTCTTTTCAGTAAATATTGTAAATGTTAAAGTTATCTTAATTTTATATGGCTATAACTTTTAAATTATATTTCCTTATTTTAACTCTGCTCTTTTTAAAAATATTTTAATTTTCCATTTTATAGTAGGATTTATTTTATCATTAAATATTTTCTACTTTCTAGTAATATAGCTGAATACTTTCAAATAGCTAACTTCTATTAAAAGAAAAAAAAAATTCATATTGATTTTATTTCATAGTTGTAATCCAAATCCATGTGAGCATGGTGGTATATGCAAGCAAAATTGGGAAGAATTCAAATGTGATTGTGAAGGAACTGGCTACTCAGGTGCAGTTTGCCACATAGGTGAGTTATTCATCATTATTGTTAAAAAAAATTGTTCACATTCTATTTGTTTTGTATAGAATTTAAAATTCTAATGCTTTTATTTTAGCTGTGAATCCATTGTCATGTGAGGCATATAAATTATCATATCCTAAAAGTAGAAGAATTGATATTAATATAGACATCGATGGAAGTGGACCATTGAAATACTTTCCAGTGACATGTGAATATCCATGTATGTTGCATTTTAAAGATATTTCTATTATGCTTTTTGTAAATTACTTTTATATTAGCTTGAATCTTATCTATTTCAAATATGTTTTGTTTGTAATAATTTTTTTATGTAATTATTATTTGAAGTTTATAAGAAAGACATTTAAAAGAGTTAACTGAAGGATTAAAAATTTTTCCTTGGAATTTATTTCATTTGTTAAATTGATTATGTATAGTATACTTTCTTAAATTTTAAAATTTGAACAGTTATAACTATTTTCTTGATTAACTTTCAACAACAAATATTTTTTGTCTCTTTTTAATTTAGTTGAAGGAGCTGCTGTCACAATTTTACATCATAAGAATGAAAGACCAACTGATGTTAAAGGATTTCAGTAAACCAGGTAGTTTTATTCAGAACATTATTTATAATGCTGAATTGGAGCAAGTTGTACAACTTGTCAATCGATCTTATAGTTGTCGACAGAATCTGCGTTATGAGTGTTATAAGACACGACTCTTCAATTCTCCAGGTTTGTTTTAAAGTTAAATAATTAATTAAAATAAATTAAATAATTTTTCCTGGGTAGTTATGTAAGTTATTATTTTTCTTGTAGCAGCAGAACCTGCACCATTTGAACCTTTTTCATGGTGGGTCAGTCGCAATAACAGACAAATGGATTACTGGGGTGGTTCGTTACCAGGTTCTAGAAAGTGCAACTGTGGATTGTATGGAACATGTAAAGATCCAACAAAATGGTGTAATTGTGATTCAGAAGGATATGATAAAGATGGATGGTTGTCTGATGAAGGAGATTTAACACAGAAAGAATTTTTACCTGTGAGACAATTGCGTATTGGTGATACAGGAACCACACTGGATGAAAAGAAAGGTCGTTATTATTTAGGACCTTTGATTTGTGAAGGAGATAGTAAGTACAGGAATTTTTTTCAGTTTTCTTTCTTTTGCTTTATCAAAATCTGATACATTTTACCAGATCTTCATGATCTTCTTGATATATTTTTATTTCTTTTCTAAAGAGGGTCTGATTGCATTTTATTTTGATTTGCAATAATTTTCATGTAAATGGAAATTCTCATTTAATTGCAGCATTATAAATCATTCTAACTTTTTGTATTTAATGTGGTGAATTGAAAACAGTATTAAACTTTTAAATAGAATAAACTTTTATTTAGAAAAATAAGAAATAACTTCTTATTAGGTTTATATTATATTATTATCTAATTTTATGATTATCATTAGGAAACATTTATATTTCTTTGGTGTATCTTCTGTTTTTTTAGAACAAATGTTGATAATTATGGGATATAATTTCTATAATTATTAATTAAATTAAAATCCTTTAAAAATGAAAGTTTTTTTTTAAAAGCCTATATGAATATGTGTTAATTGATAAGCACAAATTTTATTGTAAAGCTACTTCTAAAAATGCAATCACTGAACTAATTTCTTAGTTTGTCATGTGAAGTGATTAAGTGTGCAAAAATTTATTTTTGAAGTATAAAACTGATAAATTGTATATGACAAAATCTAGAAATCTCGGATGTTTTATTACTTTATAAGGAAATAAAATTTTTTCAATATATTTGATAATGCTTTATCATTACTTTAATTGTGTTTTATTGTATTATATTTCAATGTTTTTAATCTTTCACTGACTATAAAAGTTTTATTAACTGTACTTTTATTTTTCTTTATAGCTCTCTTTGATAATACAGTAACTTTCTACTATGAAGATGCAACTATTGATCTGCCAAATTTTGATATGGGCCATTCTGGTGATATTTATTTCCAGTTCAAGACTACTGCAGAAAATGGTGTTTTTGTTAATAGTAGAGGTCCAACTGATTATATTAAAATTATGCTTGTTGGTGAGTATAGCTTATTGTCTGTAAAAGTTTTGTTTATTTGCCATATGTTATAACATCAAGCATAAGAAAATAATTTCTTAAGTTCAAATAAAATTCATTAAGATATTTTATAGGGTGTGATTTTTCATTTAATATAATTGATATACCCAATAAATAAAAATTTTAGAGTTAACAATGTAATTATGTCGAAAGCAAATTTTTTTAAATTTTGTTTATATAAAAATTTAATTTTTAAGTCTTTAAATGTTTTTTATTTTTCAATATGCTCAATTTTTTTTTTTTTAAAAAGGCATTATTTTAATTATAGGAGAAAAGTATTTTTATATTTTGTCAAACATTATAGGGTCATTTAGATATTTTTATTTATTCAATGAAACCTATATAATTTTTATGGTAATTGTGTGATTTGTATTTGAATTCATGAGCCATTTTCAAGTTTTCTTTTATTTAATAACAGATGTATTTAAAGAAATTTTTTTTTTTTTTAATATTTTATTATCTGTTTAATAATTGTTGTTTGTAAAAAATTATGTTTAAAATCAACATGTATGAATCAACAGATTATTGATTTCTGAGCATTTATGTCTTATTGTTTTTAGATATGTTAAAATAAATATATTTGAATGATATATTTGATTTCTTCTTAGAATTGTTACATCAAATTGAATGAATAATTTAACGTAGTTTGTGCTGTACTTATATATATATATATCTTTTAAAATTTTTAGAGGGTGATCAGATACAATTTCAGTACCATGCAGGCAATGGGCCTCTTGGTGTGAGTGTTGAAACATCTTATAAATTAAATGATAATAACTGGCATTCTGTTTTGGTGGAACGTAACAGAAAAGAAGCTCGTATAGTAGTTGATGGAAGTTTGAGTGGAGAAATTAGAGAAAGAACAGGATCCGTTCGTGCTTTATATCTCACAAGCAAACTTATTATAGGTATAAATCTAAAATTTTTAATATTTTAAATATTTTTTCTATAAAATATATAAGTTAAGAATAGCATAAGTTGTTGATGAATGTATCTCTAAAAAAATACAATATGTAAATGAGCAATATGCTTTCTCTATATAGGTGCAACTGTTGAATACAGAGAGGGTTTTGTTGGTTGTTTACGAGCATTAATGTTAAATGGTGCTGTTGTTGACTTGCAGCGCATGGCATTGGACTATCCTTATGGCATTGATAATGGATGTGTTGGTAAATGCCAGAGTAGCCCATGTTTAAATAATGGCACATGCATTGAAGGTTATTCAAGTTATGTTTGCGATTGTCAGTGGACTGGATTCAAAGGCCCTATTTGTGCTGATGGTAATTATTGATTCATTGAATATTTTTTTTCTATGGTTTCTTTCATACTCAGATAACTAAGATAAACAATAAAATTATTAGAATTAAATTTCCTTGCATTTTATTAATATTCATTCTTTTTGCAATAGATAAAAATAAAAATGTAGCTTTAAAATATTTTAACTATCCTTAGTGAAATATTTTAGTTACACTTGTTATTAAAAAAAATTAATTATGTAACTTTTAATAATTCAGTGAAAGATTAAATGTTTTTCTATTTTAATATTGCATATTACTTAATTACAATACTATAAGTGTTAAAAAATATGCATAAATATAAAAGTAACTATAATTTAAAATAAAATGTATTGAATATTAAATATTATGCATAAAAATTAAATCTGGATGTGTTAGTGCCAATATTAGTATAAATTGGTGTTTCTTTCAGCGTACACTTTTAAATCTATTTGTTGATAATCAATTCAAATGTCAATATAATTAAATTTCTTTCATTCAGAGATTGGTGTGAATTTACGTTCAGACAGCTATATAAGATACAACTTTGAAAATTCTATTTCTACTCTTGAGGAATACATTCGGGTTGGCTTTACAACAACTGATAAAACTGGAATGATTGTTGGAATGTCCTCCTACAGTGAAGAGTATTTAAATTTAATGATGTCTACTAGTGGTAAGATCTAGAGTTTTTATTTCATATTTGTTATGTATATTGCACATTTTTTAAATATATATATATTTTTTAATTTAACTCTAATTTCTATATTCTGTTCATATAAAATATTCATTCAAAATAAATGTTTCTATTTTTGTGAAATATTATGATGTGATTTTTAAGAATATGATTGGGTGAGTCATAAATATTTCTCCAGAAACACTTATTATAAAATAAAAATAATTAACAGTAAGAAGTTATTGTTTAACAAGGCTTTTCATTAAGCAAGATAACAAAAATTTATAAATGAAATAAATAAAAGCATGGATCTAGTAGGAAATATTATTTTGCTATATTACTTATGATGGGTGCATTGCAAAAAATAAAACTGGAAAAGAAGAACTTTGTGGGAGTTAACTCTTAATCTTCATAGTGCTAATTCACAGCATTAACCACTATATTCTAAAATTGCCTGTAAATGTAGCATTTTAATGGTATAAAATAATTAAAAATTTTTAAACTGCATTTTCTCAAAAACTATTGAGTATAAATTTTAATCAAATTGATGGCAAATAGTTAGTGACAACAAATAGTAACTTATATACATGCTCTTTTTATTTATTACATTACATATATAGTATTGTAGTTTATTTTTCCTTTTCAAAATATGCTGTGAAGAGGAATATTATGCATTATACACTTTTAAAAGCTGTCTTTATAGTATTGAATTTTTTATATTTCAGGCCATTTGCGATTAGTTTTTGATTTTGGCTTTGAAAGGCAGGAAATAATTATAAAGAATGAAAACTTTGCTTTAGGACAGCATCATGATTTACGTATACTTCGAAGTGACAAAGGAGCAACTATAACAATTTATGTAAGCATTACTTTTTATTTTCAAATTTTTACAGGTGTACTCTAAATATTTTATCAAAATTTATATAACTAATTTGCTATTTTTTTAAGGTGGACAACTATGAACCTATTGTTCATACTTTTAAAATTGATGAAAAAGCAGATGCTCAGTTTAATCGTCTGAAAAGTATTTATGTTGGTCGTAATGGTGAGTTTTCATTAATGTGTTTTTTATGAGCCTTATTATTAAAAAAAAAAAAAAAGGAGGAGTTGCAAGAAACTCCTTTGATATTGACTACAAATAACTAATAAACTTATATTGCATACTTTGAAATTTCATAATTGTTACCTTCATACTTGTAGATTTTTTAAAAGCTGCAAAAAATTTCTCGGAGCTCAAGTCAATACTGCTTGAAATCGTCTGTTCATATATTTCATGATATCTAATATCTATACTTCAGTATAATACTTCACACACATACACAGTAATCATGCAAATGAGTGATTTAAAATTATTTTCAAATAACAGTGCCAATTTTATTTTCTTTGTGTGTGATAAAAATATCAATCTTTTAATATTGTTTAAATCTTCTGAAATATTTATTTTATCTTATATTTAGAATCTATGGGCACTGGAGAAGGCTTCAGTGGCTGTATTTCTCGTGTCCAATTTGATGATCACTTCCCCCTCCGAAGATTATTTCAAGAGAGTCGAAGGTCAAATGTTTGGGCTGTGCCAGAAGACATAAGAGAAGATGATTGTGGCATTGAACCTGTCACCCATCCACCCGAAATACGACAAACTCGTCCACCTCCTACTCTACCTCCTGGAGTAAGCATTGAAGCCTTTACTGCTGGCGGTGATGATTCAGCTATTTTAGGAGGTAAATTTCGCTATGTTGTTCATTAAATTTTGTTTTTTTTCTGATGACTTTATTTTCATAAATATTACTGTATATAAATTAACTTTAAACACGTTTATTTTGAAGTAATTCTATTTACAATATTTCAAAAGAACTTTTTTAGTTGCATTTTATTTTTAGATTTTAAATAATTTAACTTTTTGCATTTTTAAACCATTTGTAGGATTCCTTGGTTTTATAAAATAAATTTTTAGATTTAAAATGTAATTAGTTTTAATTCATGTTAAAAGTACCCTTTATGTAATGATTGATATTTAGATTATACAGTTTGTCTATTGCTGTTACATTAGTTTTGTTAAATTGCTAACAAGCTAATTATACAATCTTGTTAAATTCCATATTATTTGCTTAAAATATAGTCAGCCATTAAATTAACAGTAGTATAATATTAAATTAAATAAATAAATATGTTAGCATATTGTAAGTAAAAATAAAATAATGATTAAAAAAAAAAAAAAAAAAAAAACATTCTCTAATTACTTTTTTATTTTTCATCATTTTGAGTAGGAATAAATTATAAAGAATGACAAAAGTACAATCAACTGAAGTAATATAGCTAAATAAATTTTGTCACTGTAGTGTAATTCCTTTATAATGTAAATCTACAATAGAAAAAAATTATTTTGAAGCTTAAACTTATTTGGCAAATACTATTTTTTTTTTAAAATTGTAATTGGTAATAATTTATAAATATTTTATTTTAGGTATATTGGCATTAATATTTATAGCTCTGATTCTAATGGCTATTCTAATTGGACGTTACATGTCAAGACACAAGGGAGAATACAAAACTCACGAGGATACAGGTGCAAAAGATGCTCCAGATGCTGATACTGCTGTGCGGTTGGGCAAAACGGGTCATGGTGTGCCTAAAAAAGAAGAGTGGTTTATATGAAGCATATTTTTAGAACTAAAAGCAAAGAAATGTAGAATGAAGTACAATAAAGTAAAACTTTTGTCCCTTCAGGGGATGTTATAATGCCTTGCTCAACAGTTCACATTATGTAAAGGGTTTAGGGATTACAGATCTACTTGGTCTGTGAATATATAGTGATATTGATTGATAGTCAATATCTTAAGAGTGTAAAAGTTGTATTTAATATTTTATATTTTTCTGCACTAATCTTTGGTAAATTATATTTTTTCATAACTATGCACTTTTGTGGTTTTGTTACCTTGCAGAAAACTTTTTCTCATTTGACATAGAATCTATGCATTTCAAATTATTGAAAAACTAATTACAACGTATCTGTTTTACACTGCCATCTGTCAAGTTATGTTGTTTATTTTTATGTTTCATAGAATTAATTACATTCCTGATTCTAATTGAAATTGTCATTTAAATATTTGATATGTTTGATTTAAAATGTGGATGTCAATAATTATAGCATTCCTTCTATTTCTACTATTTTAATCTTTGTTATGGGTATTATATTTTTAAAAATTATATGTATGAGTTTATTGTTGTTATATTGGGCTTTTATTGGAGTTATTTATGAATAACCATGACCTTCAATTTAATTTCATGTAGGTTTTTTTTTAATGTTTTGTTTTTGAATATCTTTTTACATTTCATGTTGTGGAGGATTTTTTCATCTCTCTCTCTCTCTCTTTCTCTTTGTTAACTAAAAAGAAAAATTGGCCAAAATTAATTATTTATACAAAAACTGGCTGGAAGCTTATTTTAAAACTAAACTTAACAATGTATATAACTTATATGATTATAAATGTTATGACTTTTATTTTTAATTAATATTTTATAAGGGATTTTTATTAGTTTACTGACATGTAGTTCTGTAATATAGATATTTATAAAAATAAATATGTATTTATCAGTGCAAAATGTTAAATATCTTAATTATAATGAATACTCCGGTGATAGATTGATCTGAAATTTAATTATACTAGTTATTTCCTTTTATGTTATCATTTTTTTTTACATATCTTCATTTTTTAAAAAATGATTTTGCATTTCTGAATCTCAGTCATATCATATATGTATATAGATCACATTGAATTTCTTCATTAGAAACGTCTTTAAGAATTTTACCATTTATAAAAATTTGAAAATATAATACAATTAAAATTTCTTTTTCACTTTATATACTTATCTACTATTCTACTTTTGACACTAATTTTTTAAAAGACTATTCTTATTGGAAACTGATTTGTCTCATCAATCACATCAATTCTAATAAATTATTGTTATTGGAAAAATTTTATGATTCCTTATTGTACAATACTCAAAAGACAAAATTCATCTTACGTGGTGCTTAAAACTAATAACTATATTTTTTTCACTTGAATTTTTCGTCCATATTTTATTTATTGTTCTGTTTTGTCAGTAATTCAATATCCGTCCTTTTATTTTTTGAATGTCAAGGAACTACATCTTTTTGATTAATACATGATTAAACAGTATAAGATATTTCCCCCCTCTTTTTCCATCCTGTTCATATAAGAATAGCAATAATTCTGTATGTAGTAACCTCTGTTTAATCCAGCATTTGATAGTTCGACGTATTCTATGATCGAGCACCAATCAAGCCTTCGCTTTCGTATGGATTCTAGCGTTTGTTGACCTTGATTGCCAGATGGCGACACAATGCTGTTCACATTTTCATTAAATATGAACACATTTAATGTGTGCATATATAATTAACATATTAAACATGTACATGTTTTAACCATTTAAATTTTTATGTAGAGTGCTTTATCTTTGATATTCCTCTAAAAACTATATTCACACTCAATAAACTGGCAAAATTGCTATTTTAGTATGGCTGTAATCTGAGCATGCTGAATTAAAGAGAGGTAATTGTATAATGCTAAATACAGAATATAAACTGTCTAACTGATTTTAAGCATTTGATCCAGTGTTAAAAGTGCTACAATATTATTGTAGGGAAAAAAAAAATGTTGTTCAGGTAATGGGAAAAGGGTTCAATGTTTGTGATATTTTGGTTGTTTTATGCAATTATATTATTTTTAAATTCTTATTTTACAGAATTATAACGAAGAAAAGAATTGAGCAGTTATATATTAAAAATATTCTGTATATAAATTTTTTTTAGTAACTATATAAGTTCTACATGAATGATCTCCCTGTACTATTTTTTTAGGTTGCTTTTTCAATTTTGTATTGTTCTTTACATTTTAGAAAATTTAGAATTTATATATATTAGTAAATAATGTGTTTTAATAAAAAAATCAAAATACCATATTTTAATATGTATTTTATTTATTAGCATCCAGTCATATGTATTTTATTAAATAAACTAATTTATTTATATAGTTTTAAATTGTTCAATTATAATGAATTTCAAATGTCTTTATTTGTGTGTTTTAGATCCTATTTGTATATTTGGATTATATGTATAAAAAATTTAAATTGATGTGTTGGTAAAGCTTTCAACCTATTTGAATAATTTTTTTTTTAATAAAAATTAAGTTTAGTTATTCATGCTCAGAAAGAATTTTTTTTTTCAATGGCATTTAAGTTATTTTTGCAAAATTTTTCTTTGATCAGAATAATACTGTAATTGTAATGAATGAAACAAAAATATAGTGGAAATTATTTTCTACCAATTTACTAAATAATTAATGACTGGATGTTAGTTCTATTTTGTTCAAACTAGTCTATTTTATGTTTTTATTTTTCTCTAAGTTATATATTGCATTACATGTGCATCAATATAGTACATTCCATTTTTGTTTCAAAAAAATATTGCATTCTATTGGTAAGAATTTTATAAATAAAAATGATTTCTAAAATTTATTTTAAGTATGTATTTTATTTTATGTTCTTTTGTAGATTTTATATGCAATTTTTTATGAATAAAGTTTACTTATTTCTTCAAAAAAGCTGTTTTGTAGTGGAAAATTATTGCTCTTTTTGTTAGCATTTTTGAATTTACTGAAATATAGTGATCAGTTGTGATTTTAAAAGATGTTTTTGAAAAGTTTCATTAATTCTTTTAAATTATCTGATTTCTTCTTGTTATTGGATATAGGTTTTTCTAAAATTGTTACATATTATTATGAAATTCTAATTTAATTCTATTCTTAGATTGGAGAATTAAGAGGTCTAAGTTACTTTTAATGACTACTAAAAGTATTAAAATGTTATAAAGAAACAGAGTACTTAAGTTATATATTCAATGAAATAATTTTTTTGGATTTTAGTATTTTTCAAATATTTAATTTCAATATCTTACCTCTATTCCAAGCCTCCAATTGCTAGAAATAGAAAGATGGCATTTGCATTCCAAAAAATGCCAACAAAACTTTTCATTTTTAGAAAATTGATTGATATTTTCATTTGATAATAATTTGTGATAAATAATTTTAATAAATAACAAAATAAATAATTTTGAAAAAATAAAAGCCTTTCAATATTTTTTTCATTGCATTGCATTAATTAAAATACTATTTTGCACTTTGCATCAAAACCTGCTTCAATAGGGAAGAAAAAAAAAAAAAAATTTTTAAATTCAAAAAAAGATTTATTAAAATTTATGAATTTTAAATGTTTTCCAATTGAAAACAAAAATAATTTATAATTGAATTTAAAGCAATATATATTTGTTGTGAATGGTATTTATTGGAAACAAAGTTAACCTGACTTTGATTAATTATATATAAACTAACTTGTCATCAAATTATTTTCACTATAATTTTTTTCCATATAATTTCTTTTTGAAAAAAATAAATACATTTAGAGAATTAACTTTTTAAGATCCGATAAAAATAGGGATAGAATAAGATTACAGTTTTCAAGCATATTAAAAATATTCTTCCTATATTGTGTAGAAAGAAAAGATTGTGAAACAATTCAAAAAAAGTAATATAATCAATAAATACATTATATATTAAAAATTTGAAAATAATGGAAAAGGTTTTACAATATTCTGAATTACGAATTGAGAATTATTCTTATCTAAATCTATGACAACTGCAACTAAGATTTAAAGAAATTCAATTGCTTTTATAGGTATATGTATGAAATTTATTATAAATCATTTATGTTTCTAAACCCGAACTATATAGTTTATTAACATGAAAGAAGTTCTTTATCACCTTTAAATCTTAATTTTGTAAAAACATATTTTGGTTAAAAAAATAAAAAAGAATTTATTGTAAGAAAGCGAGAGATAATATCTGCATGAGCAAATAATATTTATGAATACTATTTATTGGATTTTACTTTTCTTCTCTTTTTTATTTTGATTGTTTGCAGTTTGACAACTGTCTTTGCTGATGATATTTTTGATATAATGCTTTTTGGAATTTTTTGCTGCACAAGTTGACAATTCGTCGATGTTAATGTTCTGTAAAGTTAGATTTCCACCAGATACTAAAATGGCACGTTCTGCAACGTGCCAATTAATAGCTTGACCACCTTCCCACTCAAGCTTCTTATTGGCTATCGTTGTATATGGCGGGAATCCAGCATATATATTTAGGTAAGCATAGTTGCCAACTTGACTGTTTGGCCTGCAGAGTATGGATTTAGGCTACTATGTAAAATTGTATGTTTTTCTACAAAATTCTATTGTTATTGTTTTTAAGATTTCCTTTCAACTTCCCTATTCGTGAAAAATGAAGCTCACATCCGATGTAATTGTATTATTTCCTGCCCGGCGATAACGTTGAAAATATTTTAATGTCTAAAACATTATGAAGAAGAGAAGTGTGAATTGCATATTTATCATGACCCAGATAATAATTCAGGTGCAAGTGATTGCACATCATCTAACTTTTTATTTTTAGTGCTACACACACAAAAAAAAGTGTCCAGTGTCGAGCGCTCTGGTACTCTGTTCGGGTTCTTGTTCGAGTCCCGGCGGTGCCATAAATGTTAGTAAAGATTCAGAATCCACTTTAAGTCATAGGTCACAGTCCATTATGAATGTAGAGAATTTCGCAGAGGGCTGACAACCCTATCCCGTACAAAAGAAAATAAGTCATGTTTTGAAATCTGCCAGTAGGCAGACGGCTTTGGGCCCACCACAGGGCTATTGCGCCAATGAAGAAGAAGAGATGTTATATTAGTTTAATAATCATTTTAGTATTTTATATTGAAAAATTTAACTTCACTTACGTTGTTTATATAGTCGATTTTTAAGTAACTAAGCACAAAAGTGATTAGTCAAATGTTGTATATTGCACAACTCGTGGCCCGGTGGCAACATGCACTGCTACCTTGCAGAACGGCCAAGCCACTGCTTTTAAAAACGAGTAGACTGGATGATGATTAAGACAATATGCACAAAAGCATCTCTCATCGATAGTCAAGCTGCATGATGGGAGGTTTCCGAGTTTTCTTTCACACGAGACGCAGGCAATTGCCCCTCAAAGTTCTTTCAGTAAACACCGCCCTTCCTTCATCTTTCGTTGGTCGTCTGTTCGTGGAATGCATAAGTGGAACATGAGGTTCATCGATGTTCATGAAAGAAGATAAAATGGTTTATATTTGTCGATTTGATCCTTCAGTGGAAAGATTTGTTTACAAATTTTATGTCCATCGAAATAAATTTCTAAATTGTAATGCATTATCTAGCAACAAACACATCCATTAGTACACTAGTGCAATTTTAAAATGGAATATGTTTTCGGCAATACCATTTTATGGTATTCATTACTCTTTTAGTAATGAATTCTTCAAACAAGCATTTATGTTTATTGTCTTGAAAGTCAACAGAGTTAATTTTTGTGTTAAAGGGAGGGGAAAAAAATGTTGGTAGGGAAATTGAAAAAAAAAAGTAACTTTCCAGTTCACTATAAGTTAGAAAAAAAAAATGAATAAATATTTTTAATATTTTAAATGTTGTCTGATTATGTTCCATGTTTTAATACTTCATCAAAATTTGAAAGTTTAAAAAAAATTAACTTGATCTTTGTAAAGAGAATTGGTATATGATAAGGTAGAGCAGCAGAAATTATTTGCCTGACTGCAATTTGTTCATACCAGCCGTATATGCTAGTCTATTTCTAATAATCAGATTGCATAAATATAGGTGTTTTTGAATGTTATTTAAGATATATTCAGTGGATTAAGATATATATAGTGGTTGGCACCCTCCTTCTCTTCGTCTTCGACACTTAAAGTAACGACTGTCCCGATCATCAGTTTCTCCTAGTTCGAGAAACTCAATGCACTATCTATGAACCAGTCCATGTCCATATGTCTTATAATTATGCGCTTTTGTATAGTGTATTAACGGTAAATTTTAATCTATTCCCTCAATGATTTTATATTTAAATGGCACACTAAATAATTCATATAAATTCAGGAATTAGTATATTGTATACTAAATAGTGTATTATATATACACCTTATGTCTTGTTAAATTGTTAATAGTTATAGTAAGGATTCACCATGTCTTCCCGAAGCAAAATTAGCCAACGGGAAAGAGTTCAAGGTTGATAGATCCTCCTTTCAAGGACGGGTTGATCCTTACGTTTGACTTTCGACCTTGCACTTTTTTTTCACCCGTTAGACTTTGGAACCGATAATGGGAAAGGAAGAAAGTGTAAAGAAAGTGTGGGAATCGAGTGAAGAGTTCCAGGCAGTACGGAGGGTACAAGAGTCGAGTGAAGGTTCCAGGCAGTACGGAGGGTACAAAGACCTTAAACGAACTGGTTTTTGTAAGATGATTTTGTAAATATTTGTTATATACTTTTATTTTGAGTGTTATGTGTTGCAGTTGTGCAGTGTTGTCTTTACAATTTTAATAAAAATGGCAGCTAAACATCGCGTATTTATTTTAAGAAATAATAATTTAATTTCTATCCATGAACAACACTGATTCAAGATCCCAAGCATATCCGGCCCCAACATTTACTATACATTAATTGTTAATAGTTGTCATATATATCATAATAATTAATAGTTGTCGTCCTGTTAATAGTTTTCGTGTAGTTAATAGTTTTCCTTAGGTATAAAATAATCTTTAGAAAGGGTTTGTTTATTGTAACGGTATATAATGTCTCTTTTGGGCTATAATTGTCACTGGGACAATGCTCACAGCATTCAGCTTAGGGCCCCCCCGCTATAAAGAGAAAAATAGATAAATTTTTTTGATATTGAAGATTTTATTTTAAAAAATTTAAAATTTAACTTCACTAACGTTATTTATATTTTCACTTCTCAGGTTGTAAAAATATTTATTTAATTAGAATCAAATAAAAATAATGCCTTCGAATGCATCGACTAAACAGATTCTGTCAACATTGCAATCAGATGACACCACTAGCCGTTTTAGAGGAAAAGCTTCTATTTTTTTTCTTTTTCTGCAAAGAATTATTTTTAACTCTTATTGCAATGTAGAATATTCATACATAACAATTGGCTAAAAAATATAGCTACGTAGGTTTTGGAGGCATTCTATTTATTATGCAGATATAAACCGTCGAGCATGTTGATGTGATATTATGTTATCATGTTATTCGCCATTACAATAGCAGATATGTAGCAGATTCAGCATAATTTAGGGGTCAACATAGAGAGGAGTCGTAGCGCACCACTCGCATTTTACCTCAGTAATCTAGAAGAGTTCTTACCTTCTTTCCCTAAATCTCCAGTACAGAAGGACTGCCTGGCTTATGGATTTAACGAGCCCTTTTAAAGTCTCAATTGTTGGATTTTGAACTAGGTTCTCTTAGTTAGGAAGTACAACGTGCTGTCCATAAGGCCATTCTATATCCGGATAATTTCTAGTATAAAATGTATATTCATGTTCTTATTATTCAATGGCGCGGCGGCCCCATGATGGGCCCATGCAGTCTGCCTACTGACAGATTCCGAAACATGGGATGTTTTCTTTTTATGGGGTAGGGTTGTCAGCCTTATGCTTTACAGTCATATTAGACCAGGACCTACGGTTTAAAGTGGATTCCGAACCAGTATAAACATCCTTGGCATCTCCGGAACATATAACATCATGACACACCCGAAACCTGTGCCAATTGAGTGTTAGACATTCTGCCATCAATCTCCATAGTATATATTTTGTATAGGGCTTGATGGCTGAGTGATTAGCTACATATATATCTATATATATATATAGGGTAGTGTTACTCGCTTCCGTAGCAAATCTTCAAGCTACACGTGCCCCTTGGGTAGTGCTAAATGAGTAACAGCGGTCCATTCCTTGCTTATGGCATAAAGATTAACTGTCTCTGCAATACCGGCTGCATTAGAACAACAACATATATATATATATATATATTTTCTTTCTAATGCAGCTGGCAAACACAGACATGGACGTCTTGGATGCCTTAAGGCAAGTGCTGCACAGACGTACTCACTTTGCATTACCCAGGGGGCGCGTGTAACTTGAAGATAAGCTACGGACGCGGAGTAACAATGCTCCATATATATATATATATATATTTATAAATATTTTTTATGCATAGATTATTTACATATATTTTCAAGTTAGAGATTTTGTCTTCCGATTTCTAATTTCCCAAAATCTTGTTTCGTAAATATAGTCTTACGTTTTTATGGAATAATTAAATGTTTTTTTCTGAGTTCAAAAACTAAGCACGTAGTTACATTACACATTACAGACATCACTGATTTCGTACTTTTTTAGATGCTGAAAGGATTTAAAAAAAACAAAAACTTATGCAGTTCAATAAACTCGATTAGTGACAGTAAAAGAATGATATTCATGTCACGTCTCGAACTGCTCATATAATAAAAAGTTTTTTAATAATAAAGATTGTAAAGCTTTTTTTTTTCAAACTACTGAAGAACATGAAACTTTTCTGTAACCACGTAACTTTTTTTATATATATAAAGACTTCTTTTAAATCTTTATTTACGTATGCTGATTAAATGGGAAAAACGGATGGCAATTTATAAAGAAAATAGGTTAAGAATTTTTTATTGTTTCTTATAAATATCATTATTATTCTTTTTTACATTGTATTAACTGGAAGCGGACACAGAAGTATACAAACTTAATTTCGTTTTTATTCAATTCTAAGTTTTAAATTAAAATGGTGGCAAATAAGCTTGAAAGCAAGTACTTAATTTTGTTTTCATCAATGTATGTTTTTATTAATTGTATTTTGGGTAATTAGACTATTAATTCTGCTTTGCATTTGACAAAGAAACGTTTTTCAGTTTAAACAATTACAGATTTGTTTGATTTGTCGCTCAATGGTCATTTTGTGCACACTTTAGGCTAATTAGACCAAGACCTACAGCCTAACGTGGATTCCGAACCATCAAAAAACATCCATGTCACCGCCAGGATTCGAACTTGAAGC
The DNA here is from genome assembly GCA_021605075.1 of Caerostris darwini. Taxonomy (NCBI): domain Eukaryota; kingdom Metazoa; phylum Arthropoda; class Arachnida; order Araneae; family Araneidae; genus Caerostris; species Caerostris darwini. Next base: position 742,647 of record BPLQ01003352.1, read on the forward strand.
CTGTGGTAGTTGAAATGACGCCTAGCCAGAGCGCTAGCAAATTGGCCATCAGGCTGCGTAAACAATTACAGAGGTAAATCAAAAACTTTTTTCGTGATTTTTCATAATAAGATGTTTTTTATTTTTTTTTTTTTGAAGGTTATTCAAGTTATTCAATAGGTTTTCTCCTATAATCTCCTATATGTATTTTTGGGTTTCATAATGCTGAAATCCGTTGCAGCAAAGTGAGAGATGTATATGAAATTGAAGTAAAAATGCGTTTAAAATTTGCTTTTTTCAACATTATGGTGATAAAGTTTAGAAAGGTAATTGTCTTTCCTCATAATAATCCAAAGTTTTGTATTTTTTTAAAATACGTATCGGTAAAAGTTCGGGGGTATGTTTTTTCTTTCTGCGGATTTATTTGATGCATGGACCAAAATGACTTTAGTATTGTTTTTCCAATATAATATATTGGCGAAAACCCTTATCTTCTCACATTGAATTTCAGGGGAAAAAAAATTAAGATGTGATTGTAGAAAATGAACCTCCCAATTTATACTAAACTTGAGGTTCTTTGAATTTTCTAAGCATAATTTGAATTTAATGAATAAAAACATAATAATTTCTAAATATAATGAATTTAATTCTAAATATAAATGAATTTTTACGATTCTAATTGAGATTGAGATTATCTCGAGACTCTAATTATTGACTCTAATTGAGTCTTTCTGGATTCTAAGACACTTAAAAAAATACCTAGCAGAATCCTTTTATTTTGAGTTAATTCCAGTTTTAAAGTTATGGGTTTGCATCAGTTTTTTTATATAAGAGCCAACAAAAAACACCTTCTTCAACTTTGTTTCTGACAAATGAAATAATTTTTGTAAGAAAGTTCAGTTTTTAAGATTGTCTTTATACGAATTCTCTATCTCGAATATAAATTCTGTGTACAATATATACAGGAATCGCGTTAGTACGAGATTCAATTTTATGTGCACTGGTAATTTTTAAGTGTTCTTCAAACTCACGTATTTAATGTTTTTGTGTACCATAAGAGCACTTTTGTATACTATAGAAACACCTTCGCATACCATAAGGTGTTCCATACCATTAGATCACCTGAAAGATTTATTTTCCTTAAATACTCTAAAAATCCATAACCTATCTTGTGTAGCTCCCAAGACATTTGTTGATTTTCCAGTTTTATCCCGACGCACAATGGGTAAAACACTTTGATTTCTATGTATGTATATATATAGAAATATACCCATTTATATATATATATATATATATATATATATATATATATATATATATATATATATATATATTTTCTTTCGAATGCAGCTGGCAAACACTTAGACAGCTTGGTCTTGGATGCCTTAAGGCAAGCGCTGCACAGACGTTACTCACTTTGCATTACCCAGGGGGCGCGTGTAACTTGAAGATAAGCCACGGACGTGGAGTAACAATGCCCTCGCAACGTTCTACGATCATATTAGACCGGGACCTACGGTTTAAAGTGTATTTCGAACCACTACAAACATCCATGGCACCGCCGGGACTCGAACCCGAAACTATATATATATATATATATATATATAATATATAATAATAATATATAATAATAATAATATATATATATATATATATATATATATATAATTGTATGAAAATATATTTATTAATTGTTGGGTTTTTGGGGAATGAGAAATGCAAATCTAATAATTTCAAAGCTACTCTTAGAAGAACAGTACGTTGTTAATTTAACACTATATTAAGTTTTAATTTAACACTACGTTAAGTTTTTAACGCTTTATGAAGTTTCAAGATGGCCTTGAGGTGGTATGAGATTTATTTTTCCCAAATATATATTTTTATCAATATATTTAATACACGATAATAAAAGCATGATTATTTTAAGTTAAGTGATAAAAGTAAAATATTACAGAGAGAGATTACTATTAAAATAATATGTGTTATGTTAATGTTATTGAAATTATCTTTCAAATGCTTATTTTGAAAGCTTACCTATTTTTTCTAAAATATTTATTTTTACTACATATAAATATAAGATAATATAACCAAATAAAAATAATAATCTAAACAATTAATTAATAATATAACATATAATTACATAAACACATAACTATAGTATTAGATGTTTCACATAGAAAACAAATAATTTGGAATATCAACAACAATTTTTTTTTGTTTAAGAAGCTCATACATTAATAATGAAAAAACAAGTAATATAGATTTTTAAAGTTTCACATGGTCCATTATAAATAATTTTCATTCATTTTTACAAATAATTTGGAATATCTTAAACTAAAAAAAACAATAAATTTAACTACTGAATTAATATTTTGTTTAAGAAGCTCTTTGTTTGTCTCTACATTAATAATGAAAAAATAATTATTTGAAATAACAATCGCTCATTTTACCTAAAAATAAAACTTAAAAATACAAATCTTAATAACATTAAAAACGTAATTATAAATATTATTTAAAAACAAAATGCCAATCGTATCCGAATTCCGATTCTTTTGAACTGGTTTTTAAATCCGATTCAATTCTTTCACTCAAAGATTCAGAAAGATTCTTTTGGAATCAAATTAAATTACTTTAGGGAAATTGTTTCAGGCTAGTTATACATGGATCAGAAGATATCAAAAGAGTGTGAAATTTATCTTAATTTAATTCCTCATTCGAAGACTTTCTAGAAAAAATTTCATGGTATATTTGAAAACATTTAAACATTGTCTTTAGAACCTGTTCAGAAAGTTGTGCAATGGATAGCAATGCAGGTGAAATTATTTCTGCTCCATGTATTGATAATTAGATTCCCCATGCATGGTGTTAAATCAATTTTTGGCAATAGTTAACACAAAGTTTTTGAATGCATCACTGCAAGTGTTCCAGCTATTTAATATAAAAGAACTAGCAGACCCGGCCACGCGTTGCTGTGACTTTCTTGTATTTCGTTCAATTATTAGATACTATAATTGGTATTGTTAATGAAGTGATTGGTAAAGAATGATGAAAAGTTCAAATTAAGTTTCAACGAATAGAAAATTGTTTCATTTTTATTAATTTAATGAATGAGGTAGAAAATGTTGATTTTTAACACTGTTTTATAATTATTTTACCAAATTTAATTTTTAATAATCATTACTTTCATTTATCTAAGAACTAAGCGATGAACACTATTTCTTGTTAATCTGTCTTTCGTGAAAATAAATAAATTCGTTAAATAATTTAATAAGTTGGTTATGATTTTCTAAAAGATTTTCCAACAATTCTACAATAGTTCTTTGTACTTGCTTGTTCGATAAAATTATACTGACATCGAGTTGTCACACGTTCTTCAGAACTGCTCATAAGATAAATTTGAAGAAATTTTGTCTCTTCGTTAGGTATTGGCATCAACGACCCGATCTTATGGTACACCTGACCTTGTATTTTGAATGTACTTTCAAAATTACGTCCATCGGATGAGGGAAGCAAATTTTAGTTGCGCCAAATGACGAAATATGAAAATCATCGATTTTGCATTTAAAAAAAAAAAATCTGTATAAAAACTATCCTATCTCTCAAGTTGGAACAAAACATACATTTAAGAAAAAAGTTGAAGTTAAGAAGTTAAAACCGGATTGTTAGTTTCAGAGCTCATCCCGAACAAACATCGTGACACGGGAATTATACATAATATTTAGTAAGCATTCGTTATTTCTTCAGCAACTTTTTAACTCATTTGTATTGCAAAATACAAGTCAGAAGTTGCAATCTGTTTTCTTAGAGTTAATTTAAACCATAGCTGCCAACTTGAGGGATTGAAAATTTGGGAGACTTACCGGGAGACATTTAGTACAGGGAATTTTAAGTTAAATAGGGATTTTACAAAATAAGCACATCTATACTAAAAATAAAAAAATTATAAGGAACAAAATAAAAAGTAAATAATTGCTTCTGCACTAGCTATAGCAAATTATGTTCGACTATAAACGAAGTAAACTGGCATTCAGAGTGAATAAAGCTGTTATATGCAACGCTAGAGCTAAATAAAGTATGATTATTTTTACTTTTACTCACCATGTTCGATTGTTGTTTAGCGGACTTGATATGAGTAGTTATATCTCCTCTTTTGCGTTGTGCTATATTAATGTCGGTACCACAATCCATACAAAAAGCAAAGGAAGTACCTTTCCTAGACTTAATTATGTCAGAAAATTCCTTTGTATAACACTCTTTAAGCTGAGTAAGGCATTTTTTTTTTTTTGATGTAGCGCTCATTGTTAAACATAAAATCCCTCCCGCATCAAAGAATAGCAATCGATCGAAACAAAACCCACGCTAACGAAGGAGAGAATTTCAGATAAGCATTTGTTTCGATTTCGATTTCGAGGCGGGAAAACGATCGATACTTTTTTTGTACCTCACATGAGATATTATTCGTTTCCGAAATTTTCTTTCTTTCTTTGTAAGCCCCCACACACTATTTCAAGGACGTAATGATAAGCTTTGCGATGAGATATTTCCACGCTTATAGATCGCTTTTAATTTTTTTCATTTGTACTGGATTCTTTTACTGTTTCATCGTTCGAGATTTTCTTCGAAATTCTCTCCATTTTTGTAACAAAAATCCCTTTTAAAGGGAATTTCCTGATTTTTGATAAAATTCGGGAGATTTATATACAGTTGGGAAGTTCAGAAGAAGGAGCCGAAATTCGGCAATCCCATCGAATAAATCGGGAGAGTTGGTTGGTATGTTAAACCATTTGGTATGATCAGAAAAGTCCTTGGATTAAAAAATTTCTTCAAAGGATGCTTTAAAACAAAATAAATGATTTTATTTCTAATAATTTGGTTTTTTTTTTGCAATAAGATCTCTTAAAAAGTTATTTCCTCAATTTGTCCTGTCCTGATTGCTTAATTATCGAATCAAAATTTAAAAGAAATAACAAGTTTTAGGAACATTAGAGAACCATGTAAAATTTAAAAATAAATCGATACCAACATAAAATTGACAATATCTCCAAAAGAAGCAAATATGAGCAAGATTTTATTCAATTTTATTCATCCAAGATTTTTATTAGTGCTTGATTAGCAATTACCTGGTCATTGCTTGTTTTGTTTGAGTTTGGAGTCTACAAATTTTAACTGCGAAAAGTAAATTGTGTCTTATTTGTTGAAACATCTTTTCAGAAAGAAATCATTATAGACCGCGTTCGGTATAAAAATCAGTCTTTAGAGTATTGGTTTAAAAAATATATATTCCTGGTGAATTAAATAAAAATTTCTGACATTCTAGTTAGTTAAAGACAAGCAACTTATATAGTATTGTTAAAAGATCTCTTAAAAATAAGTAATTAAATAAATATTGATTGATTATTAAAAACATTGTTAATCAGAAAAAAGTAGAGCATTTTTAAAACAGGATATATTCTTATTGTCAAACTCCGTGAAATTCATAAACTGAAAACTATAACAACTCATTGCTTAGTTTCTATCATAAATATATTAGTAGTGGCACTCTGTTCCCAGAATAGTACTGTAACGTTTCGGCCTATACTAAATCTACAACAGTTTCAAGAAGAGGGCCACTTTCAGGTTCATGGGAACAAATTAATTTTTATTTGCAAACACGATATATGTATATATATATATACAGAATTCTATTTACAAAGAAATGAAATTAAAAATATATATTAGATTCACAAATGCAGTATCGAGTCTACGACGATTCTAATGTGCCCGGTCTGCGGCAGGCATGAATTATCACATGATGTGATACACGAAACCACAAGGGGCTCATTTTGTAAATAGGCAGAATCTCCGGCCTGTTCAATCCTTTTTTGGAAAAGAGAAAAACAATATTTCTTCTCGACTCGTCGCAGAACTCTTTTCTTCTCCTTCTCCCAAAACCTCCCTTTAAGAAAATTCGTCAAGAGGGAGCGGGGGTCAGCTTTCCTCACTTCTTCTTGGAGTCGACACTTTCTCAGGTCTATCACCAATCACAATGCAATAACCATCACGTAGTACAAATCCCATTTGTAATTGTTTCGACCTATGAAGGTCGAACAGCAATCGTTAATTTTATGAGGTCTCATTATACATGATACCGAATATCTGCTATCAGATTTGAGTAACGGGCTGTTCTCATTACTACAAAACATTAATTTCATTTAATATAAGTTATCCACGATACTGCTAATTTGTTGTCAGATTTGAGTGATAATTTGTTATTATGCACTTGTTAAAGCATACATTCCCCTCTCTTCTGGGACGGAATGCTACAACTTTTCCCGTGGGAAAAATGCTACAGTACATATTCTTGTAAAATGCATTTATATTACAAAAACTATTATTATTGTATGTGAGTGAAATTCATTTTTTAAAATATTTTAAAAAATCGATTATTTAATTAAATAATTCCATTTTTTAATTTTAATTTGGCGAGTCAATTAATATTTTTGTCTGACGCTTAATTAATAAATTCACTTTAAAAGAAACTAGAAAATCAATATGTGTTTTTCTTAATTGCCAATTATAACTAAGGCATTTCAAAATAAAAACTTGAATTGGATTTATTTCCAATAACATCTAAAAAAAAGTGACTTATTGAAAAAAAATAAGATTAATTAAACGGTTAGAAACAATGTTTAAGCTAAGCAGATGAACTTAAAATGAAGTCTAATGAAAAATGCATGACGTTTGAGCAAACGATATTTGCTTAAAGGAATTGCCATTTACCTTCGAACGTTCTACGAAAAGAATAAAATAATATTGCCATTTACCTTCGAATGTTCTACAAAAAGAATAAAATAATATCGCCATTTACATTTGAATGCTCTGCAAAAATAATTTGTTATTCTTTCAATTGTATTATTTGGAACAATCACTTAAGGCAATGAAGTCATTTGACTGGAAAACAAACAATTTAGAAATAAACTGCATTCCCTACTACTTTTTGAAATCAATAAAAAGCAAGAACAACTTTTCAAATTGTAGAATTTGGAGTTCGGTTTTTATCAATAGTTGTTTACGACCAGTGGCAACAAATCAATAGAAATGCTAGTGAGTCTTCTCATGGAAGGATATCTATTTTTTTTACTTGTTCTTTTTCATTCAGAGCGTAATTTAGCAACCACTGTTCCGGAAGAATTTTTTTTTGTTTGTGTACGTGATGTATTTTTTTATGAAGCTCTTTGAAGGGAAAAGAAAGTAAGTTTCCCAGAAAATATATCTTCTAAATATCTTCTCTTTCAGTTGTTGAATTTCAATCCTGTTGGCGATTCCAAATCATCGCACTGGATGTGATGATCACGTATTTTTATACTGATTTGTTTGCTGGTGATATTTCGATGTAACTACTTTGCGGAATCTGAAATAAAGATTAAAATTGGACTTGATGATATAAATTTTTTTCTTTCATAAATGTAACTGGAAGCCTAAAGAAGGTTTTATGCTGAAATATAATGCATTTATTTGTGAGCTACAATTTATATGGATCAAGGATCGATAAATAATTTTTTTTTTCTTATACCACTTGGTCGACAGCAACATCTTGACCAGGGGTCTCCAAAACTTCCAGCCTTAGGGTCATACTGTTTACACCAGTAAGTACCAAGGGCCAAAACCGTTTTAATTTTTCTGCCATTACCTATAATTTCTAGACCAGTCGCCGAGTACGCGCTCTGAGCGAGCATATACTTGCTAACTACAAACTATTGTCAATGAAAAATCACAATTACACACATCTCATAGTATTTTTTTACAAGTGGATACCCCGCGGTTTGATTTGCGTTAATTTAGCTTTTCCGTTCCTGAGGGATTTTCTGGATAAAAATCATATGTTTGATTCAGGATATGTACGTTCGAAACATCGATATACATACATAGGCGATACTCTTTACCCCAACATAATTACCGAGGGTAACCGCGGGATGTTCACTAGTTTATAATGTTAGTGGGATTCATTTCAATTGTTTGTTATGCTTAAGTTAAATTTTCTGCGTGTTATGATTGCCGTTAAGCTTTACCTAGCAAGTCAATAAAACCGAGTTATTATCATTCTGTGTTTTTTTATCCAACTTATTACAGCAACACTAAGCTATTCGCTGTCGCGGGCCGGTTTGATGACACTGGCCGGCCGCATTTGGCCCGCGGGCCCTAGTTTGGAGACCTCTGATCTCGACCACGTCCAAGAACCCATGTGGTCTCATGGAAGGAAAGAAAGGGCTCTGTTGTGGTAGAGCACTCGTAAGTAGAAATCTGACTTGACTCCGTGACGCTGAAGAAGGAGGGTAGTGCTGTCCGGGAGGACTTTTAAGGGAAATTACCCCGTATATGCGTATCGTATGGTAAAAACCCGGAAAACTCCCACCAGGTAGTCCGACTCACGAGGCAAGATGCTGAACATCACAAACGCCATCGAGTCTCCTCGTTTTTGAAATAGTGTTTACAACAAAGGCGCCAGCGGATTGAACATTATCCCTAACGCTCATCAGTGACACGCGTTGCCACTGAACCTTGAGTTGGGCACAAATAATTTGAATTTGTTGAATAAACAATTAAAATCTGTATAATCAGTTAATTATTCATGAAATTCCTAAGAAGGTATGTTTAAATTCGACATAAAATTACTAAAATAAAAACGATTAAAAGGTAAAAAAAGCTTTCTTCAAGCAATTAAATTTTTTTGAAATTTATTTATGGTGGTAAAAATTAACAAGAATTTTTTAAGACGTAAGTAAACTTTTTTTTTTTATAATTGTGAAACTTATATTTCATCTTAATTACAAAGATACATAACAAAAAAAAAAAAAAAAAATCCTTGAAAATAAAAACTTGAATTGTATTTATTCTTAACCAAATTAAAAAAAAAAAATTGGTGGAAAAAAAAAGATGGGACAAATAATTGAATCATTTATAACGTTTCAGAAAAGTAAAAAAAAAAAAATTGTCGTATCTGATGAAACATATAATGATTCAACAAACAAATTTTTTTAAAGATTTTTCTATTTATATTTGATGTTTATGTAAGAGATCATCAAGAAAAAAAATAAATGTCTGATTTTCTGTTTTTACAATTGCATTTTTCGAAACAGTTTTTTCATGATAATGAAGCGATTGAGCTGAAAAACAAATTTCAGAATTGAACTGCAAATAAGAAAAAAAAAAGGTTTTTTATATATATATATATACTTGCAGAATTTGGTGTTTTTGGTTTTCACCAATAATTGCTTACAGTCAATGGCAACAAATCTATAGAAAATGCTGGTGATTCTTCTCATAGAAGAATATGTAATTTTTACTTTTCTTTCTAAGGTAAATTTATCAGTTTTCGTCCTTGAAGAATGTATTTCAGATTGCATACATACAGTGACAATGCGTTCCATTTTGAACAGGACAGTCTCGATTTTAAGCAGTTCATACAGTAGTATTTTTTCCACGAGAAGAGTTGTAGCTTTTCGTACCCGCGAGAAAGAAATGTATATTCTTTAACAAGTTCATAATAACAACCTGTCACTCAAATCTGACAGCAGATAAGCAGTGTTGCGGGTATTTATATTACATGCAATTAGTGTTTTGAACCAATGAGAACAACCTGCCACTCAAATATGACAACAGATAATCAGTGTCATGGATAATGACACCTCAGGAAATTGACGATTGTCTGTTTGACCTTCACAGGTCGAAACAATTATAGACGGGATATGGACTACGTGATGAATTGCTCCATTGGTGATAGACCATTGTCTGAAGACCATGGGATTGGTGATAGAACCACGGGCTGAAGAAGTGTCGACTCCAATGAGAAGTGAGGGAAGCTAACTCCCTCTCTTGACGAATTTTTTAAAAAGAGGTTTTTGGAGAAAGAGAGAGAGAGTGTTCTACGACGAATCGACAAAAGTGTTGTTTTTGTGTTTTCTGAAAGTGATTGAGAGGGAGTTAGCTTCCCTTCTTTCTTCTTCGGTCTTCTTTTCCTTGCTTCCTTTCCTTTGTGGTTTCATGTAATACCCCTTGTGATAATAAAACTCTGCCGTAGACCTGTCATTTTTATTCGAAATCGACAACAAAGATACAGAAGCAAAATGGTTCTTGAAAAAAAGTATAAAACCACTTAAATTATTGATTTTAACGCTTTAATTCTTGTTCTTTTCATTAATAAATACAAATCATGAAGAAATATGCATTTTTTTAAAACACATACTTTTACCAAAACTAAATAAATCCCGTTTTGAGTAAAAAAAATGATGCCAATATGATTTTGTTTTCGTACCAGTTGATGATTCCATATCGTCTCATTCAGTATAATATGCACTTCTTTGGTTCAAAATTTTCTTTATATTACTTCACAGAACTTTAATAAAGATAAAATTTGAATTGGATGGTATAAAGTTCTTCTTCCATAAATGTAGTATCTGTCGATTTAGTGAAATTCTTAGTCTTCAGAACATAGGGCTTATTTTCTAAAGTATTTCATGCTACTTGAGATTTATAAAAAAAAAAAAAAAAAAAAAAAATTCTCATTCACGGAATTTCTCAGACACCATTCTATTTTTGAAGAGAAGATTGCCTCAATTTGGTATAGAATTACTGATATAAAAGAGTCCTTTTCGAGCAGTTAATAAAGTTGAAAGCCTCCGTAAGTGGTGAATTGAGTTTTAACTCAGATAACTAACATCCATACTTTTTGCTCTACTATTACGGATATTTTAATAATATTTAATAATTTTTATTCGAATTTTGTTATTGTTGTTTCTTATCCCACTTGGCTGACAAAGCCCACAAGTACTCATGATTGAAGGGGAAGGAAGCAGCTTCTGTTGTGATGGAGCACCCGTAGGTAGAAGTCTGACTTTGACTCCGTGACGCTCTTACAGTCATAGGAGACCGGGACCTACGGCTTAAAGGGGATTCCGAACCACTACAAACAACCATGGGCACCGCCGGGATTCGAACCCGATACCTGTGGTACCGAGAGCCAGAGCTCTAGCCAATCGGCCAAAAATTAGTATTCTATTTTACATCCATAAAAACATTTTTTGAATTTTATTCAGAATTTTCATAGATTGGAAGTTCAATCCTTCTTTATTCTGTCTGGTAATATTTTCACTTAATTTTTTATTAATAATTTCAACCATAAAGGATAAATAAAACTTAAAATTTAATCAAACAGTATCGAATACTTATTTGAAAATAAAATAGCTAAATATATATTTAAATATCAACAGTGAATATTTTTTAATTTTAAAAAGAAGAATTTTAAGCTTTCAGCGCAGTGAAATCAACTATAACTAGCATAGAAAATGTAATATGTATATATATTCACGTATATTTCTTTCTCACCCCCCCACGCTTATCACTCGGTGCCATAGGTTTCGAGTTAGAGTCCCAACAATGGCATGGATGTTTGTAGTGGTTCGCAATATACACAGCCCAGTCACATTAATGTGACCACCACCTACTTTCGACGTCAACGTGAAATAACCAATCACAAAAGGCAGGTGGCAGCACATTGCAGTGGAGTGTATATAAAGAATTCCACTTAATACCACATTCCACACTTCACTTAAAGCCAGAATATACAAGAGTTTATATTCTGGTTTTTGACAGGTGGTCACATTAATGTGACTGGAGTGTGTACTTTAAACCGCAGATTCCAGTCTAATGTGACCGTAGAGCGTTGAGTGTAGGGCTGACTTACCCATAAAAAGAAAACATCTCCTGTCTTGAAATCTGGTAGGCAGACGGCCTTGGCCCACCATGGTGTTGATGCGCCAATGAAGATATATATATATATATAAACTACTATTTATATATGTATGTATTTTCAATTGGCCCATTGTGAGGTCAATGATAGCAATAAGAAAATTCATTTGCGCCAGAGTACGCGTGTGTTAGAGTTATATTGGCAATCCGGTAGAATTTTCAGGGGTATCTATGTCTGGGGAATTTTCAGGACGCATCTACGTTTGAGGAATTTTTTCAGATTCCAAGATAGATACGATCCTCAAATGCAGAACAGTTACCCCTAAAAGTCCTTTCGGAAGGCAGTAACATCCTCTACTCTTCAGAGCTGTTCGTAATTTAAAATGAACACTTGAAAATTATAACTTACTATGTGAAATACAAGGTTAACTTTTGTGAAAAATATCTACAATAAAGTAATCTATTTAGACATGGATGAATTTAGTAAGTGAATTATAAAAATAATTATACATTTAAAACAGATTCATTAATATTTGGGGGAAATAATTATGAAAATAGTGAAATTGCATTATTCATGCCTATTCTTCGGTTCAGCTTCATAAGAAATTACTTGGAAGAAATTTATTAGCAATAAAAAAATATTGAATTTGTTATTCATAAATATCCCATTCCCTTCTGTTCTCTTACAATAGTTACTCATGTGTTAACAGAACTACTTTCTGCTCTTGTCGATGAATAACGATAATCGATGATATGCTTTATCTTTTTTTTTTTCCAATAGTTATATCCGTCATCTGATATTGAATCTCTCTACGTTCTCATCTGAGAAAGGATCCCTAAATAGTTTAGCAATTGTCGACTGGATAGATACTTCTTTTTTTTTTCTTGTATTTATTTGAAGTACAGTCTTTTCACGAAATAATATAGTTATAAATTGTACAACTTTATAGCAATAGGATGTCGTTATTCAATTCCTTCTATTAGCTCACACTCTCCCTATATATATCTTGGTCAAATTTTCAATCATTCATAAAATACTTTGTATTCATCCACTGAAGTTCAAATACATTTTTTAGAACTTGTAGGGAAGGACACTGGATGTTAATACATTTTTTTAAAATATTAATTCATTAAGTAAATTTAATTAATTAATTTTAGTTTTTTTTAGATTTAAGTTGCATATACACTGAAGTGACAAAAGTCATGGGATACCTCTTAATATCGTGTCGGCCCTCCTTTCGCCCGGCGAAGTGCGCAACTCGACGTGGCATGGACTCAACAAGTCGTTGGAAGTCTTCTGCAGGAATATTGAGCCATGCTGTCTCGATAGACGTCCATAATTGTGAAAGAGTTGATGGTGCAGGATTTTGGGCACGAACGGACCTCTCGATGATGTCCCATAAATGCTCGATGGGATTCATGTCGGGCGATCTACGTGGCCAGATCATTTGTTGGAATTGTCTAGAATGTTCTTCAAACCAATCGCGAACAGTTGTGGCCCGGTGACATGGCGCATTGTCATCCATAAAAATCCCATCGTTGTTTGGGTACATGAAGTCCATGAATGGCTGTAAGTGATCTCCAAGTAGCTGAACATAAGCATTTCCAGTCAATGTTCGGTCCAGTCGCACCAGAGGACCAAGTCCATGCCATGAAAAAACAGCCCACACCATTACGGAGCCACCACCAGCTTGAACAGTGCCTTGCTGACAGTTTGGGTCCATGGCTTCGTGGGGTCTGCGCCACACTCGAACCTACCATCAGCTCTTACCAACTGAAATCGGGACTCATCGGACCAGGCCACGGTTTTCCATTCATCTAGGGACCAACCGATATGCTCACGTGCCCACGAGAGTCGCTGCAATGATGTCGTTCTGTCAGTAAAGGCACTCGAGTCGGTCTTCTGCTGGAATAGCCCAAGAAAGGCAAATTTCTCCGCACAGTTTTAACAGACAAGTCCCTTGTACGTCCCACATGATTTCTGCGGTTATTTGATGCAGTGTTGCTTGTCTGTTAGAATTTACGACTCTTTGCAGACGTCGCCGGTCTCGGTCGTTAGTGCAGGCGGTCGACTGCGATGTCCATGGTGGGATGTTATGCCTGAAATTTCATACTCTCGGCACACTTTTGACACTGTGGATCTGGGAATGTTGAATTCCTAACGGTTTCCGAAATGGCATGATCCATGCGTCTAGCTCCAACTAACATTCCGCGTTCAAATTTTAATCCCGTCGTGCGGTCATCATCACGTCAAAACCTCTTCACATGAATAACTTGAACAGAAATGAAAGCTCTGCGAAAGCACTGCGCATTTATACCTGTTCTACGCGATACTGCCATCTAAAAATTTGCATATTGCTATCCCATGACTTTTTGTCATTTAAGTGGCATATATCTACCAATAGATTAAAAAATGAATGAAAATTATTTATAAAGGACTTTCTGAAATAAAGTGAAAAAAAAGTAGGAATTAACTTTACATTTTTTTTTATATTACTTGTTTTAAAGTGTTAGAAATGATCCGAAATGATTTGCGATTAGATTAGATTGAGCATCTTAGGATGAACCACTGGGCCTGATACACTTCACTAACATTTTATTACATAGTTCTGAATGAATAGCCATATCTCATGAGTGGCATCTTCTTTTTCTATTCTTCTCAATGAGCTCACCAGCAGGATTTTTCGGCTGCAGATGTATGATTCCCATCTCCAGCATAAGTCGAGGATTTTTTGTCTCGGCTTTTCTTGTCTGGAATCGAATGAAGCTTTCTCAATTCGGAAATTTACCAGTTTGCTCTGACCCATGTTATAAAAGTATAGTATTATAAAATGTAGGTTTTCAAGTTATATTTTTTAAAATTAATGTAATTACGGAGTTTCTTATCTTCCTTTCTCTTGATACATTTATATCAAGAGAAAAGAAGATAACAGAAAGTAAGATACATTTTGAAGATATATCGAAATTGTTGCATATTTATAAATATCGTATTAAAATTTTAAATTCGATGGAAAAAAAAAACTTGCATTTAGTGGGCTAGTGTTTAGTTGCATTGAGTTTCCGAACTGGAGACCCGACAAAACAAAGTTCAGTTTTTTATGATTCGACTTTTTTTTTCAAAACAAAGTCTTTTATAAATAACCAAAAATGCAACTTAAATCTAAAAAACTAAAATGAATTAATTAAATTCGTTTTAAATTGAAAAAAACCACTGAAAGTTTAAAAAATTTGCAAGCCGGAAAGGAAATTGAAAAAATACCCTAAAAAAATTGCAAGCCGTAAAGTAACTTCTTTGGGTTACGTAGCTTCCAGACCCGACTCGTGGCTTAGTGGCAACGCTCGCCACTGGCGAGCATTAGAGCGGAGGTTCAATTAGCTGGTGGCTTGTTGTAGACGATCAAAACATGAGACTCAATGGTGTTTGCGATGTTCAGTATCTTGCCTCGTTTGTCGGACTACCTGATGGGGGTTTTCCGGGTTTTCTCCCATATGATAGTCAAATGCTTTGCTGGATAGTTCCCCTAAAAGTCCTTTTGGAAGGCAGTGCCTTGCTTTTCACCGACTTCTACCTAAGGGTGCTCTATCATAACAGAAGCTGTTCCCCTTTCCCTCCCTCCATGAGACCAGACGGGTTCTTGGACTTAGTCTAAATGTTGCCGTCTACCAAGTGGGATACAAAAAATAAATAATAAAAAGAACCCACTTTCCTAAATACGTCACTGGGAGTGTTATTTCAAAATTTCTATGCCAAACATACCGACATTCTACACTCTACCAACCAAAGTGGGTAGAGTGTAGAAGGGCCCTTTTGATGCATCACAGATAATTTTGAATCTGTTTTATCTCTGTCTATCATAGCAAATGATCTCCATTTCGAAAACAGTCACAGAATTTCAGACAAATGAAATAAGAATCAATAACCGTTGTCTGAAAAATAAGAATAACAGGAAAGTCTTCTCTGTTTGATTCTCTTACCAATTTCATTCTCCAAAAATATCTAGCGAATTTTTCTTTGTAATTTAGGAAAAAAAACGAATACATGCAGATAAATTTTTCTTACATTTTATCATTTTTAAAAGATACTTTTATATTTATTCACTAACGAATATAAAAAATGCGTGAGAAATTTCTGGAAATAGAATTCCAGCTTTGTTGAAATTGTTAATTAGCATAACAATATTCTGGAATGATGAGAAAGAAACTGCTGTGCAACCCACTCAGCAGAAATTAGGGAAGCAATTAAAGGCAATTTCACGCTTAAAGGATTTTCGCATAATCTGATCCGCACTTAAAAGATTCATTTAATTTGCCTGAGGAATAGAAATCTTGAATAGTACGGAATGTAGAGACCTAAATCCCAAGAGTCCCATTTAATCTTAGCAAGAATCAATTTATGTATTTAGATACAGGTGCAGTTAAACATTTTTTTGTTTTGTTTATGTGTTGTAAATATATATGTTAATCAAACTAAATTAAAGGCAGGAGAAAGTACTAGAAAAAAATATATTTTTAAGCAAATATTTTTAATTTATTTCAATTTTAATAATAAAACCATTTTGTAATGCAAAATCTGCACTGCTGAATAAGAGAATTTTTACTTTTAGGGTGCAATGTAGACCTATCTCATAGCGGTGCACCCAGAGCAACATTTGGCCAAATTGATTAACAAACTGGTCTACAGTTTTCGTCATGAGTTCTCGTTGCTATCCTAACCGTCGTCTGGCTGGCATGCGTGTCTTGCAATGGAATGCTGATGGCTTGTTTCAATAAAAAAGAACTGGTCTAATTCACACAAGTCTTTCAGTGTCAGAATTGCTTGCGAAGTTTGGCTTTGGGGAAGAGACACGTTGTGCTTCAGTGGATACCAGGGTTTTGTAAAGTTTTGGGGAACGAACAGGCTGATTTCCTTGCAAGAAAGGGTTCGAGATTGTTTAATAAAAATGCTCAATACTACCATACTAGTCTATGAAGCTGTATATCAAACAGATTATGACTAAAAATTTTAAATTCTAGTTGCTTGACCGATTACAGACAAAGTAATAGTACAAAATGACTGAATTTTCTTCGTATTTTCTTCTAACAACAATTTGACTTTGAGTGACTGCACTTCAATCTGGATGATTACATTGAGGATGATATTGTAAGAGAAATATGGCTTGCTCAGTATATATAAAAGTAAAGAAAGTTCTTCGTCGATGGTGCATATATATAGTTCTTCGTCGATGGTGCATATATATAGTTCTTCGTCAGTGGTGCAACAGTTCCATGAGAGAGGACAAGGCCATATGCCTATCAGCAGATTCCGAAACATGGTATGTATTCTTATTTACAAGGTAGGGTTGTCAGCTCTACGCCCTGCAGTTATATTAGATCGGGACCTAGGTTTAATAGGCAATTCCGAGCCACTACAGACATCTATGGCACCGCCAGGACTCGAACCCGAAACCTGTGGCAATGAGCCCTAGTCACTAGTCCATCAGGTACCATATATATAGTTATAACATTCAAATAAAATTTCAATATCAGGAATACGTAAACATTTGAAATATGTTTGTAGATATGTTTAACAGCTCACCAGGGTCAAATGCAAAAGTATAATTACCACTTCAGTTTCATTTTGGAAAATTTACCAACAATTCCATGCTTAAAAACTTTTGTTTAAAAAAAAACAGTTTGAATTAAAATCAAATTATTATCAATGAAATGCAATCGAATATTGATTTCAATTATTGAGATGTTTGCATTTCATTAGGAAAAACACTAATCTATTACAATAAAAAAACAAACCAAGTAGGTGTGATTAACGCGAAAAGATTTTAACCAAATAAGTAGTCGCAACAATGTATTATCTGCAGTTTGACTACCACATCATTCAAGCCTCATTTACTTAGGGTGTATCTGACATGTGCCTGTATTAGTCTTCATCACGGCTCCGACAAGATCTATTTTTCATGGATAATTGGTGAAGGGCTCCAATGTGGATACCTTCTTATAATAGAATTAAAGGATTTTTTCGGTGGATAATTTATTTGTTTTCAAAACCTTTCAGAAACAGTGATGCATATATATATATAAGTTTAATTTTTATTTAATGATGCTTTGTGGCTGCGGGTCTCTACGAAAATATCTTTGTTTAAAAAAGCATGATGTATTGTGCTTCTTCTTAATATTTCGAAATAAGTGTAATCCTTTTTCTCGAAGGATTATTTCCAGTCTGATGGCAATGTGCTAAAGTATTGGCTGTTAGTACCTCTGGCTTCAGGTTTGAATCTTGCTGTGGCATGGATGCTTGTTAATGTTTCTGAATCCAAGTTAAATTGTAGGTCCCGGTCTAATTAGCCTAAAGTGTGCAACAACAACAACAAAAAAATGACCGTAGAGTGACAAACCAATCGACAGGTTATTCACGAAAATAACTAATTAATATGATATAATAGCTTGCGAATATATAAAAAGATTTCTAATATATATATATATATATATATATATTTTTACAATTTAAAATAAAACTGCTAACACCTAAACTTTAAAAAAAAAAATTGTTATAAAATATTTTATAGAAAAATAAACGTTTATCTTTAATTAAATTGTAATATTTATAGTTATTTGAAATTTATATTTTTATTAAATTTGATTAATTACGAAAAATAATATTATTTCTTAAATTACATATTTTTTACAAGACTTTAGAGCTATTCTGCTATAACATATCGTTAACAGCGAATACTTACAAATCTGAACAATCTTTCTAATAAATTTGATGATCTTCGAATAATTTGAAAATCTTCTAAAAATATACAGTATTTTTAAGTTGTATAACAAATATATATAATTTAGAAATTAAAAAACCAAATTAAGTTTTAAAGTTAATTGAGGTTAATTAAGGTATAATTAGTGTTATAATAATTAAGATGGTAATTTCTATATAATTAGTATAATTAATTAGATACAACTAAGGTTTGCCTGATGTCTAAGTGACTAGTGCTCTGGCTTTCGAATTCGAATTCTGAAAGTACAATGGATGTTTCTAGTGGTTCGGAATCCACTTAGTAGTACATAGTCTAGTGGTTCGGAATCCACAGTAGGCCTACCCTGTAAACAAGAAAATAACTCCTGTTTCGAAATCTGCCAATAGGCAGACGGTTTCGGCCCACCATGGGGTTGTTGCGCCAATGATTATGATGATGATGATTATGATAGTTAAGGTTTATTAAGGTCCTCAGCAGTACTTGTTTTCGACAAATGTAAGGTGAATTTGGAGACTATTGTTTTTGTATGAAATTAATAAGAAAATTTTAGATTTTCCAACTTTTTATTAACTTAAGTTTCAATTTTAATGCAACTTTTATAGAAGTAACTCATGAATTTCTATGGTTAAAAAATTAACTTTAGAAAAAACTTTGTATTCAATTTAATTTAGTATTTATATTGTTTTTATATGTATTTGATTTTAATAAATCCCCCCTCCCCCAAAAAAAATATCTAGATTTTCTTTTCTTTTTAAAGCGTAATGGATGCATATAATGTTAGAATAACACATTTCTACAGTTGAAACCCAAAAACAGAATGGTAGCAGATTGACAGAAAAGTTGAAATTAATTTGTTATGCGTCGCAAAAAAAAAAAATTATTCTGGATAGTTGAGAGAGACGTCAAGTTGCATTATTAAACTTGAAATTTTTCTCTTTTCTGTCAGAGAAGGCAACATTTTTGTGACACGCGCTGCTAAGACATCCTTACATATCATGCAAATTTCTACGCTGAAAACATTTTATTTTTTTTGTTGCATTTTAATTAATTAGAATTTTTGTAGCTGTTTAGTTTTAAAAAAATATATATATATAGTTTTGCAAAAGCAAGATAAAAAATTTTGTTTACCCAAAATAAATTTTAAACAGAAAATGCATAGTAAATATTAATTATTCAGTCGAATTTAAAATAAAAATATTTTAAAAATAATTTGTTTACTATCTATAATCACTTTGTTTTATAATTATTATTATAATAACTAATATTTTAGGCATTCTTTTATTTGTTTTATGCGTTTTACACTCCGTTAATAAATTGTGTTTGTTTGAATAAGCATTTAAAAAAAATTAAATGATTAACAGATTATACAGCAATTTTCTCCAGTTTTATATTTAATTACTCCTAAACAAGATTTAATAGATGTTTATTTCTCAAAATTATGTTTTGGTAAATAAATAGATTTTTTTGCTATTTTATATCATAAAGGCTAAGACATAAATATTCGAAAACCATTGAAAATATCTCGGATAAGATAATTAAAACTTCGTTTAATATAAAAAAGTTTAAGGATGCATTAAATTTATTCATTTGGGTGGTTTTAATTTATTTTGCAGATAAATGATTTGTAAAAAGGGGGAAAGTTTTAATTATCTTCAGAAAGAAGAAGTTTTCGACAAAAACTACGATCAGTTATGCAATAATTGAAATATATAACGTTGATATTTATTATGAACAAAAAAAAATGGAGATTAAATTAATTGGATCAGTATACTTTCATTTTGTTCAATGTTTATATCTTTTTCAATGCTATGATAAATGATTACGTCTTCATTATTTGTTTGTAAATGAATAATAAGAGATCATTATTAAAAATGTATATTTTTTTTCAAATTAAAAGGTTATATATTTTTAAAATCGAAAAAAGAAACCCAATCTAAAGGAAGTTGAAAAAATGAATATTAATGAGCGATAGAAATTATTAAAAAGAAATATTTGAATCGTTTAAGTAATAAAGCATTTTGCTCCAAGCTCATAGTTATAAATATTCGGATATAAAAAATGTTTAAATATATGCATGTTAGTTAATGAACGCTATATTTTTTTAAAGTTTGATTTACGCTATATTTATTAATCATATAAATAAATACATGCATTTCCTTTTTAATTTTTATTTAATTTCTTTACAATATGCTCAAATTTGAAAATATATTATATTTTATTTTTCCATTATATTTTAATATACATTTTCTTTTTAATTTTTATTTAATTTCTTTACAATATGTTCCGACTTGAAAATATTTTATATCTTTTTAAGATATTATTATCAGTTAAATGTTTTTATAATCACTTATAAAAAATTGTTTTCTTAAAAATCTTTTTATTGCAGTGATAGTGATGTTTGCCAGATATTCTGATTAAAAAAAATGATTTTGTATCTAATAATTGGAATGTCGGCTTATAGAATTGCTTTACATGAAAGAAAAAAAATAAGCTAATGAACCGTAGTAAATCAACCATAGAAAAATCACATTTGCTAATGAACCATAGTAAATGAGAATGATTTTTGTGCTTAACTCACTTTGCATTTTTAACGGTTGTTAAGTATGCAAAGTGTGTAGAAAAATTGTTCTGAGATCAAATTAACTTTCGTCATTTTACTGGTTTCCCATTAATTATGGTATATAAAAAAATAATTTAACATTATTAATTTTTGCCCAATTTCCTATTATATTTATATGAATAATTTGTTCTGGGTTTAAGTGAAATTAACAAAAATGTAAAATATGTTACAATTGGTTGATTTGTCGCCCTACAGTCATTTTTTTTGCACACTTTGAGATAATTAGACCGGGATGTACAGTTTAATTGGGATTTTGAACCACTCACAAACATCCATGCCACAGTCAGGATCCGAACTTGAAGCTCGTGGAACCGTATACCAGAGCGCTAGCCAATTGATCATCAGGCTTTCAGAATATGTTACTAAAAAGTAACTTAAAATATTCATGATAAAGACAAAGCTTTTCCAGCGTTTTTTTTTTATATTTTGTTCTTATACACTTAAGAGCCAAAACATTATGACCACCCCTACATTTTGCAATGAACTCGCCTGGATGACGTGGAAGGCACGTGATCAGGTGGAAGTGGTATTTAACTGCTGCTGGAGATAAATATATATATATATATAGCAAATATATATATATGGCCAACTTGTTATTGACAGGTGGTCATAAGGTTTTGGCTCTTGAGTGTATATGTCTGTGTGATCTAATATCGCTAAAGAATTCCTGGAACAAAAACTATGAATTTATATTAGAGGAGGAAATTCAGTTTTATTCTTAAAACGATATAAAATTTTAATAAAATTTGAAACGATATTAGTTTTTGATTTAATCACCTAGAATCTTATGCTATTTTCGAATGCCAGGGTCTTAAATGTGTCATTCGGCATGAGGGTGGCTAATGTGTAGCAGATTCACCGTTACTCAGAGTGTACCCTAGAAGATTTTTTACATTATGCTCGAATTTTACCATCACAATTTTGAGTGAATATTGACAGGGAAAATATTTGTAAGCTAACAACCTCCTAACAAGTCCTATGAAAGCATTTTCCGCCTTACGAGTTTATCATCATCATCTCCAACATAGACATGGGCACTTTGTGTAGGCATTGCTTGATAAGTTTCATATTCGACCTTTTGCAATAACTGAATAGACCATTTTCAATAACAATTATCCCCTTTTGCAATGAATGAACTGGTTGAATAGATACGAAAGGCACGAAGAAGAATCCCGAAAAAAAAAATGGAATGTCGCAATCGAAGAGTTAAACATGATAAATAACTTCCGAGATTGTGAAAATCCAGAGATAAAAGTGCATTCTTGTGTAAGAGAATATTTTTGAATCTAAAAAAGAGATTCGGCTTACATGTTGGCAAGTTGAAAAATACGTTCAGCTTCTTTAAATGCAAAGGGATAAAAAGGATTCTCGTTTGAATCAGCTTTTGAATAACTAACTAGCCGTCTGTTTCATATCTTTGCAAATTTATCAATGGAATGTATATTTCTTCGATCCATTCAGAACGTTATTATAAATGCAAGGATAACTGCAGAAGATACCTATCCCTTTTGCAATGCATTAAACTAAGGGCCGGATTTAGATGAAAAGAGGTCCTAGGCTATTCCACTTATGAGGCTCTTTCATCTCCCATTTTTAAGTTTGTAAATTACATGAGAGTTAATAAAATACATCATTACTGTGATATATATATATGTTAAATGAAACATGTTACAATAATCTTTATGAAAAATGTGGCACAAAAAAAAAAACAGAGAACACTTATTTGGACATTTATTCTCAGCACCCTATATAGTACTTGTAACAATAACTAATCAAACATAACATACAACATTTACAAAGAAATAAAATTCAAATAATAAAACTCTTTGTCTACGAAAATAAAATATACAATAAAAATTATCATATTTTCTATCAAATTAAATTAAATATATTCAATACATTAAAGATTAAAGCAAATTCAATTCAGAAAATTTATATTATAATAATTTGCATTTAAAGTTTAAGTAGGCCATCTTGATCTTGAGACCCTTGGGTGAAGCCTAGTTAGGCTGTAGGAAAATCCGGCCCTGATTAAACTGCATAACACCTATAATAGAATTTATATATGTAATGTAGGATTTAGAAGCCGATGGCCTGAGTGACTAGCGCACTAGCACTTGGTTGTATAGATTTTGGGTTCGTGTTCCGGCAGTGTCATGGATATTTGTATTGGTTCGGAATCCATTTTAGCTATAGGCACCGGTCTACTACAATAACTAAACCACAGCATATCATTATGCCTAGAGTTGAGTTGCCCCTATACAGTTTGGGGATGAGAAGGCTGAGAAGTGTGACTGGGCTCTGTGAAGCTCTACAGTCTATGAGACCGGGAACGTACAGCTTAAAGTGGATTCCGAACCACTAAAAGCATCCATGGCACCGCCGGAATGATTCACTCGAGATGTGGCATCGTGCACCAGACCGCTAGACACTTGGTCATTCAGGCCCAGCCCCGGTCTAACATTATTGTTGGGCATAGGGCTGACAATCCAACTCCATAAAAAGAAAACATCTCATGTCTCGAAATCTGCCAGCAAAGCAGACTGTCAATGAAGAAGAAAAATGTCGGATGTGGGTTAAAGTTTATAATGACTTATATATATATATATATATATTAGACATATTATAAACTTATGTAAAAAAAAAAGTTTTGAAATTTTTAAAGTATATTATTCAAAATACGCTAATTGAAATTACAATAAAAATGCATGAAGTATACATGTATTAAAAGCAATTACTATACAGAAATGTCTATATATAGTAAAATGTTCGAATTCAAAAGAAATGTTTATTATCTAAAGTTTAAATATACACTCATGTCCATAAATTAAAGATAATTCAGAATCACACAGAAATTGAACTCTAAAATAAAAATTTCACCTGTAAAATTATCACACACATCTTGAAGAAGAAAAATGCAAATTACAGGAAACCACCAGATGGCGCGGATAGTACGTCACAATGACGAGAGTATAAGTGAGGGGTATATAAGGAATGGTGGCAAAGAGGTAAAATTGTTCAGAAGCGCTTTAATAGCCTTTCAGTGCAATAACCGCATAGTTATGGCACAAAGGAAGCATTTGGAGGATTTTTTACGTGGTAAAATTATCGGACGACTGGAATGTGTGCGTACCCAGCTGGAAGTATCCGAGGAACTTGGAATCGCCCAGAGTGTCATCTCCAGGCTTTGGCAACGATTCCAAGATGATGGTAATGTGGGTAGATGTTACAGCACAGGTCGCCCCCGAGTTACAACGCCGAATGAGGACCGGTATTTAGCAGTTACTGCCAAAAGAAACAGACGGAGCACAGCATCAGACTTGTCTCGTCGGCTCTCCTCAGCTACCGGTACGACAGTTTCAAGGCAGACAGTGTACAGACGCTTAGGGCACATTGGTCTATATGCTCGTAGGCCTGTCAGATGTGTTCAACTTACCGCAACTCACTGTCGCCTGTTATTAACCTGGAGTAGAGAGCATGCATTGTGGACACCGCAACAGTGGTCTGGTGTGATGTTTTCCGACGAGTCCAGGTTTAGTTTGCAGTCTGATTCTCGCCGGACTTTCATATGGAGAGCGCCAGGTACCCGTTACCACCAACAGAACACACCATTGAACGACGCCGTTACGGTGGTGCAGGATGGCTCGTTTGGGGAGGAATTATTCTTGGTTCCAATACTGACCTGCATGTTCAGAGTGTAACGATGACAGGCCACATCTATCGGGATGTCATTCTGGAACAAACTGTACGTTTGTTTCGGGGCGCCATGGGTGCTGAATTTCTGTTTATGGATGACAACGCCCGTCCTCACCGTGCGAACATTGTAGACGAATGCCTTCCATTATAGGATATCACCCGTATGGATTGGCCAGCATACTCCCCGGACTTGAATCTAATAGAGCATGTGTGGGATATGTTTCGGCGACGGATTGCAGCCCGGCAACCCCCTCCCACCTGTCAACCGGAACTTCGGAGGGCATTGCTTGATGAGATTGATAATCCAAGATTGATTCGGATTGATTGCCCCAAGATCAGATTGATAATTTGATACCCAGCATGCCTAGGCGTTGTAAGGCCTGTATTGCATCGTCCGGGAGACATACTCCATATTAATCCTCATACTAACCATGTTATACTGTTTTGTAAATATTTTCTTTTTTGAAATTTGCTCCAGGGAGTAAAAATCGCAATTTTTATTAATTATGTCAAACATATAGCATCTTTTTTGCTCTTTACCTTTTGTTTAATAAATAGACTTTACAAATAAGTCAAAGTTGTTTTGCTTCTGTCTCTTTCTTTGCCTGAACTTCATTATCCTTAATTTATGGACATGGAGTATATATAAGGAATTTGATCAGAAATGAAAAGCAAATTTTAATCAACAAATAGAAAAAGATAACAAGAATTTCATTTTAATTCAATTTATTTTATAAAAATAATGTTTGTGGCAACGAAGGGAAGGAATCAAACGAAAACACTGACACGAAAATTCATATAATTAATTAGTAGCAATTATTTTTCTACATTTAAATTATTACAGCAGAAATAATAAATGGAGACTTGACTTGCCTACAGTGTTATTTTGTTAGATTATTGTTGTTATTGTAAATATTTTGTGTCTTTTCATTTTTTTAATAAGATAACTTCTTAACTAAAAGAAATAAAGCAAGTTGCAAGAAGTTGTGTGTTTGCAAAGAATCTTTTTTGAAGATATTTTAAGTGTAATTCATGCAAGGCTGTAATTAATGAATTTTACAGAAGGAAAGATAATTACAGTGCGGTGGAAATGTTTTAGTTAATTGCATCTTATGTCTTTTTGTTGTTTATATATGGATAAAAAGCTTACTTAAATAACACATAATATTTTTATTTTTAAAAGGAGATTTTGAATTAGCTTTGAAATCATATTCAATATATAATTAATTAGAATTTTGCCATCAGATTATCTTATATAAAAACTATCAGAAAAGTATTGTATGAGATTTGTTGTTTCTGTATTAAGTTCATCCTAAATCTAACAGTTTAAAAGATTTATGATTAAAAATTTTTTTTGAAAAGAATTAGTTGGCTTCTTCATATTAAATTCATTCATCAAGATTCTTAAGTTAAAATTCATTATACATTCTTCAACAACAATACTAATTTAAAAAATGACACTCACCAACTTTCCCAACGCATTAATTCTGCCATAAAGTTTGATCTTTCAAACAAATTCAATAATAAAACTCCAAAGATGTAAGTTTTAATTGAATCATAATCAATTCTTTTCCAAATTGAATATGACTTTAACTTTTAAAAAGAGAATTTCACTTCTCAGAAGTTAATTTACGATGAGAAAAACTGACAAGTGGTATGAATTGGAGATGTGAAAAGAAAAAATAGTAGTTTTATTGCCTTGTATTATGGTATTTTTAAATCTTATATTTGGTATGAATAAGAGGAGTAATATTATTGAAAAAAATAGTTGTTTTATTGTCCTTGTATAAATAATAGTTTTATACCGTGTACTGGTATGAACAGGAGGAGTGAAAAGAGTAAATCTTAGTTTTATTGCCTTTTTTTAATTCTTTCTGTTAGCTCACACTCTCCCGTATATATCTTGTTCAAATTTTCAATCGTTCATAAAATACTTTTTATTCATCTACTCAAGTTCAAATACATTTTTTTGAACTTGTAAGGGATGACACTTGATGTTAATACAGGTTTTTCAAATATTAATTCAGTAATTAAATTTAATTACATAATTTTAGTTTTATTTAGATTTAAGTTGCATATATCTACTCATAGACGGCGCCAGATAAACTTAAAAAAATGAATGAAAATTATTTATAAAGGATTTTCTGCAATATAATGAAAAAAAAAGTAGGAATTGACTTAAAATTTTTTTTATATTACTTGTTTATTCTAATAAGATTTTAAATTTCAAAAGCAATAAAATGCCATCTTATTATTGAGTATTTTGAATACGTGTCAAGTTCACAGGTTGAATTTTTTACACATATAAATTTAACACCACTTTATTTTGTAAATAAGGTGAATGCAAAATTTAAAGCAAACAAGTAAATTGATCTTTTTTTATGGTTCGGTTTCGAATTGAGAGAACTCGATTTCAAACCTGACATAGGCTATTGAATTTAAATTTCTCATTCTTACGAATTGATCTGGGTTTGGTTTATAGACATGAGAAAATCATAGAGGAGACATTATAGACGAATATATAGACATGAGAAAATCATAGAGGAGACATTATAGACGAATATATAGACATGAGAAAATCATAGAGGAGGCATTATAGACGAATATATAGACATGAGAAAATCATAGAGGAGACATTATAGACGAATATATAGACAGGATATATTATGTCTTATTACATAGTCAGTAAGACGTTATATAATTCCTTTGTGCTCAAGGAGAAGAGGTCGAACAACACCCCAAATGTCCAGTAATGAAGAAGTTTAATATTGTAGCTGACATAATTTGGAACCAATACTGTAGATATGTCCTCACTGAACAGAACTGAATTTTTATATATCTGGAATGTCAAATAATGTTCAGTCATAAAATCTGGCATTTGAAAACAGTATAACATTGATTTCGTTCAGATTTTTTTTTTTTTTTTATAATTTACTGTACTATATTTGATCATAATCATTATCATTCATTAGTGCTACAGCCCTAGAAGGGCTCTGAACTTCAAAAATGTAATTTATTAGTTTTGTGTGATGTAATTTATTAGTAAAATGTATTAAATAAATGTATTAGTAATGTTAATAAATTATAAATGTATTAGTAATGTTAATATATTATAAATATATTAGTTAAATGTATTACTTTTATTAATGTAATTTATTTCTTAATTATTTATTCAGTTTGGGAATTTATATTAAATATATTAATATCATAAAAATATGTATTCTTGTATCTAATCCTCAGTGTCCTGTAGTACGGGGATACCTCACGACGGATAGAAAGGAGAGCAGCGTCTGTTGTGATGGACAGCACCCATAGGTCGAAGTCTTATTTGACTCCGAGTCGCTGACGAAGAAGGACTTTTAAGGGGAATTACCACGCATTTATGAATCGTATGGGAGAAAACCCGGAAAACACCCACCAGGTAGACCGATTAATGAGGCAAAATGCCGATCTTGAATGCCAAATCACAAATTGGTACTTGTCATCGATTCTCCTCGGTTTTTTTTTTAAAGTGTCGACAACAAAGTCGCTAGCTTATTGAACTTCAGACCTAATGCTCACCAGCGTCACACATTGCCACTGCTCATCATAAAAATACTATATAGTAATATAAATAAAAAATTCAAATTTGCAAGTACACAAAGAACCTTTTACCTCAGTTCCCATCCTGTTGTTATAGGTCAACAGTCTCATGAATGCTTGAGAAATGATATATAAATAATAACTTATATTTATATAGACAGAACAGTCACATTAATGTGACCACCACCTATTTTCGACGTCAACGTGAAATAACCAATCACAATAGGCAGGTGGCAGCACATTGCAGTGGATGTATATAAAGAATTCCACTTAATAGCACATTCCACACTCCACTTAAAGCCAGAATAGTGTATCTTCTGGCTTTTGACAGGTGGTTACATTAATGTGACTGGACTGTGTATTACTTCCTTACATTATTACGTTTGATTTTTCAACAACATATCTATGAAATTACATTCCTACTTGATGTATTGCTGCCTTATCATAAAAGTTTTAATTCAATAGAATCTGTAATAATAGTAAAAAAAAGTTGCTTTTAATGTCTTGTAGTCATTTAATAAGCGACAACCCTAATTAAATTTTAAAATCAATCTCTTACAATCTAAAAATCCTACTTTCAAAAGTTAATTCACTTTACTCGACCCTTATTAATATTTAGCTTGTTTCTGCTGTGAAGTTCTCCAGCAAATTCAATAATACAATTCAGAAAGCTACGAGTTTTAAATTAAATCACAGCTAATTCTCTTTCAAAAGGACTACTAGATTAGCGTCTAGGAAGAGGATTTGGATTTCTCAGGCATCCAAACGGGATGAGGAGTTGAGAAATGCTGATAAGAAGATCAAAGTCATTGAATCAGAACTCTTCACATCGCGCGTTGAGATGAATATCTTTTGAAAATTAGTTTCTTTCTACGATTAAATATATCTGAATAAAGTGGAACCTCGTCTGGCCTTGATACCTGTGTCCGTATTTTCAATATTTAACTCTTATGGTGAGTGGAATTAAAATATTAATTAATCCTAAGATAGTCGCATGTAATTGGTACTTTCTACAAATTTTGAATGAATTTTATTCCTTAAAATAGGCTTTTGAAATTTAAGAAATCATTATGAACGAAATCTGTATCTAAAATTCCATCTTACGCTGACTAATTATAATGCTAAATATATTTGGAGTTTGAGAGATTTTAGTTGTACGTCCTTATTTTTTTATTTAATTGGATCATTTTAATTAAGTTTCTATACTATTAAAATAAAATAATCATAATGATCTTTTAGATAAAATTTCAGACTGAATACATACAAATTGAAAATTTCTGTAGCGTACATTTTCTGATGGAGGGTCTGATGATCGAGTGACTAGAGCTCTGGCGCTCGTGCAATAGGTTTCGAGTTCGAGTCCCGGTAGTACCATTTAAGTTGCGGAGTTCACTTTAACTAAAAGTGGTTCGGAGTCCAATTTAAACCTAAGTCCCGCCCTAATATGATTGTTGGGCGTAGAGCTAACATCCCTACCCGTAAAAAGAAAACATCTCCTGTTTAGGAATCGGCCAGTAGGCAGGCTGCCATATTCCAAACATGGACTTGTAGTGTCGGAGAATTAGTTAATTATATACTACTTTCTTACACTCTTACGTTTGATTTTCCAACAGCATGATTATGAGAATAACATTCCTACTCGATATATTGCTGTCTTCTCATAAAACTTTTAACCCAATAGAATCTGTAATCAAATGAAACAGTACAAGAAGTTACTTTAATGTTATGTACTTGTTTAATAAGAGACAGCCATAATTAAATTTCAAAATCAATCTCCTACAACCCAAAAATCCCACTTTCAAGAGTTAATTTACGTTACTCGACTCTTATTAATATTTGGCTTTTTCCTGCTGTGAAGTTCTCCAGCAAATTCAATAATAAAATTCCAAAAGCTGTGAGTTTTAAATTAAATCACAGCTAATTCTGTTTCTAAAGGACTGCGAGATTAGCGTCTAGGAAGAGGATTTGGACTTCTCAGACATCAATCTGGGATGATGAGTTGAGAAATGCTGATAAGAAGATCAAAGGCGTTGAATCGGAACTCTTCACATCGTGAGCGTCGAGAGGAATATCTTTTGAAAATTAGTTTCTTTTTACGATTAAATAAATGTGAATAAAGTGGAACCTCATATTACCCTGTTCCCGTATTTTCAATATTTAACCTACAGGGTGAGTGGAATTAAAATATTAATTAATCCTAAGATAGTTGCACGTAATTGGTACTTTCCACGGATTATGAATAAAATTAGTTCATTAAAATATGCTTTTGAAATTTAATATATCAATGAAATTAATGAAAGCTGCATCGAAAAATTCATCTTACGGAGATTAATTGTAGTGTTAAATATATTTAGATTTTGAGAGATTTTAGTTTATTTTTTAATTTAATTGGATAATTTTAATTAAGGTTTTATGCTATTGAAATAAAAAAAAAAAATGATGATCTTTTAGATAAAATTACAGAATAAATACATTCAAATTACCCTAGTCTAGTGACTAGCGCTCTGGCACTCGGTGCTACATGTTTCGGGTTTGATTCCCGGCTGTACCATGGATGTTTGTAGGGGTTTGGAATCCACTTGAAGCCGTAGATCCCAGTCTCATTTGACAGTTGGGCGTAGGGCTGACAACTCTACTCCATAACAAAAAAAGGAAGCCTCTACTGACTTGAAATCTGTCAAAGAGCAGCAGGCCTTGGACCACCACAGGGCTCTTACACCACTGATAATGAAATACATTCAAACTAACAATCCGAGTAATCTATATTTTCGGTTTGTTTTTATTTGTCGCACTACGGTATTTTTTCGCACACTTTACACCTAATTAGGCAACGATTTACTTATTAACGTGAATTTGAAACATTAATAAACTACCATGCCACCGCCAGGATTTGAACCTGGAGCCCATGGTACCAAACTGTATTTTCGGATGAAGTATCTTTTCGTGAAAAATCTTAATTATTCGGCAGTCATAGTAAATCTTTCTGCTACATTGCCTTAACAACCCCATCGTTGGTCAAGGCCATCTGCCTACTGGTAGATTTCAAGACAGGATTTTTTTTCTTTTTACGGGGCATGACTGTGAGCCCTACGCACAACTCTACAGTAATTTTAGACCGGGAAATATGGTTTAAAGGGGATTCCGAGCCATTACAGGTATCCCTGCTACCGCCAGGTTTTGAACCCCAAACCTATAGCACCGAGCGCTTGTCATTCAACAATCAGGCCCCCGCAGTTAATCCAATGTTAAAATAAATTGTCATGAAAATTTGAAAGATTTAATTTAGAATTTAATTAATGTGGTCATATTCCTTTTAATAAAAAAAATAATAATAACAATGGAATATCAATAATAACAATAATAAACATATAAATTATACAAATTATAATCAATGTTCTTTTAAATCTTTTGAATCAACAATAAATACAAATTACGTTTGGTATTATAATTTTAACGATAAATTTTTTTACATATATAAATCAGAACATACGAAGGAGGATTAAAATTTATTCCTCCACAAAGAAAAACGATATTTTTGAAGACTATTGGCAAATTAAATGTGAAGAGTTTTCTGAATTCTGAAGCTTCCACAGATTTCTAGGCTGAATAACAAATGGCCTTCATCAAGAGAATTTCCACACCAACAGGCAGAGCTTGATCGAGGGAAGTTTTGAGAAGCACGTCAATCGCGTGGTTTATTGGATTTGCAAAAGAAGGAAGTTAGAACGCCGAGCAACTTTTCCTCCGAATTTCCTATTAGAATTCCGCGCAATGGAAATTCTTTTTTTTCTTTCGCAAGAAAAGAAGAACAACCTCTAAACGAAAAAAAAAAAAAAAAAAAAAAGAGAGAGAGAGTTCAATTTAAAGAACAAAGGTAACTCGGTGCATTCCGATGGCTCGTGGAGCTGATATGAAATTTCGCTGTTTGGCGATCTGGAGGATAGAATTGCAAATTGGAATCTGCATTTACTTGGCAGAGATTTGAAATAGTTTATTCGGACGCTGATTGTGAATCTCTCTGCCCGGCTTCCCGGCATTTGAATTTCATCGATGTGACGGAATGATAAAATATACTTCGGCTGAGTTTTTGACTTCCAAATTTCGTCACCTTTAAGCGACGAGATTTTTTTTTCCCTCTTTTCGCACTGAATTTACATCGATATTGTGGGATTATTTAATAAGTGACATTTTTTTGTGAATTAGAAGACATTGGCATAAGAAATTATATTTCTGGTAATATTAAACAAAATTATTTATCAATTATTACTTACTTAAAAAGAAAATCCACTAAGAAATTTTATAAAAAGAAAGCTTTGCACACAATTATGGTTTTGTATATGCAAAGTTTAAGAAAAATGAAATATATTTTTATAAAATAACTTGAGAAACGCAGATATTCTTAAAATAATAAAAAAATTATAGATAAAAGAATATTTTGGTTTTGTTCAAAATTATTCGTATCAGAAAAAATAATCTATGGTAGTGTGCAGGTTGGGCAATCAGATTGCAAATAGGCGTGGTCGGGTTGAGATACAGGTAGGATTTGTTTTGCCGCTCAACGATAATTTTTTTTTGTACACTTTAAGGTTAATTAGACCAGGACCTACAGTTTGACGTGGAATTCGTACCACTAGCGAACATTCATGCTGCCTTCAAGACTCGAAACTGAAGCGTGTGGTACCGAAGGACAGAGCGCTAGCCATCTCACTACCAGGCTGTATTCGTGGCTTTAAAGTATTTACCAAACATAAAAATAAACGCTTTAATTAATGTCGCAATATTAATTTTAATAAAAATTTAATAAAAATGATGAAATATATTATTGAAATACTAATACATATAAAGTATACAAATTATACTCAATATTTGTCTAAATTTTTGAAATAATAATCAATATAAATTACGTTTTTGGTATTATATTTTTACCTATAATTTTTTTATACATATAAATCAGAACAAATGAAGGTAGAATAAAATTTATTCCTCCGCGAAGAAAAACGATATTTTTGAAGACTATCGAACAAATTAATGTGAAGAGTTTTCGGAATCCTGAAGCTTCCACAGATTCCTAGGCAGAATAACAAATGGCCTTCATCAAGACAATTTCAAAATCAGCAGGCAAAGCTTGATCGGGGGAAGTTTTGAGAAGCGCGTCAATAGCGTGGTTTATTGGATTTGGAAAAGAGGGAAGTTAGAACTCCGAACGACTTTTCCTTCGAAATTCCTATTAGAATTCCACGCAATGGAAGTTCTTCTTTTTCCCTCGCAAAAAAGTCAGAAGAAAAAGCTCCAAACAAAAAATAAAAAAAAGGAGAGAGAGAGAGAGTTCAATTTAAAGAACAAAGTTAACCCGGTGCATCCCGATGGCCCGTGGAGTTGATATGAAATTTCGCTGTTTGGATCTGGAGGATAGAATTACAAACTGGAATCTGCATTTACTTGGCAAAGATTTGAGATATTTTAGTCGGATGCTGATTGTGAATCGCTTTCCCCGGCTTCCGGCATTTGAATATCATCGATGTGACGGAATGATAAAATATACGATGCCTGAGTATTAGACTTCCAAATTTCGTTACCTTTAAGTGAAGAGATTTTTTTTTATCCCTTTGCACTGAATTTACATCGATATTGTGGGATTGTTTAACAGGGTCCCGTTTTCTTGGAATTACAAAATGTTTGCATGAAAAAAGTATAATTTTGATTAGGGAGAAATTTTTAAACAAAATTATTAAATTAATTAAAAAACCGAGGAATTTAGTAAAAAGAAAGCTATGATCACAAATATAGTTTGGAATATACAAATTTAAGAAAAACGAGATAGATAATGAGATAAAAAATTATAGATAAAAGAAAATTTTCTTAAATGGATTTTTCATATTTTATCAGAAGTATATTTCAATATATTTGTATCAGAAAAAAGGTTTTGTCGTGTGCAAATTGGACAAGCAGATTTTAACTGGGTGTGGTTGGGTTGAGAAACTTGAGGCACAGGTTGGATTTGATTTGTCGTTCTACGGTCATTGTTTGCACATTTTAAACTAATTAGATCGGGACCTGCAGTTTGACGTGGATTCCGAAACACTCCCATACATCCATACCATCTCGGGGATTCGGACTTGAATCCTATGGTACCAAAAGACAGACCGCCAGACAGGTGATCAGGCCGCATTTGTAACTTTAAAATTAAAAATAAATGCTTTAATTAATGCAGCAATATTAATTTTAATAAAAATATAATAATAATACTGAAATATAAATAATAATAATACACATATAAGTTATACAAATTATACTCAGTGTTCTTTTATATCTTTTGAATCAAAAATCAATATAAATTACGTTTTTATTATATTTACATTATAATATATTTACATTACATTTTTACAAGAAAGGTTTTTTTGTACGTATAAATGAGAAAAAAGGAAGGTTGAATAAAATATATTCCACTGCAAAAGAAAAACGATATTCTGAAGACTATAGACACGTTAATGTGAAGAGTTTTCGGAATTCTAAAGCTTCCACAGATTCCTGGGCAGAATAACAAATGGCCTTCATCAAGACAATTTCCAAATCAGCAGGCAAAGCTTGATCGAAGGGAAGTTTTGAGAAGAGCGCCAATCGCGTGGTTTATTGGAATTGGAAAAGAAGGAAGTTCGAAGGAAAAGTCGTTCGGCGTTACGCCGAACGACTTTTCCTTCGAACTTCCTATTAGAATTCCACGCAATGGAAGTTATTTTTTTCCCTCGCAAAAAAGTAAGAAGAAAAAGCTCCAAACGAAAATGAAAAAAAAAAGAGAGAGAGAGAGAGAGTTCAATTTAAAGAACAAAGCCAACTCGGTGCATTCCGATGGCCCGTGGAGCTGATATGAGATTTCGCTGTTTGGCGATCTGGAGGATAGAATTGCAAATTGGAATCTGCATTTACTTGGCAAAGATTTGAAATAGTTTATTCGGATGCTGATTGTGAATCGCTTTCCCCGGCTTCCGGCATTTGAATTTCATCGACGACGGAATGATAAAATATGCCATGGCTGAGTTTTTGACTTCCAAATTTCGTGACCTTTAAGTGAAGAGATTTTTTGTTCGTATCCCTACGTACTGAATTTACATTGATATTGAAGGATTATTTAGTAGTGTATCCTTTTTTAGGAATTAGAAAATGTTTGCATAAAAAAAATTATGTTCTGATAAGTGAGAAAATTTTAAACAAAATTTAATATGAATTATTGTTTACATAAGCAAAACAAGACCAAAAATCTACCAAGAAATTTAACAAAAAGAAAGCTATGTTCACAAATATAGTTTTGTATATACAAGTTTAAGAAAAATGTAAAATATTTCTTATAAAATAAGATTAGAAATACAGATATTCTTAAGATAATAAAAATATATATGTATAAAAGAATATTTTGATTTTATTCAAATTTATTTGTACCAGAAAAAAAGTATTGTAGGGTGCAGGTTTGGCAATCAGTTTGTAAATGGGTGTTTTTGGGTTGAGATATTTGAGACAGAGATTGGAAAACTCACAACTGTATTGACACACACCACAGACATACTATTAGAGATATGCATTATTTAACACATTTAAAGCCAAACGAAAAAGAAAAAGGAACCCCCCAAAAAAAAAAAAAAGACGTAGAGAGAGTTCAATTTAAAGAACAAAGGTAACCCCCAGTGCATTCGCCAGTTCCAACGCCAAGATTCGAACATGAAGACTAATGTACCAAAGACCAAAGCGCTAGACATTTTGTCCTCAGGAAGAATTTTTGACTTTAAAATTAATAATAAATACTTTAATTAATGTAGCAATATTCATTTTAATAAAAATATAATAATAATATTGAAATAACAACAATAATAATAATAATATTAAACATATAAGTCATACAAATTATACTCAATGTTTTTTCAATCAACAATCAATATAAATTACAATTTTGATATTTTGTTTTTACCTATAAATCTTTTGTTTACATAAATCAGAACAAAGGAAGGTGGAATAAAATGTATTCCTCCTCAAAGAAAAACTATATTTTTTGAAGATTGTTGGCGAATTAATGTGAAGAGTTTTCGGAATTCTAAAGCTGCCACAGATTCCTAGGCAGAATAACAGATGGCCTTCATCAGGATAATTTCCAAATCAGCAGGCGAAGCTTGATCGAGGGAAGTTTTGAGAAGCGCGCCAATCGCGTGGTTTATTGGATTTGCAAAAGAAGGAAGTTAGAACGCCGAGCAACTTTTACTCCGAACTTCCTATTAGAATTCCGCGCAATGGAAATTCTTTTTTTTCTTTCGCAAGAAAAGAAGAAAAACCTCTAAACGTGAAAAAAAAAAAAAAAAAAAAAAAAGAGAGAGAGAGTTCAATTTAAAGAACAAAGGTAACTCGGTGCATTCCGATGGCCGTGGAGCTGATATGAAATTTCGCTGTTTGGCGATCTGGAGGATAGAATTGCAAATTGGAATCTGCATTTACTTGGCAAAGATTTGAAATAGTTTATTCGGATGCTGATTGTGAATCTCTCTGCCCGGCGCCCCGGCATTTGAATTTCATTGATGTGACGGAATGATAAAATATACGATGGCTGGGTTTTTGACTTCCAAATTTCGTCACCTATAAGTGAAGAGATTTTTTTTCTTACCTTCGCACTCAATTTACATCGATATTGTGGGATTATTTCATAGGGCACAGTTTTCTGGGAATTCGCAAATGTTTGCATAAAAAAATTATATTTCTGATGAGTGAGAAAATTTTAAACAAAAATTACTTATCAATTACTTATTTACTTAAAAAAACACCAAGGAATATAAAACGAAAGCTATGATCACGAATATAGTTTTGTATATACACGTTTAAAAAAAAATGAAATATTAGTTAGTTATAAAATAAGAATAATCTTAAAATAATAATAAAATTATAGATGAAAGAATATTTTGATTTTGTTCAAATTTATTTGTATCAAAAAAAAAGGTTCTGTAGTGTGCAGGTACAGCAACCGATTGTTACTATTGTTTTAATGGAAATTAAATTAAAAGTAAATTAAGTGAATATAGTAATATTGGCAAAAATAACTCCTATTATGATATTGTATATTAAAACTACGTAACTTTTTTTGATGAAAATTATTTTTAAAATAAAAATAGTTCACGAGAAAAAATTCTAAATTTACATAATTTAATTTATTTTAATTGAGACAACTTTTTTGTGTACTACATCATTAGTTAGAGATTATTATGTAATAATAAATATGTTGGAATATTACTCTAGATTTAAATAAACTTTATCATAGTTTAAAGAATTCTTATATACATTTATCAACATATATTGAAATTAATACATAACATCTCGGCCTATATTAAACCTATAACGCCTACAACAAGAGAACCACTTTCAGGTTCATAGGAACACCTTAATTTTTATTTACAAGCACTATATAGTACTAACAGTACTATATATATACTACTTAAATAATGAACTCTGGATCATTATACAAAAAAATAAAAGTTTAAAAATATAAATTTTATCACAACTGCAGGATTAAATCACAAGTGCAGTTCACTTTAAATTCGGAGATTTTCAAAGTTCTCGAATCTACGTTGAATCTAATTGCCTGGTTTACGGCAGACCTTAATTATTACATGGTGTGATACACGAAATCCCAAGGGGTGATTCAATTTGAAAAAACAGGTGGAAACTCCGGGCCTATTCAGTCACTTGAAAGAAAATAAAAATAAAAACAACACTTCTGGTCGACTCGTCGCAGAACCCTCTCCTTTATTCTCTAAAAACCCCCATTATGGAGAATCCGTCAAGAGGGTGGGGGAGGAGGTCAGCTTCCCTCACTTCTCATTAGAGTAGACATTTCTCAGCTCGTGGTCTATCACCAATCACTACGGAACAACTCATGGTATAGTCCATATTCAATCTGTAGTTGTTTCGACCTGTGGAGGTCGCAGAGACATTCGCTAATATCCTGAGTCTCATTATACATGATACCGAATATCTGCTATCAGAATTGAGTGACAGGTTGTTCTCATTATTATAAAACACTAATAACCTACAACATTGCTTGTCTGCTGTCAAATTTGAGTGAGGGGTTTTATTATATACTTCTCAAATAACATATATTCCTCTCTCTTGGGAATGAAATGCAAAAACTCTTCTCGTGAGAAAAAAAATGCTAAAACGCTTATAAAATATGAAATAATGCGATAAAGGCGATATCATGGGTCGAGGTATTAAATTGTTAAATTTATTAAACTATATTAGCATTTTAGACAGTCAAATAACAAGTTCTTAAGATAATAAGGTACTAAAATCTCCAGTATAAGTAGCAAGGAAAGATAAAAATAACTATGCAGTTCAGAATCGGGGAAAAACATCCAAAATCATAAACATAAAATTAGTCCTAAAATATTGTTTATTTCAGAAAATATTTTGAGACTCACGACTTTAGATAAGTAAATAGTGCCATTAAGTGTTAGTATTTTGTAAAACTTTTCCAAATAACTTTTTTTTTCGATTTATTGAATGTTATCTGCCTCAAGTTTGTTGCATAAGAAAATCATAATGTTCTAGATCAAGATAATAAATATTAAAATTCAATTGGAGTTATAGTTTGACATACGATTTTTGAATTTCATGGCGTATTTTGCAGTACTCAAACATTTAAGATTCTGTGTATTTACTTAAGTGACCTTACAGTTTAGCAATGCAAAGATGAATTTTTTTTTCTATACTTATTGAGAAATTTTAGAGGAAACTATTTTTTTTCCCTACTATCTAGAGATGCAGGAACTGCTTTATTTACGAAAAATAAATAATTACATTAAAACAAATTAATGAAAATGTATGTAGATAAATCTACTTTTATGCATTTATTTCGCTTCTGAAATGAGATATCTTTCTTCTTTTCCATTGACGCAGAAGCTCCATGGTGGGCGAAAACCTTCTGCTTAGTTCGAGAGATAGGACATTTTCATTTTACGGGTAGGATTGTTAGCCCTACGCACAACGCTCTACAGTCACATTAGACTGGTACCTACGATTTAAAATGGATTCCGAGTCATTACAAATATCCAGAGCAACGCAGGGACTCATACCCGAAATCTGTGGCACCGAGCTCCAGGTGTCACAGTTTTATAAACACATCTGTAGAGATATCTAGCGAGATATCTTTTATATTTTTTAATTAAATAACCTTTTCTTCGGACTGAAGGAAGAGGCCAAAACGTGGTGTCTCAATGGGGGTGCCGACTAACATGCCCCACTTTGGTGCACACTGGGTAGCATTGAATGTGCTACGCATCTGCCATTATTGTAGCAAATATCCTCAGGTTAAAGTAACAGGAACTTGAAATTAAAGTTAAACCAACTTCAAACATTATTTTAATTAGCACATTAACCTAATTGTTTTAAAATCTAATCTTTCTAAAATCCAAATTAAAAATGTTTAAACGTTAATAATCAATGTAATTAAAAATTAAAAATTAATGTTAATTAAAAATATTTTAAAATCATAAAATCCATGTTTTTAAATCTTTTTAAAATCCATATTTCCATTATTATTCATTCTTTATGCTATTTAAATTTTATCTATCTTTATTATCTATACTGGACTTTCAGTTTTTAAAAATATATTTTCGTTCCAGCTCGCACGCGACCTTTGAACTAATGATCCGTCAACATCAAGTATTTGACTATTTTAAAAAGGAGCAAAGTAGTCTGCTGGGATTTTAGATAGAACTTTTAGAAGTATATGTAATAAATTTACTTGCCTTGGAGAAAACTCCATGTAAAAACAGTCCGACTTTCAATGTGAAACACCTTGTCGTAATCGTTGAGTTTTCTCGATTTTCCAAACTGTTACTGTAGTGTAAATTATTTGTGGGAATCAAATGCTTTTCTATTTGCCTCCTAACTAACTAGTATCCTAATAAACTGATGATGGAGATAACGAGAGGACGTTAATTTTTTGAATTTATGAATCGATTTGTGTAAAATTTCTTTTCTGTCAATGAAAATGTTATATATCAACTGTATTGAGCAGTTGGGTTGAGACACGTTGGAAAACCCACAGCTTTATTTACAAACGCAGAGACATCATACATAAAATTTGAGACAAAAAATATAACACATTTAAAGATACATAATTATGGATTAGAGGAAGGAACCCTTTTCCAAGCCGAAAATCCGAAACTCGGCTATGTACAAGGTGCACAAAATATACTTCCTCTCCTAGTGAGAGTCTGTAGGCCAAATGATCGTTTCTCCTAAACGCCTTTGGGAGCACTCTTGCCAGTGGGTAGGTTTCGTTTGGTTTGTCGCTCTTCGGTCATTTTGCTCGCACTTTGGACTAATCAGACCGGACTACAGTTTAATGTACCCATTGGGTAGGAGGAAGCGTGGTTACAAATGCATAGTAATTCTTGCTAAAAATTTCCACTACAATCTTTTTCCTAGATAATTATCTACAAACTGTTGATGTTTTCAAACACCTTCCATTTTGAATTTATATATATATATATATTAATTTAAAATAAATAAATTAAATTAAAAGTGTGTGAATTAAATTATATATATATATATATATATATATATATATATTTAATTCACACACTTTTAATTTAATTTATATATTTTTAATTTAATTTATTACATGTTTTTAGTTTAATTTATATATTTTCATTTAAATTATAAGGCCTTAACTGATGAAATTCTATCACTTTAGCGACAATAAATGATTATATTTTTAATATCATATATAGATTTTATTTCAAAACTGGTAAATTAAAAACGGAAGGACATAAAAAAAATACTCAAACATCATTAATTTAACATTTTATTTTTATAATTAACCTTTTTATGTTATGTGATTCGCTATGAAAGTTTATTTGTAAGTATAAATAAAATTTAATAATTTATTAAAATTATTTTGTGTCTGGCATTAACTATTTCATGACGATTCAATACTATGAAATTTAAAAACTATAATCAACAATTCATATTCTCTTCGGACATATTATACTCAATTTAGAAGCAAGCTTAGGATAGGGATTTATTTTTATGAGACAAATATAAATTCACTTTTTGTTATAATAGTTAATGTTTAGCAAAAACAGTAAACGAAAGAAACACATAATAAAGTTAACCTTTTTTTTCTGTTCCAAATGAAAACAAGTAGGAAACAGTTTCATATGTTATTTAGGAAACACTCGGTTTTTATAAGAAAATGTATTGTTCCCAGCGCACCCATTCTAACGGAGGCTATAAAGATGGCCGTTATGATAATGCATCTAGCCAAATTAAATCGATTGCACGCTGGGTAATTTAGAAATATTGTTACAATTCTTTAGAGCTTACATGTCATTAAGATGAATGGTTTGATTTGGCTATTACTTAAGGCTTTATTGCCGACGACATTAAGATACAATGTTAAATTGCTAAAAGTCTCTCAAAAACTAAAAGACTCTTTGGATAAATAATCCACGTAACATTTCGAGTTAGTATGTGGCGAAGAAGTAAAGTAATTTGTTTATTACTTGAATGGAAACAAACGTAGGCGGAGGAAATTGTACCAAAAGGAATCTTTAAATTAAGGTGAACATAAAATGAGGATGTACCTAAGATGTTCTTTAAAGAATTCCCCAACTAAATTAAATTGAGTAGAATTATGGAAAACAGTTACAATTTTATCATGTTTCTGATATGGAAAAGATTCTTTGTTTACAGATATTTAATGTGTTTAATGAGAATTTTTAAGGCTAAGGAAATCTCAGTATGTAGTGTGCAAGTTGGGCAACCAGATTGTAACTGGAGGCATAGGTTGGAGAACTCACAGCTTTATTGACACACGCACAAACACCACACACATATAGTTAGAAACATACAATATTTAACACATTTATTGACAGATAATTATAGATTCGTAGAGGGACTCCATTTCTAGGACCTGATGGCCGAGGGGCTAACGCTATGGAACTCGGTACCACAGGTTTACAGGCTAGATTATTGTTTACTAGATTTTATTATTCAAACTTCAAACCGAAACTTCTAGCAGTTTTATTTTAGTAGTCTATGACTTTTTTTATTGAACGGTAGGCCTCATGATCACTGAGGATACTAAGAGGAGGACACTACATTAGGAATGACTTTTAAGGTATTTCCTCTGTTCCTCATTTACTTATCTTATGACAAAAAAAGTCAGGAAACTCCAAACGTGCTATCTGATGATCGATACAAGACTCTTTAGACACATTGTCGCTAAAGAGAGCCTCCTTGCCTTTGACAGCAGTGGACGCTAGTGACGTTACCATCAAATTTGAATCTCAGCCTTTTTGCATGCTCTAGCTGTAGACGTTACTCTTTATTACAAGTCGATCATTCTTAAATATTAAAAGCTGGTTTTAACTTTTGTAGAAAAAAAGAAATTTACTTATCAAAACAGTACAGTATCATAAAATAAAATTACGTCTTATTTAATTTGAATGACTTGTTAATTTTTTAATTAAAGTTTTCAATGATCTGCGCTTGGTTTCGTGGTAATGCATCCCAGAGATCTTGCACGAGGATGAAGGTTTAATATTGTACATGACGTATTGAAAGATTTTCTAGAAAAATGACATGACTTTGTTTGACGATGGTGACAGATAGTTCTTTATTAACAACACTTATTCATGTTGAAAGTTTCTGAAAAGATTTTTAATTACGTCACCAAAATGTGGTGCAGTTATCGATTAAAGTTCTATTGGAAAGCCTTAATTTACTTTATACTATTCAAACGGAACAAACTGAAGTAATAATCCTTTTCAAAAAGATGTTAAAACAGATAATTCATTAGGTCGACGAAGTAAGTGTGTATCTTATCGAAAAAAAACTGATGTTGATAAGAAAAGTAAATACAATAGTTTAATAAATGCCTCTATTTTTATATGATTTATTTCCGCTTTTCAAAGAATGTTTGTTTTATTTAGCGAATATTTTCTAAATCTCATCTCTATTTGCAGTGCTGGATTTATTTTTGCCATCTGAAATGCTTCCCACAAAGATTCATTGTTTGCATAGATCTTCAGCTTAATGGGCCGTCCAACAGAATCCCAGGGATATTTGATGGCATTAAGATGAGGTGATCGAACTGGCCACTCCATCATCAGACACTATCAACGTCCAAACTGTTTTTCTTACTTGTGTGTATTGATATAAAGGTGGTAGATCAACATAATAATGGACTTTTTTTGCCGTATAGGGCGATAAAATAAATGTCTAAAGATACATACTATATTAGAATCACACGCAGAGAATAAATTATTTCTGTAACAGTTCATTTTTTCCTCTTTTTTTGTTTATTTTAATTTATTAATATTTTGCAATCATTTTTTATTTTCGACCAATTGGAGCAATAAATTTTTTTACAGGCCCTTGTAATGCTACTAAATTATATAAAGAAAAAAAATTACTTCTAAATTAAATGAAACACAGAGCAAACTACTTCCAGAGAGTAACTACAGAGACTTTAAATAGTCATGTTTATTATATTATTGCGAAGTGTTACACTTTTGATGATATCAAAATGAAACTAGAAGTTTATATATTGGCTCATCTTAGTTTTTCCTTCCCCAACTACAGCTCAAATATCGAATCACCATTTAACCTAAACCTAACTGCATAGTTGGAAATAAGTTTTGTTCTGACATGGAAACACTTGTTTTTAAATATGAAGCAAGGAAGTTATGTCTCCGAGCTATAACAAAGTAAAAGATTATTCTCTTATATAGGCAGTAAACGATAATAATTATAGAAAAACAGAAAACAGATTACGAATTCCAATTTATCATTTGTAAACAAGCCCTTTTTAGTAGGTTGAAATGAAGAGTTTAACACCATCATTATACGCTTTTTCATAATGCCACAAATCATTAAATATGTTAGAAATATATCATTAATGGTTAGATTTGCTATTGTGTTATGTTTATTTTCACTTTA
The DNA here is from genome assembly GCA_021605075.1 of Caerostris darwini. Lineage (NCBI taxonomy): Eukaryota > Metazoa > Arthropoda > Arachnida > Araneae > Araneidae > Caerostris > Caerostris darwini. Next base: position 786,978 of record BPLQ01003352.1, read on the forward strand.
CTATTGCTCAGAGACATACTTTCATTGATTTCGAATTAAATACACCCACTTATATATCAGATGTAAGACAATTTTGATTCATAAATTTTGAAACAAATATTAGTTACTATATTATAAGAATATCTCGATTCATAGTCACAGGAAAATATCAATTTCAAGGCCTGAAGGCTGAGTGACTAGAGTTAGGTACTATAGGTTTCGGGTTCTGGTCCCGGCGGTTTGTAATGGTTCGGAATCTATTTTAAGCCGTAGGTCCCGGTCTAATATGACTGTTAGGCTGACAACCCTACCCCTTAAAAAGACAGCCTCACAGAGCCACATAGACTTCAGCTTCATGTCAATAGAAACTGCCCTCTTTCAGTCCTGCCATGAGACCTTCGGGTTCTTGAACTTGGTCTAGATGTTGCTGTCTACCAAGTGGGATAAGAAACAACAGCAGATATCAATTTCTCACAACCAAAGAAAGAAATAATTTTAAGTTCTAAAATTCAGAATTTGCACACGTTTTGCAAAATTCAGTTTTACTAGTTAACTTCCCATTTTTGGTGGTGCTATGGATTTCATGACAGCAAAATTTCATCTTTACTTTTATCATGATATATAGTGATATTATGAGCTATCGTGATTATTAGATACATATAGAGATATACATAAATACAGAAATCAAATGCTAACAACATTAGAACAAATGATTCCAACGCTTGTCTTTCTTAAAACTCAAATATATTTTTAATGAGTTGGTAAAAGATGAAAATTTCAATAAAAGGAAAATTTCTAAAGATGTTAGTTACCAAACACAACAAAACAATTCATTCCATTCTCTAACTTTTTTTCATTTAACTAATGTACTTCCTTCATTAATCATCTTTTTCTTCGGTTAGAACATAATAAACCTTTCTTTCGTCTTAAAAATCCTCCAACTTTCTCTTGTTTGCTGATTGTCCCTCTGTATCTTTGCTTTGCTATTTCGGCCCCTTTTCTCCCTAATTTCCTTCCACCCTCTGCAGTACTTATCTTAAAGACGTCTTTCTTTGCTATTTCGAAGTCTTTTGTTGGGAATCGATCCGGAATTCTTCACACGTGTATTTGCGCTTACGTTCATTTGACATCGTTACGTGCTCTATACGCCTATTCAGCATGACTGAGGAACATTTTGGGAGGAGTTTATTTATCTCCGTTTTGTGAAATTTATTGGTGTGAGAAGGGATTAGAGTTAGAATTAAATTTAACAATTAAAAATAGGCCTACACCTTGAAGAAATTTATTACTCAGGCAGTCATCATTCAGGAAAAAATTAATCCTTCTTTCCTTTTTTTTTGGAAAGATAATTATCTGGAAACTAAAGGTAGTGACGCATATCTAATTTAACTAGCTTTATGTTATTTTAATTAAAGAAAAGAAAAATTACATTTATATAAGAGATTATTTTAAAATAAACGCATAACAATTTGATGGTAAGTGATTATATTTTTAGCACAGCTATTATGTTTGAAAATCGATCAAGTGAATCAAGTTGAAAGATTTCGCTAGATATGCTTGAAAATCGGACAAATGAATCCAGTTGAATGTTTTCGTTAGGCTTGTTAAAAATCGGACAAATGAATCCAGGTGAATGTTTTCGTTAGGCTTGTTAAAAATCGGACGAATGAATCCAGGTGAATGTTTTTGTTAGGTTTGTTTAAAATCGGATAAATGAAACCAGTTGAAAGATTTCCAATCCAGTTGAAGGTTTTCGTTAGGTTTGTTAGAAAATCGGACAAATGAATCGCGTTGAAAGTTTTCGCTAGGTATGTTAAATTTGTTTGCCGAAAATTCTCCCTATCGGGATTTAGGTATTGATAAAATTTGTAGGAAGTGCAAATTATCTAGATGTTATCCGAAGAGATTCACGTTAGAAATTGCAAGGAAATCAGGTATCAGTATTGAATAAATGAAGTAGTTTTCCCATTGCCATTAACTGGTTCGTAGGAGAAGTGTAAATGTCTCAACATAAAAAAAAAACTTACTGAGCTAAAAAGATTATTTTAACTGAAAAAATAAAGAAAAAAAATCAGAAATTCTTCTTTATACATAACATACAAACATTGCTAAGGAAAAATAAATGACTTTAACAACTATTAACAACGATAAAATAAAAGATTTTTAATTTTTTTTTCAAAACTCAACAAACGACTTCAAATATCTTCAACAAAAATTTATTTTACAAACAATTACATTAGATGTGTGTGTGTGTACAGAATTAAAAATTTAACAAAAAAAAAAAAATTTCTAATGAGGTTTACAATCACAGCAAAACAAATTCTCCCATTTTTTTCCCTTTTTCATCAAACTCATGTCTTTCCTTCATTAATTATCTTTTTCTTAGATTCGAACAGAGTAAAATCGTCTCCGTCTTAGTTAGGAATGACCCTTATTTCCTCACCATTTTTCTATACTTCTGTTGCTTCCCTATTTCTGTCTTAATTTCTTCCCCCTACTCTTCTGCACTCCTTTTAAAAGCGTCTTTCTTTACTATTTCGACTTTTGTTGGAAATCGATGGGGAATTTTCCACATGTGTGAATTTATGCTTAAGTTCATTTGATGTCGTTAATCAAATAATACGTCTTCTCAGATAAGGTGAGGAATATTTGGAGATTTTTTTTGTCATTCAACCTTTTATGAGATTTATCGGTATTAGTACTGAAATTCCATGAAGAGTTATGTAAAAATTAAATTTATCTAATAAAAAGTGGTCCACTCTCCGACAGAATTGATTTTTGTCATTAGGACATTTGCTATTATAGAAGAAATTAATTTCTTGTTCAGTTTGAGAATCTGGAATTTAAAGGGCAGATGAGAAGCTTAAGTTAAAGGGGTAAGTTAAAGCTATAAGTTAAAGGGATTTTATGAGAAGCTCCTAAAATAACCCTAAAGTAGGCCATGCATGTCGTAAAATGGGTACCCAATGACTGGGTGTATTAAAAAGAAGAAGTCTGACTTTATAGTGGGGTAAAGTCAGCCTTCTCTCTTTGGGTGTCCCATTCTTTGTGCTGCAAGGTCAAGGACGAAAAGAGGCTGCAATTTTCAAACAGAAGCTTTATCATAACTCGTTGGTTAACACGGGTTCATGGACTTGGTCTAGATGTTGTGTCGATCAAGTGAGATAAGAAACAACAGAATAGAATAGTCAATTCTAAAAGTTTGATTCAAACATCTGTCAATGTGTAAATTTTGTATCTAACCGTACAGAATGGTTGCCCATCAAGAAAAAAAATTATTTATTAGTCACATATTACTCTACAGAACATATGGCCGCTTGATGGTCAATTGGCTAGCTCTTTGGCTTTTGGTACCATAGAATTCAGGTCTGTATCCTGACTGTGGTATGAATGTTTGTTAGTAGTTCGGAATCCACGTTAAACTGTAGGTCCCTGTCTAATTAGCCCAACTTGTGCACAAAATGACCGTAGAGCGACAAACCAAATCAAACTACAGAACATACATTTATTGGTTATTTAACTATAAATACCATAAAGCGTTACCTATAATGTTAAATAAAGAGTTAAATTTCCAAACAGAAGTTTTTGACTCCACAAATGAACTATAAAGAAAACTACTACGATTACGCAGAATGGAGGTATTTTAAATCATTTAACTAAAAATCCCTCCATGATAGCTAAATAATGGGACATCAATGTGGCTCGCATTTTAAGGAAAGTTAACTTGTACATAGGGGAATGTATTATATCATAAATACCTCTGAATTAGAGAAAAATTGCAAATAATCGAATGTATTCTATAAAGAAAGGTAATCTTAAAATTGCAAATAATCGAATGTATTCTAAGAAGATCTAAAGAAGGGTAATCTTAAAATTGCAAATAATCTAATGTATTCTCTAAAGAAGGGTAATCTTAAAATTGCAAATAATCGAATGTATTCTCTAAAGAAGGGTAATCTTTAACGAGTTAATTCTTACTGGTTCACACTGTGAAAATAGAAAAGATAAATCTTGCAATTAAATATTGACAATATAGAGACAAAGATAATTTTTCTTCTGTGTCTATGCAAACAACTTCAAATGACTTCTACGAAACTTTTATTTTATATAAGCATTCAGAGATTTAAAATTTTAACCAAAGAGCTATCTGTAATGACCTTAGTTACCTATTACAACAAATCAAATCTTTGCATTCTTTTCCTTTTTTACTCCTGAAATGATGTCCTTCCTTCATTAATCATCTCTTCGTTTTAAACAGAACAGATTATTTCCCGTCGTTTTAGTTAGGATTTATCTTTATTTGTTCACCATCTTTCTGTACCTGTGCTTTGTTAGCTTTCCCATCATTTGTCTTTTAAATATATTTCGCCTCTATTCTGTATTCACGCAAAGATTTTTTTAACCATTTCGATTTTCTTTGTTGTTGGAAATCGATATGAAATTCTTCACATACGTATTTGTGCTTAAGTTCATTTGACATTGGTTACATGGACTAAATGCCTTCTAAAATTTGATAAAGAATATTTGAAAACTTTTTTTTATCCTGAGGGATTTATTGGCGCGTGTAGAAATTTTTTTCGGGAAAGACGTGAATTATTTAAGTTCAACTGATAAAAAGTGGTCCAAAACTCGATGATATTATTACTTTTTTTGCTCAATCGTCATTGTGGAAAAATAAATTAATTATACTCCATTTTGTGAATATTTATTTTTTAATGCCTGGAATTAAAAAAAGCAGACAATATTAAAATAAATATTTATTTTTGATTGATCAGAAAATAATTTTTATGTAAATCAAATTTGCCAAATTTTAATTCACATAATCAAGTCATATAAAATTAAATTAAGAGTGTTAAATATAATGATTATTTAACGTGAAAAATAACCATGAAGGAATCTTTTTACTGTTACATTTATTAGTTCGAAATTCTTTAAAACAGTTAAACCCATAAAGGTTTCTCGAAAAACTCTGTAGAACATATTTAGCTATAAAGAATTATTAATATATGAAGTTGTATCTGTACCATATTTCCTCAGTTATAAATACTAGTTATGCAACAAGATATATAGTCATTGCTTATATCATCTTCGTAAATAAAACTCACGATTCTTTCTTTAAATAGGTTTTAAAGTTGTGAAAGAGTTAATCTAGGCTTCTGAATGATGTTTCAAAAATCTTTATCATGACAGAAATTGAACTTCTGCTTCAAATCAATTTTCAGAAATGTATCAAATTAGATTTCTATGCAGGTGCGCAAATCTCAAGCTTCCATATACAGTTTTTAAGCAAACAGCCATGAAATTGTAGAAATGAGATTATTATTCCAATCAGGAATGTCTAATTAAAGATCCCTAACTGATATTTTCTTGAATATCTTGTAAACGTTTTATAATAATTTCAAAACACTTTATATCTTAAAAGATTGGTGATACTAGAAAGCTAACCGCATAAAGATTTTTAAATATTAAAATTTTTGTTTGCCACATTGGTATTAATTATTTAAGTTTTTTAAAAAACATTCTCAACAATTTGAGCTAAAATTATATTTTTACTTTTAGAAAAATATTTTTTTTTCGACGGGGCAAAAAGTTTAGAAAAATATTATTTAGAGAGAGAGATATTGCTCATTAAGCTAAAGTTTCTCTTAACAATGGAATAGTCAATTTCTGAACTCTTTTATCTCCCAAACTTTTAATAGTATCTCCACAAAAAGAACTGTGCCACATTAATTTTATCATGGTGAGTCAATTACACTAAAAATTACGGGTCTCGTAATGGAAAAATTTCGAGTTAGTGGTTAATTAACCATGATTAACCATTAATTTTGATAATCAGTTGCATTGCACCATAAGTATTCTCTTTCGAACCATTTCTAACGATAACACTTATGTGAAGACCTAATGATAATTACAAAAGTTATTAAGGGTGTTTCATTTTTTTAACTGTAAGGTGGGTTGGTGAAAATCGTTAAAAAAGTAAAAGAAAAGGGGGAGGAGGGGGGAACACCGCGTATGAATGAACATATCGTCTTACAGGCGAAAAGTGATTGTAGTTCAGAAGGCGAGATTGTTCAGAAGCTGTGTAAGACAAGGGGGATGGAAAATATCATATTTTATTGTGACCATACGTCTTGATAATGCTGTCCTTTCGCCTACTATCCTGAATATTGCCTCTTAATTGCAGATTTTTATTAGCGGCACTTTTTACACTGGTGTAAGGAAAACAAAGGAAATCTTACCAATAAAGTCACGTTCTCTTTACAGATAAGAGTCGTTTTAGTGTCGCAACCGGTTATCAAGGCAATTGATATAGAGAAAGGCAGGGAAACAACTTTATCTCACTAACACCAGGAAAAGAGACCATTACGATGGTCCTGGTGTGCTCGTCTAGGGAGGCATTAGAATGAGGAAGTGAATTAATTTGAAACTTTTTTGCGAAGGAATTCTTACTGGAAAACGCTGTTCTCAGCAAGTAATTCTCTTCCTCCCCAAACGTGCGTCTGTGCAGGGGTGCAATTTGTTTATATATATATATTTTTTTTGTGGGCGATAACACCAGACCACATCGGACTTGTGCTGTTGAGGAAATTGTAGAAAGGGAAGATATTTCTAGAATAGATTGTGAAGACACCCTGACTGAGAAGGTTGATTTGTGAAGACACCTTTCAGCACGACTATATTCGTCGGAAAACACACAACTACTCAAAAAGAGATTAATGAAGGGAGTCTTCAATAATCTGGCAATGAATATGGAAATACAATGTCAAACAATCATTGCAAATAAGAATAGTCATACTCTTAACTAAGAGGAATCGTGTTTGTTGTAATAAGTTTTGGACAGAAAGGCATTTGTACCAACGCTACTCTTTCGATAAGGTTTAGTTCATTTCATAAAGCCTAGTTTTTATTTTATACAATTTTTACGTTAATACGATTTCTTCATGGTTTAATTAAATTATACTGCGTTTGAATTCTAAATTTTGCTTCTCCTAGGACATTTTTTGTACAGTAAATTGAAAAAAAGGCGTTGCCTAATACATATCATAGTACATGATCACAGAGAACTATATTAATAACTAGAGCAGTTTGCTAAAAGTTAAACTTATCTTTACAACATACCTTTTTATTCACAATATTCCATCCATTTTGTATTATATTCGGATAGAATCATTATAGATTGAAGGTTAATTAGATGCACGCATAACAATAAATTTTTAATTCTCGGAGGACTTGTACACATATTTTACGTAGAATATGCATTTTATTGCTTAAAAATATAGTTTAAATTAAAAAAATGAAGCATTAGCCCTATTTTTTTACAACAATAGATAAACTGTTTACACACACACGTGCATATATATATATATATATATATGATATTCTGATATAAAAAACCCTCAAAATGATTAGACAAATACAAAAATCAAAAGGTATAATGGATTGAACTGCATTGACAGATAAAAAAGAACACAATTTCTACACAATATACAAAAACAGGATATGAAATAAGCAGGAAATCCATAAAAGCCGAAAAGAATTATTAAAAAAAAAGATGAAATACTTATAAAGTCCCAAAAGAAATTAATTATAACATCTTGAGAACAGCTTTATCAAGCAATATGTACTCATAGAATGTTACAAACTATGCTATTTCTGCTGGCTAGATGACTGAATCCAAGTCAAATACATATCTAGTGACATATTACAATAAAATAGAGCAGACAAAATAACCCTCTGTTTAGAGTTAACAATAGATAGAATAGAAGAAAAACAATTTTGCAGTGTAGCCTGCTTGTTCCGTGTCAAATTGACCATACTATTATAAACAGTCACAATAGTGCGGCTATCATTCGAGTGATTGGCTACTGGTTACGAACAACAATTTATCTGACTAGGTAAATTATATATATATGAATATACATATATAAATATATCATGTAATAAATATACCTATTTATAATAAATCTTTATATATATTTATATCTATATCTATCGATTTGTCTGTCTATCTATCTATCTCTATCTCTCTCTCTATATATTTAATAACTTTAGAGGAATTAACATATCCTTTTATATGATGTCAGATGTTTCTGTCCGTTTTAGATACAGATGAAACAAATCACTTAGTTTTAACCATTCCCAGTAGTTTAAGAATTTACTACTAAATAGTTTATCGCAATAAACTAATTAAAATACGAGAATAAAGATTAAATTACATTTCAGCTTAATTGAGACAACCGGGAAAGCCCTTTCTAACTAGAGTTAAAATGCCGACTCCCATAATTCGACAATAGATACAAAAGGGCCGTGTTTATCGCTGAAGATGAACTTCGTAATTAGTTCTGAGTTTGTAATTGTACCTTTCAGCGTTGTTCCTCATACGGGAGTTTCTCCTGCTAAGGATGCTAATCATCAGTAAGTCTGGGCTCTAATGAGAACTATAGAAGACTTGTTGAGGGAAAATTAATTCGAACAATTCATATGTCAGTAGCTCTCCGTCTGACAGACAATTCAACTTTCGATTCGGGGTTTTGTGACACAAGAAAGCTGTGGCAAATCGTGGAAGTATTTTTGATTAAAATTGTCTGTGGATTTAAAAATAATTTACACACTGAGTTAAATTATTAGATAAACTCATTGTTCTTATGAAAAATGGCACCCTATTCGATTGTGGAAAATCAGTTATGTAAATAAAATTATCATATAATGTTTACAGATAAATTCTCAGCCTTTATGAAAATGAGCACTAATAATGACACGAGAGGGCGTGTCATAATAGAATTTGTGTCATAGAAGATTTCTAAATAATTATTTAGAATGAGATTAATTTAAACCTTAAATTATTTTCTAAATCTGAACAAAAAAAAAAAAAAAAAAAAAAAAAAAAAAAAACATTACACTTTTGTAGGTTTATTTGAGTGTTATTATTGGGGAGTGTTATTTTATAAATCTTCAACATTTCGAAGTGTTCAAAATTAAGAAAAATTTCACTTTTGATTGATTGTCTTCAGGAGCACCGAACATATTCACAGAATGAACAATCTTTCTTCTTAAAGGGCATGGGTACCATTTAAAGTTATACAGTTATTATAATGTTATGTTATCATAAGTTTATGAGTTCCTGAGAAAGTTGTTTCTGTTTTTCCAGCAACTCTGTTTTCGAGTCACGGATTACTTTGGAAAGTGGAAGACGAGTGGGAATTACTATACTATCCCATGAGTGCCCCAGACATACTCTATAGGCTTTAGATCTGGATATACGATGGGCTAATTCATCTAGCAAATATTCCTTCCAGAATTGGTTTTTCCTGTCAGATGAGCCGTATGAGAATATGCGTTGTCATACATTTAAATGAAATCAGGACCAACAATATCTTTGAAAGATGGAATAAAAGACTTCAAAATCTCATCCATACTTTACAGCAGTCCTAATATGATAAAAATGAAGGCTGGAGTGAGTTTTCCGATTTTTTCTCATATGAATGCAAATGCGAAGAAAATACCCCTGTAAACCTTCCTAAAAGCCAGATTTCTTCTATCCGTCATTGTTGGATTTCGATTGCATAAATGGAACACGAGGTGGTACAAGATGTATAACAAAAGACACATGATGAGCAAATTAAATTTCAGAGTTATATGGATATCATTTTAGAAATGAATTGGGTGAACTAACTAGCTTAAAAAAAGAACAACAAGGCTCCGAAGTAAATTTAAAAAAAATCAAATCTTAGTTATTTGAAAGTAAAAATATGTAAATATGTAGTTGAAAAAAAGTTTGAAGATAATCGTGTTGTCATTAAAATTATGCTATTAAGTTTTGGAAATTTTGATTTCAATCCGATGCATACGATCAGATTATAGGTTAGGCTTAAATTTTGATGATTCTCAAAGTGACCATTATTTTCTCATTCAAGCTTGCTTCTTTTCTCGGTTATAGTGTTGTTGTATAAAGGCTTTGAACATTCCATAAATTTGAAAATCTATAATATTGTTAGTTACAATGCATCGAAATATGAGAGCAAAACTACATTTTTTATTTAAGTTTCATTATAGAGTTCTTCATTGAAGAAAATGATTAATTATTAAAATGAAATGCTCCATATTTTTTAATAAAGTTTTCATTTCATCTGCAATGGTAGAACTTTCTGAAAGAGGGGAGTTATTATTACATTATAGCCAGAAAATTATACCTTAAAAAATCGACTTTTAAGTTATCTGGTACTGAAATCTATGAACTATATTTTGTTTTGCTAAAACACACTGTTTCTTTAGACTCGACAGCCCATGGTGGGCCAAGACCTTCTAGAGAATCTTCTTCCCCTCCCAATTCCTGCTTTGCGACAGTTTTCCAGTTAATAACTCTTAAAACTTTAAAATCTGCCTACACACAATCGGACCATCTCAACTTGGGCCCACTCCTAGCTCTTGTTCCAAAAGTATTGTAATTGAATAACTTAAATGTCAAGGACGAGGGATTTATTTGGCAGATGTGGCCCTCAGCCCCTTAAACAATCTATATAATTCAAAATTTTATCGTTGCCTCCGTAATCCTCATTCACAGCACTAAACATATTTATATGAGCCTTTTGCTCAAAGATGGTCAATTATTCAGCCTGTGTTTCAGTCCAGGTCCAAATCTCAGATCCGTAGGTGAGCGCCGGTCTAATGATTGCATTATATAACATATTTTTGTATACCTCTTAGTTAATTTTAACTTTAAGGAAGCCATGAAGATAGCTCTAAAATATAAAAATCTTTTCAAAAATTCTTTAATAGTTTTAAAAAGAATTCACTTGCTTATAAATTTCTGCCACACAATTAAAAAATAAAATTTTAAAAAGTTTTGGAAATAAATGACAAGCTCAGTTTTCATATAATTCTATAAGAAAATAATCAATTATATAACAAAAGGAAATATTCTATTTCAAATATATTTTAAAATAAAAAGTTTTCTTGAAAATGTGTGAGACTTGCTTTATGTGTTTATGCACTGCAGCTTTTTAAATAAGATTTATGACAAGGGACTTAAAGTCGGTGTACGACGCACATTTTTCTACGAAACACAAAAGAAATGCCGGGATATTCAGAGATATTGCTGAAAGAATGAACTAACTTCCTATAACTTCTTTTAAAAGTCCACAGAGATTTGAATGGAAGCACTGGTGGAAGATAATGTCCTTCTTTCGAATTCCTCTTTCCGCTTAAATGGAATTCTTTCTTATTTGCACTTGAATATCTCAGTAATATGCCATGCAAAAAAGTCTCACTTAAAAGCAGATAAAAGAATCTGTTTCGTCCATAAAGAAGAAATTTGTTATGCGCTTCGAATTAGTTTACCTTTGTACAGTAAGGTAGATTTTTTTTTCTTCTTGAGAATCTTAAAATATTGCCTTTTTTTAATATTGTTCTTGCGAAATAATTACGCTACGTGAAATAAGAATGAGGGTAACAAATATAACAATGTAGTTAAAGAACATTTCTTTTTGTGAAGAAAAAAAAAGTTTTTTTAGAAGTTCGATTCGAAAAGAGCTCTGTTCTGTAAAAAACAAATAATCTTTATTTTTCTTTCTAGGTAACTTTGTTCTGATTCTTAAAACTTTTAAGCTGTAAATTTGTACGTCTAAAAAAAATCTAAGTAAATCTTAACTTTCTTTATATTTCCTCCACCCCATTGCTTTTTTAAAAATAAAAATAGTTTTAAATCACACTTAATTAGGTAGCAGAAGTAATAAAATTTTCATAAAATACTTATAAAATATAATTTAAGGAAATAATTAATTTCCAAATACAATAGAGCAATAGATCCTTTTCATAGAAAAAAATATTTAATAAGCAAATATTTATTAGATACATCTGTTATACAATTTTGTTAGATTATCAGAAACAATAGAAGACGATACAGTATAAAGTAAATCACTTTCTTTCTCTCTTTATATATATATATATATATATAAATAATGTATATATGTAATCAGAATAAAGAATATATATATATATATAGGGTGATTAAAAAGACTATCCCTTTTAATTACATTCTAGCTATAAGTTTCTATATGTTTACAGAAGCTGAATAAAAATTTAAGGTATTTTGAGATATATATTCAAGAATCAAATGAAAAACAACAATTTAACTCTAACAGTTTTTTTGAAAAAAACTATTACAAAATTACAAACAAAAACAAACGTAGAAAGTTACAAACGAATTACAAAATTTCGGGAATTTCAAATAGCAACATCTACTTTTTATTAGAATGTGATCTCCATAGTGAAAAAATATAAATTCCATTAAAACGTACCTCTAGCACGAAAATCACCAAGAAAAATTCAAACAACTCAAAAAAGGCAGAGAAGCAACAGAAAGCGAAACAATTTATTGTGTTTTACAAGTTTCCAAATGAACTTCTTCACACGTTATGACACTTTGCAGGCAGCAGATCGTGGCTAACACTGAAGCCCACTTTCCATAATAAGAGGAATCTGTTGAGCCTGATTTCTAATGGTATCTTTCAAATCAGATACAGTTTGCGGATTAAATTCATATATTTTGGATTTCAGATATCGCCGCAGCCGAAAATCCAATAGAGTAAAATAAGGGGACCTTGGTGGCCAAGAATAAGTAAAATGGCGGGAGATAACTTTGCCACCAAACTGCTGTGTTAAGTAATGTTTGATGGATCGTTATTTGCGATCCATCAAACTTGCATCCACACAACATCTTGCATCCACACAATGTCAGATAGAACATTTTGTTGTTTCAAATTGGGATTTAGAAATTAATCAACATTTCTAGTTAACGAGCACTTGTTACCATAGACATTTGTAAAATTTTGATAGTAACCTCTTCAATACAAGAAGGGCCAAAAATGAAAATAGTTGTTATACCATACAATCAAATTTTTTTTGTAATAGAAGTACAACCACATATGGGGATTATTGTCTAATGATGGAAGTCCATCACAATGGCAGAATAACTATGAAGGCTTTGAATATTCAACATAAACATTGTTCAACATCATTAAAAATATAGCTATGTTTCTTTTTTAAATTCAAAAGAGAAATTTTTGAATCTGAAGCAATTTTGATTAGTTTGGAAATTTTAAATGGGGAAAAAAATATTTATGCTTAAAAAAATATATACTTATTTCCCGATGACTGTTTTTAATGAGTGTATATGAAATAAAAGCATACCTTCCTTAAATTTTTCGACTTTTTAAATTTTATTTTACTGTCATATGTGAGAATAACTCAAAAGTACAAAAAAAAAAAAAAAAAAAAAAAAATCTGCAAAACTGTATAAAAAGATTGACTAATATATATGAAGATTAATCATGGTAGATTAAATGTTTTTTTTTTAAGTTTTGTTTGTTTGTAAAAAAGAAAAATTTCTCTGTAACACCTAATACTAAAGAGATTTGAAAAATGAATCACAGAAAATAGAAAAAAAATATTTCATACAATGTTACCTTTTTGTGTCGAATAGAAGGAAATCTCCACCAGCAACCTAATTATCGAAGGGAAACGGTTATACAGGTTGTCACAGTCGTCCTCATTACTGAAAGCAGTAACTGCAATGGACGCCATCAGCTGATTCGAACCTAAGTGATCTGCACCCTAGTTATAAATGTTACCACTGGGTCACTTGTTGGACAACGTTCTTACATTGTAGATGATATAAATGTAGAACTAATGTAACACCAAAAATAATTTTTAATGATGATACCCACTGTCAGAGTCGAATTCATCATGGTAGAAAGGTTATCATTGCCACAAAAATACTGAATAGGCTGAGACACCAATTTAGAACCAACCACCTCAGGAAATGTTTCTAAATTAGGTTCATATGTTCTATTATTCTCCTTCAAACTCAATATAGAATTTAAGGTCTAGACTTTTATAATGTCTTCCTCCAACAAAGATAAAGGAATATTTCGTTGCGATTTCTTCCATCTTAGATATGTCAGATTCTGTAGTTCAAAAGCTTAAATTTTAGCCACAAGGACGTTCCAGAATTCATGTAAACGAGAAGATGAATATTGAAAACTCTTCCATCTTTGCGACCCCAAAATACTTTTAATCATTAAACTAAGTATAAGTTATTAATAAAATAATGTTAAATGCTATAAATATATTCTTTCTTTTCTCACAATCAAAAGCTATACAGATTCTTGAGAAAACACCAAAGATAATTTGTAAACATCAAAACTAATAAAAACTAATAAAACACCAAAATAAGATAGCGAGCTTTTACTCTTTTCGAAGTTTAATTTGGTTTAGCGATATTTATAATAATATATAGTTATTAATCTACTCTATGTAAATTACTCTATATGTACTCACGATTTCGCCATCATTCTAACAGCGAAGCTCACGATCTTCTCTGGAATCCTCTCACAAGGATTTATTTCAAATTTACCTTTAATGGAAACGCTCATCCCTCAGATCAATATTTGTCGCAATCTATTCGATTTGGTTCTAGCCGTTCAACCGTTTCCTCATACGTGACAGCATCCCATTTAACTATTCCATTCAGATACTACAAGAGTATTTAACTATAATACCAATCATATGCAAATAGTTTACATCCATGAATATTATTAACACATAAGTTTTTTTAATGCTTTACATTTTGACCTGAGGTTATTTTTTACTACTGATAATAGTAGATTCAATGGTTATAATTGTTAACTACAACATCCAAAATTGGAATGAAACCATAATGTGAAAACGGACTTCAGAAAAGAATGGCATATGAAGGTATGGTACACCCTTCTCCGTTACTTGAAGCTTAATGGAAAGATTTTCAGCGTACGAATATACCCTTACCATAGAACTGAAAGCTTTTTGTTCGGCATTGAATCAAAGTATCGAACCCAGCTCCATTAATGTAGAACCCCAGTGTTCACTATATAGTTCAGGTTCATTGATTAATAATTTAAATTCAGGCAAAAATGAATGCATGTAATTGAATCTCAATGACTTTAAATCACAGAAATATTTTGAACATTTTCTATAATTTAGGAAGATTTTAAGCCCTTAGATCTCCTACTTTAACTTTTAACACAAAAAATAAACAAACATATTAAATTACTTACTACTATGATAAAAAAAAATTTTAAAATACAGAGAAGTGAACGAATTTCCATTCAAAGTTCATTTCTAGAAATAAATTAATAAATTTTTTTCTATAATATGCAATATTAAAAAGGAGGCCTTTTTATTATTGTATAAAAAGGAAATCTTTTGAAAGAATAAATTTAATTGGTTCTTAAATATTCTACATTTAAGTTGAAAGGTGCATTGTTACAAATTTGTTTATAGTAATTTAAATTTTAACTAGTTGAGGCAAGTTTATATCGATTGTAAGTTCCAAGTTTCGAAATCTGCCAGTAGGCAGACAGCCTTGGCCCATGATGGGGCTGTTGCGTCATTGATGATGAGTAAGTTAACAAAAAAATTCAAATATCATCATTTTGTTTCAGCAAACTCCTAATAGCAAAGTAACATGCGGGTTATTATTGACCTTACTCATCGTTTTGTGATTTTCTAAAGCCCTGCAGATCTTTTACCACAGTGTGTGGGTGTACAGACTAGACATTCACCACGACTTATTTTGATTTTATATCTATAAAATTATGTGGGTAAATGGCAAATATCCTTGCGGTATTTCTTCATGGCTAAATGATTATGAAAGTATATTTAAAATGTTTTTCACAAACTAAAGAACAAATAGTTTTAATGCAAACAATATAATTTTTTTTAAAGCCTCATTTGAAAGATTTATAAATGCTTTTTGACATTCATATATTATAATGATATCTTTTTATCATAAAACATAAATGTTTGTGATATAAAACAATAAACACATTGTTACATTAAAATACAGCTAATATCTGAACAATTTTCGGGTTTTAAATATTTATTCTCACAATGTATTCAAAATAAAAAATTGACAACGCCTCATTAAAAGGGAAAATTTTTAAGTATTTTATTCTAACCTTGTATGTTTATCAAAGACACAAAATGACATGTAAACGAATTTCCACGTTAGATATTTAATGGAAAGAACTGGTCTCGGTGTCTTATGCTCTGATGAACCATTGAATCTGTTCAGTACTGATTTCAAAATGAACTATACGGAAGCAAGTAGAGAATAATCTAAAACACTTGCACTAGTCTATGTGTGACATTTGTAAAACAGAAATAAATCATTTAAAATTATTGGGATCATCTAATACAGTTGTTCCAACTTGAGTTACGTGGCCACCAGTAGGGGAAAATATTATTAATAATGGCAAAAAAACCAAATAAAAATGAAGTAATATTGGGTTGGCAACTAAGTGATTGCGGATTTTAAATAAGAAGGAAAATTCAAAATTGTTGCTTAAAAATATAACTTTATTCAATTAGGTATTGTCCGTGTTTTTCGATGACCTTTTGACAGGCACCGTCATAATTCCATGTTCATACAAAATCTGATTTTTGCCAGCAAAAAATTGAATTAAATGTTATTTTACATCATAAACGTCATTAAAAATTTTACCATTTAAGGAGTTCTGCATGGAACGAAATAAATGGTAATCTGAAGGCGCAAAATTGAATATGGTGGAAGTGACAAAGCATCACAACCTAGTGGGTTATATGGTGGATGTGACAGCACATCCTAACCTGTTCTAATTAATTTGGCGAGTGGCCAAAGATGTGTGGAGCTTTGCATTATCAAGCTGAAAAACAACACCCATATGATTTGCCAATTCTGGATGCTTTTCTTGAATTGCATGGCTCAGTTTGGCGAGTTGTTGAACCTATACGTTTATTTTCTTGGTAAGAGTTATTCCTTTATAACCCCACCAAAGGGATAGCAAAATCGATTTTTGGGGAATCAGATCAGATCAGATTCAGATTAACGTTATTGCAAACTATTCACTTTTCGTCGCCAGTTACTAGTTGTTTTAGAAATGATTCGATTTCATTACGTTTCAGAAGCGAATCGCAGATGCTAATGCGTTGCGTCAAATTTCCTTAAGCTGATGGGATTCGTATATCGAGTTTCTTGACATAGCCAAGTTTTAATTTTTTTTGAATGCATGTATGTAATACACTGCTCTTCTCTGCAATCTCACTTGTCGTGCTATGACAATCTCAATCGATAATGTCATTGATATGGGTCTCATTAACTTCAACTGGACCGACAGTTCGTTGCGTATTTTTTTGTGAAAAATAACCAAGCCAATTTTGACACTGTTTTTCTTTCAAGGCTTCATTTCCATGTACGGCACATAACTTCTTGTGTACGAGGCTTTTCGGAAATAATACAATAAAATATGTCTGAAATGCGAATCTTGTTCTTCCATTTTTAAACTGGGATAAAAACTAAACTAAATAACTAATAGATGAAATTTTTTTACTAAATTAAAAGCGGAAATCCAAATGACAAGAAGACAACATAATTTAGTAGGGCTTTGAGCGTGTTGACAAAACAAAAGAATGTGTTAAGACCATCTATTGACAAAATGCAATAACTTAATTGCCAACCCACTAGGTGTACTTAAATCTAGTATTTGATTGATAATGATTATCACTAATTTCGCCGACCACAAATCACATTGTTCGATCATATAACAGTCCTTTTTTTGAAAATTATTTAATTTATTTTTTTAATATTTGGTTACTAATTAAAAAAAATTAGATTAGATGTAAAATGTGAAATTAAAAAAATTTCCCTTTAAATGTCATTAATTTAAGTCATTTGATTAATTTGGTTGGGTGATTAATTTACAGCCTAATCAAAACATTTTTTTTTTGCGTAGGATGAAGTCATTAGGCGGAAATTATATTTTTTTTAAGGAGTACGGCAAGGAAAAATGGTGGGGATACACTATTCTAATGATGTTAGTAATTATGTAGGTTTAATAGAATCATAATTAAAAATAAAATTAAAATAAAGCTAGGGAAACAATGAGTTTTAGCTATATTAACTTGATTAAAATGGAAATGATAGTTAAGTAGTACGACAGCATCTGAATTTAAATTTATTAACTTTTATCATGCAATATCTTATTAAATAACTTTAATGAAACATTTTTATTTTTAAAAGGATGTCATTATTGAATAATAATTCTGATGATTTTATTCAATAATAACTAGAATTAATAATAGAATTCAATATTCAGTTTTTACGTGTTTAGAAACATCAGTTCCTTTCCCCAAACAGTGATTTTTTTCAAAAATTGTTCTTTTAATTCATTACTATTTGAAGTTAGCATTTACAGAAATATTTGAAAATATTTTTGTCATTATAATTATATTGTTAAAAAACCAAATAATGACAATAATTTTTTAAAAGGGTGATTCAAGAAACTATATAGGTATAAATATTAACCTACTTTAGATACTGGTTTATTTTATTTAAAGTAATTAAATTCATTAAATTTACAAATCATTACAGTTAAAAAACTTATTTAAACAATCTTCTTTTCTTTTGCTACAGAAAATATTCAAATCACTGCACAATCAAACCTGTTTTTGCTCTGGAAATAGGGACCGCATAAAAAATATCTTGCAATTTCATAAATAGCTGTAGAATATATTGCTTGCAACACACTAAAAAATTTTTTTTGCGCTGCAAATAAGGACGGTATACAAAAGGTTCCATATAGAAATATGTAAATCAAAATCTCACGATGTAGTACTATCTCATATCTAATAACATTGGTAGTAATGTGATTATATAATATCAGTTGAACCATCTGTTGGATTTTTCTAATTTGCATATTATTCTGACAGCCATCTGTTGTTTTCTTTTTGAATTACATTTTTTAATTCATTTTTATTCATAATATGTATTTGTTGGAATTTTTTTATAAGTACCATGCACGCACACACACACACACACAAAATTGCAAAGATGCACAAAAAAAGGACCACATAAAAATAAGTTTTACTGTACTGCTGAATTCAAAATTTTTCAAGAAGAAATTTTTTTATTTTAAAGAAAATTTTAATAATAAAAAAGCTGTACACTTCCTTCTTCAGAATACTGATAGTAAAGCAAATGAAGGAAGAGAAAAAAAAAAATTGTGAAAAAGAAAGCCCTACTAGCATGTTTGTCAAAGAAAAAGATAAACATGAATTTTTAAAGTTTCGCTTGTGTCAACAAAGATAAATGAGAAAAACTCCCTTTTAGATAAAATAAACAGTAACTGATAAACATGGTGTATTTCCCAAAATGAAAGTATTTCGAATAAGAAAAAAAAAAATAGTTTTACATCTGCTATAGAAGTTTGTGTTTAAAAAAAATTCTTGTTTTGTTTTCATTGAAAATTATTTTTTACGTTTAATTAGGATTAAAAGCACAATTTAATTAGAAGAAAAAAATAAAATCTGCATTAAATAATTATACTATTCGCGCAGTATATAGTGAAATTAAGATTTGCATAAAAACAATAAATTTCTATCTTTTTCGAATCACTCTGGCGTCATGCATTATAGTCACGCTTTCAGAAACGAGGAGTTCACTAGTATATGTAGTGTATGTTTCACTAGTGTATGTGAAAGTATGAGGTCTTATAAAGACAATAACAAAGTAATTATTTTCCTATAACTGCAAATGAATGACAAATTTTGCTTAAATGGTAAATTTATAACGTTTTCGAATCATACTGGCGTCATGCATTACAGTCACACTTTCAGAAATGAGGAATTTGTTAATGTGAAAGTATGATGTTTTACAAAAAAGATAAAAAAAGTCATTATTTTCCTATTACTTTAAATGAGTGACATATTTTGTCTAAATGGTAAATATGTTACTTTTTTGAGTCATACTAGCGTCATGCATTAAAGTCACACTTTCAGAAACGAGGAATTCGCTAGTGTATGTAAAAGTGTGAGTTCTTATAAAAAAGATAAAAACGCACACAAAAAAGTCACACTTTCAGAAACACTGATTGAGTAGATTGAGTGACACTGGCATCATGCATTACAGTCATATTTCAGAAACGAGGAATTCGCTTTCATAGTGTATGTGAAAGTGTGAGGTCTTCCAAGAATAATTAACACGACTGGTGAAAGTGTTCCGAGTTTTCTGCCACATAATAAAAAGAAAGACAGGTAATCTTGAAAGTTCTTATCAAGAAAATAAATCACCATCTTCAATAGCAGATGGACTGCCCACAGCAAGTGTAAGTAGAAAACAAAGCTTCTGATGTATAATTAAAGGAAAATATTTTTAAAAAATAGTATCGATTCAAACAAATTGCCTTAAAGTTACGAATTCTTACTTAATCAGTCAGTTGAATCATTCATGGAAAGAATTCGTTTTAAAGCAATTTAATTTGAAGAATTAATTCCAGTTGGGTGATCAAAGAAAGTAAAGAATTCGTATTAATTTGAAATGAATTTTACTTCTAAAGTGAAATTTTTTTTTCTAAGAAAGATTCTTTTGATTCTAACATTTTTGCAAGCCCTATTATTTTCTGAAAAATGGAGATGGAATTATTTAAAAAAAAATTGGTGGACAAAGAATTTTTAGTTAATTACTTTTCTACATTTTATTCATCTTTCAAATTGGACCTCAATATAGTAGTTGCCACCTTGTGCTAAAACAAGACAATAACAAAAGAGAATCAATTCCATCTAATTAGAGCTTCAAGTAAGAAAAATTTCATCTTTCAAGAAACGGATGACGGAATAATAAAAGAATAGAATTCGGAGAACAAAAAAATAATTGTTCTCATAATTAAGTTTCGGAAGTATTTCTCACCTTTTTGTTTGCCTCTAGCGAATATTAAACTTAATTACGAAAGATGTCATTTTGTTTTACGTTCTATAATTAGAAATTCAAATGGTTTAATTTTTAGATCCCAGATTTTTCCAGTCAAGAAAAGATTGAAATTAGTGCTACGCAACTGGGACTAAACGATATTTATAAACTGTACTTATCAATTTTGAAAAAGAAACAAAGAATAAGATTTTAATATTTGCATTAAAATATTTTCTTAATCGAATATTATACAGAATTGAAATATTAAATTATTATGCTCTGTTATTGTAATTCAATTAGAGAAAATTACTTTTAGTGAATTACCATTTTGATAACATGTGTTATTCTCATTGATTCTAAAATATTCTTGATGTATATCTTCTTTATTTTAGAATAATACATAGAGCTATTTAAAATGATTAACTTTGAATAACTTATTTCTAAGAAATTTTGAATACTACATAATTGTGGGTTACATTAAAATTGCAATAGTTCAAGTGTAAATGAATTCTTTTATAATGCAAAATCCCCTTTTTATATGCTAATTTTTTTTATTCAAATTCCCGGATTGATTTACAATGACTTTCAATTTAATTATCAAATTATGAATTTTAAAATTGTTTTAAAGGCAAATAGAAATAGAATTTTTTTTTGTTCCATATGTTTTAAAATTAATTTAATTCCCAAGAAATATTAAGCATATTTTATAATTATCTTATTGCATGCATATAATATTAAAAAATATCATTAATTAGATCAGGGATACCAAACTTTAGGCTTTATTTTATCCCTTTTGAAGTAAAAAAACTGTCTAAGGCTGTACATAAAATAATATTTTCACAATAGCTGATAAGCCATGAAAAGTTATAAAATAATGTGCTAATAAACAGCCCGCCATTTATTAATCTTTCTCTTGCTTTTTTCAGAAGATTTTTAATCACTGGGTAACAAAAATTTAATTACTGGAATAAACATTTTAGAGACAGAAAATTGGAAATGTACATATATATTAAAATAAAATATTTTTTTAAAAATTAAATAAGTATAAAAAAAATTGTGTTTCAAAACAATTCAAGAATTTTGTTGAGGGCTCATTTCATTCATTTTAGCTTTGTAAATTAATGTAAGATACAGATAAACTGATGAAAGGCGCATGCATATATAAATACTGATTATCATCATCAACCAGGTTTTATGGTTGTGGCTTTAGATACCGTACCTCTAGAAACACCTAAAATCTGGGATGTTTCTGTCACAGTTGTTCCAGCTAGTCGGACTGCTACAATTTGACCTCTTTGAAAGTCTGTTAAGTCTGACGTTTTATGGTTTTCACAAAAATTCAAGAGGTATACAACTTAACTAAAGCTATCTTATACTACCATGATATATACTTTTTGCATTAAAAAAACCTGGTAACTAAGATTAAATTTTAATGCTTAATGCTTCTTAAATGTCACTTTTATTCACATGTTTCCTTATTTTGATAACCACTTGTATATATCTATCTATATATATAGTTATTTCTGTAAAAAATAAAGTATATAGGCTTCTGGGTAATAAAGTATACAGGTCTAATGGCATCCCTATCTCATTTCCTAACTGCTGCAAGAGGGCCTTAGTCTTCGACAAAATTCTATGCCATCCAACTTGTTGATCCCCGCCATTCAATAAAATTTCATTCAGTAATAAGTATGGTGATACGATGGGTAGAGGAAGTGTGTCAATATTGACAAGGCAGTTTCGTGTGTCCGAGCAGTATCTTATAGGAAAAAAGGCCTCCTGGAAGTTTTATGACATGGTAATACATGCTGCCGATGCATTTCACGAACATACAATTGAATGGTTGTGGTGACGTGTATCACTAGTAAAAGGACCAAGTGCTCTATGCAATGGTATCACAAACTATCACAGCAGATGTGGACGTGGTATCACTCAAAATAATATTCAACGTTGAAGCATCTACCACGAGCTCTTGAACTTTGTATACGTTATCAAGAGAACCAGAATTGAATCTCAATTCATCGCTGCAGATGAGTTGTTTTAACTCTAATCACCGTCCAATCCTGTCGATAGGTCAACGTAAGTAGAAAGTAGGTGACTGTTTGTAGTTGTCACGAACAGTACATCTAATAGAATCCATAATAGTAGGTAATTGTCAGTCAGACATCTCGAAATTGTGTATATAGACACGGCATGTACAAATCGTGGTACTTGTGTAAATGTTGTACAATATTGCTATCAGCTGTGTGTCTGTTTGTCTGCCGATGAAGAAGCTCTCATTGTTATTGGACTTTCGATATCGTCCTGAGGCAGGGCATCGACTCAGTATCGTCTAATAGTTACATTTCCATGTAATATTGACAAAATGAATAAGAGGATGGTAAAAATGGAGGGTAACTCTCCATTCTGACCGCTTATATCATTAGTGGTTCTTTTCCTTTCAAATTCTGACAGCTATTGATATTTGCATCGACAGTGGCTTAAAGGAGTCTCTGATAATAAAGCTTTCCTCTGCAGCTGATTAACAGCATGCAGAGCACCTTAGGAGGATTATTTATGGGTTGGGTTGGGCGAACATCAACGTCTTCTTCTAATTTTACGTAATGTGCAATTAAACTAAAATTTTAAATATTTGCAAATGTGCGTGACACACACCATCATGCTAAGTTTCGTAGTAGACCACAACTCCTTAATGTCGAATGTTTATATATTAAGTATGTAGGCATTAATACCTAAAGGTCATTAGGATAATAATTAAGTAGTAAAAAGATATATTTCTATGAATTGTGTTACAATTTGAAAATCGGAAAGGGAATCTTTTTGAATTGGTATTATCTGTTTAACTGAGTCTGCTTGTCAATTTTCTTAACTGTAGGATTTCGATTCTACTTCGGTAACCGCTACTAAGCAGTTTCTCTATCTAGATCTCGAACTATTCCTTGCCCATAGGAAAGTTAAATCTGTACGTCAGAAAGCTCTCTACAATAGCTTCAACAGATAAGGGAAATATGTAACTTCAATTCAATAGTTAATCCTAAGAGTTGTTTTTTATCAAAGGTGGCATACAGGAACTGCGTTGCCCTCCAAATTTGTGTTCCCATTATAATGTGATCAAAAAGTTATACGGTTAACCAGCTAAGTATAAATATAAGTATTCCGTTGTTGCCAGATTGGAAATAATATTTTTAAAAATATAAATAAAAAAACAGTTGTTGTTGTTACTTATCCCACTTGGTAGATATCTAATATAGACCAAGCCCACGAACCCGTATGGATTCATAGTTGAAGGGGAAGGAATCAGCTTCTATTGTGATGGAGCATCCGTAGGTAGAAGTCTGACTTTTGCTCCGTGATGTTCTACAGTCCTATGAGACTGGGACCTACGGCTTAAAGTGGATTCCGAACCACTACAAACATCCATGGCACCGCCGGGACTCGAACCCGAAACCTGTGGTACCGTACGCCAGAGCGCTAGCCACTCTACCATTCAGGCCCAAAAAACCATACAGTTCTATTTATAAGCTATTGTACCTAGATCATTGGACAATTCCTTGACTATAGACAAGTTAAATCTGAAAACTATAAAATTTAAATCGATTGAAGAGATAAAGGGATGTGTACCGTCAAAATAGAAAGATTAATAGTGGAAAAATGTTTTTTCGTTAAGATAAAAGAAAGAAGATACTTATGAAATGTTCTTCAAACTGTAAAAACTTGATTATTCTCTTCACTGAGCAATAAGTGTGAAAAATCTTTGTTTAATACTTTAGGTAACACATCAGTAAATAAAAGTTCTTGAAATAACAGTAATGCTGAACTGTGAAGGAATGTGATTTCGGAAGAAAAGTAACTTCCATTCCTTCCAATGATTAATTGCAACCGAGTTATCCTCCTTTTTCTTTTTTGGCGCAGTTCGAGGTCTTCTTTCCAGCTCCGAATCAATTCTGTAATAGGATTATTGCAACTTTGTTGGAACTAACTTCTTCTGCAAACGAAAGGCACCTCCGCTGACTCTTTCCTGAATTCATTTCTATTTTGGCGAAAAGGTGTTCGTTCATTGTTCGTATAGACAGTGCTGTTTACCATGTCTTTATCAAGGATTTGGTTGTGAATAACAATCAGAAGAGAGAAAGACTTTTATTGAAAAGAGATTTTAAATAAATTTAATAAGATAGAACAGAGGGATAAACAAATTCTATTGTTATGTATATTTGTATTGAGAACTGAATTGTTTCCTTTTATCTTTCGTAAAAAGATGAATTTATTTATAAAGTAACATATATATAAGCAATGTTATTTATATGTATTACATTTATTCTAATTTTATAAAGAATATTATAATTCTTTTTCTAACTAATTAATGATACTAATTGTAATAAAATGGAATAAAACTTTTAAATATATTAATTTGTAAATGTTTGTTTACATGTTTTGTAACAACATACAAAGAAAAGCATGCAAATATTTAATAGAGAAATTGACAGAAATTATAAAAAAAAAAGACTTCTTAAGACAAAAATATTATAGAGAAACAGTAAAAATGTAATAATAGAGCAGAAAATAGCGCATTTTGCTAAAAATTATCAAAATAATTGGTTCTGTTGGTCTTAGTTTATTATAGTAAAAAATATAAACTAAAAACTAATAACAATCTAATTATCACACAGAATAAATAGGTTTTAAAAATTCTTAAGTTATGTTTCATTGATATAAGATTTTGTTTGCTTTTTCGCTCTACTGTCATTGTGTGCACACTTTAGGTTAATTAGACCGGGACCTACAATTTAACGTGGATTCCGAACCACCAACAAACTTCCATGCCATCGCCAGGATTCGAACCTGAAGCACCAACGGCCAGAGCTATAGTCAAATTACCATCACGCCGCCATTAATATAAGAAGCTGAAATAATATCAAAATTCTTCTTCTTCTTCATTAGATCAATAGCCCTAAGTCAGCCAAGGCCGCCTGCCTACTGGCAGATTTCGAGACATGAGTTGTTTTCATTTTACAGGGTAGGGTTGTCAGCCGTAATCCTGATTCTGTACAATCATATTAGACTGGGAACTACGCTTTAAAGTGGATTTCGAACTACAATCATCACATGCAATCATCCATGGCATAGCCAGGACTCAAATCTGAAACCTGTGAAACCGAACGCCGGAGCGCTAGTCACTCAGCCATCAGACCCATTAAATTTATTATTAGGAATTAAAGACTAAGATTTTTATTAGGTTTTCATTGCTGATCTCATAAATGGGAACGAAGTTTGTTTAAAATATAGTGTTGCAATCAAAATAAAATTATTTAGAAGAGATATTAAAGATACTCTAGTTAAGTGTCAATCAGAATAATAAGTTAAATAAATGAAATAGAACCTTGATCAAAAGAAATTTTTGAATGAATAAATACACTACATGGCGGCGAGAATGTTTTAAGCTTATACACCTTACTCCAATGGTGCAAGATATCTTAATATTTTTTGTAGCGTTATACTTTGAAATCGTCTTAACATAACCTAAGAATCAGAGTTACTATGCAGAAAGTTAATAGTAACCTCGATTGGATTTGGGGGTAAGAGAGTGTTGAAAGCATTAAGAAGAAGCTAAGAAAATAAGAAAAACTATTTGCACATACTTCACCTGTCGTTTAACATGTGTTATTATTCTCCATGTTAACACACCAAAAACAATTATAACCGATCGACAATAGCGAATTGCGGTGATTTCAAAATACTGTTGACAAAAATGGAATTGAAGATCAATTCATTGATAATAGTTCAGTACGTTCATTTTTCCCATTAGAATTAGTTTTAATGATATTCATAATTTTATTTTCATGCTATCTTTACCTTAACATTCTTTTTTAATGCAAATGATACTAATGAGCTGATTAATTTGATTTTAATGAGCTGATTTTAATAAATAATTTTGTGTTTTCAAACTTCAAGGGGTCTTATTATTTACAACAACAGCTACATTTGCTATGTTTTAAAGACGCATGTAGATGAATAGATAAATAAAACAGAAACAAATTGTTTGTATATCTTTGTTTGCTTGCATAAAAAGGTAAATTTACCACGGGCGAGTAATCTTAAATTGTTATTATTTTCTGAAAATGTGGTGGTAGAACAAATAAGTTTGGGAACAGCTACAGTGATTAAACATTATCTAGCATAAAGCAATTCTGTTTAATGATTTCCAAAATCGCCAGAACTGTATTCATTGAATAATTTCTCTCTAGACATGCAAGATTGGATGAAGAATTGAAAGTAAAAGCAAACAAATTGTAAATTGAATCAAATGCAAATATTAATAAATTGTAAATTGAATCAAATGCAAAAACTAATAAATTCCTAGCTGACAAATTGCAAATTGCATTGTCTTACAGGATATTTTCAATGAGCTTCGACAGGCGATTCTAGATAACTGTAACCTTTAATGATCAACAAAGTTATTGAAAACATGCATTGTCATAATGAGACTTATATTTCGACAACAGGACAGCATAAAGTATTAAATTTCAATTTTAGAGGGTATTTAATTTTTAGTTAATAGCAGTAAAATAATAATAAAAGCAATACTAAAAATAAAAAGCTTTTAACTGTTAGTGAAATTTTATTTTTTTGAAAAAAGATTATTTTATTTATCGACTAGCTTATATGATTCGGATTTTTCCAGCTTTACGGAAATATATTTTTTTTCAGCAGATTTAATTAATAACAAATCAGTGAAAAATGTATACACACAGACAATATGTTCAACATAATAACAGTTTAACATAATATAAGACATAACATAATCTCTCTCTCTATATATATACATCTATATATATTATAATATATAACTCAATATAATAAAAAAATTTTATAGCCTAAAAAGCCTAATATAATTCTTTACTAACTGAATTTTACTTTGTAATATTTTTATATAGCAAAATTTTTTAGAAAATAAATTTCAACACATATAATTAAAAGAATAATAAACATTAGACAAAAATGTAGATAATATAGCATAGGAAAATATCATCATTTTTAATTTAAAGTAAAATATCTTCGTAAATTGCAAATGATTTTCTTTTAATTAAAGAAAATAGGCATTATTTTTCTTTAAAAAATGTCTAAAAGAAATTTAGAATAACGAAAAAAAAATTGCAGCCCATTTAATAGAACATTTGACAAAAATAAAAAGTTACCAATAAAGAACAAAATAATAAGAATTTCAAAAACTTACCATTTTTATATCAAGGGAGTTCCTAATCTTATAATCTTTAATCTTGATTACTGAAAAATTTACGAATTATTTACTATTGTAAAATTTAAAGAACAGATAAAAAACGCATTAAATCCAGGTGAATCAGAATTCGTATAGATATCACGTCATTTCTTATTTGTAGCTATTTTGCAGACGATTTCTTAATTAAACGGTATTCGAAAATAATATTTTTTATTTATGAAATTATTTTAAGTTATTATGAATTTTTTAATTTTGTCAATTTTAAAAATAAATTTTTTTCAAAAATAAAAAAAATTTTTAATCATCAAGCATATAAGAGGAATTTTTTCCTTGAAATTTGGCTGTACACTAAATAAAAAAAACTGTAGGAAAAAAAATTCAACTTCTTAGTGTTAACGTTTAATGTAAGTAAATCTCTTTCTCAAATTCAAGAAGAAGAGACAACATGTTGTTTAATTTTTATTTTTGATATTTGGCAACATTTTTTTTCCCATTTATTACTATAGTTGACGAACGATTTGTTAAAAGTTAAATGTTTCTAATATTTTACGTAACGAATTTTCTGTCTTGTAGCGAATTTACTTTATTACTTTAATAAGGAAAATTCTTTATTAAAAAGTTCTTTTTCAGTAATATTTACTTGAGTTCAATTGTTATAAGCATTTTGATTATTGTGATCGCAAATGTATAAAACTGCACCATTTACTTGAATTAGATAAAGATTTAACGTATGTATTATAACGTATTATTTTTATTATTTAACGTAATGTATTATTTTTATTATTTCAAATTAAAATTAATGAGACCATGATAAATGATATAGCATATAATGAGAGGATGATTAAAATTCATGATGCACAAATTAATATTTGTTTCCGAATTGCAATTTCTGAATTTTATATTTGTTTTTGAACAAAATAATATTTAATTTTGTAAATTAATATCAATATTTTTTATATAAAATTTTGTTAAAAAAATTATATATATTCTTTAAAATATTATTTTTCATTTTAGGTGTTCCATTTTGATAATTAAATAAAATTATATTTAATTTTTTAAATTAATATTAATATTTTTGTATAAAATTTTGTTAAAAATTTTTATATATTTTTAAAATTTTATTTTTCATTTTAGGTATTCCATTTTGATAATTCCATAAAATATAAAAGGAATTGCTCATATTAGAAACTATATCAATACCATCATATTTTCTTTAATGATTGGCGAACAAATTAAATAGAGATACATTTATTCAGAAAGGACATATACACACTAAAAATACACCAGCAATATTAATATCAATTATACCACCAACAATAAAGCACCAACATAAACAAATCAAATACCCGAAACCAAGTATTCCGAATTATCTCACGGAAGAGCAAAAGCATTTAATAAAAGCATCCGTCCTTGGCGAAAGAAAGCCCACTTAATTGAAACAGCAAAATCAATCGCAAAGATATGCCGAAGTCGATTGGAATGAGATGAAAAAAAAATCCCAGCGAAGTTCTTTCTCTCCCTAATTCTTCCCATTCAACACCAGGGTCCGCTTTCGTCAAAACTGCGTGCGAACATTCCTGACCAGAGAAAGAGCGATGCAAGATTCTTAGAGAACAGCATCTCCTCATCACCTGTGCTCCGTTTATCATGCTGGTCGATGTTTGCATTTTATGACAACGGGCATGGAGAATTTTGTGAATGAAAGTTTATCACTTCAAGTCGACAGGCAAATCAAATCCACGACTGAAGGCTATAATTTTAGATATTATCCAGGTAAGTTTTTTTTAAATTTAATTTTATTTATTTTAATTTAAATGTTTTGTTTATTATACATGAAATTTAAATAACTGTTGATTGTGATTTAAATTGAAAAATAATGAGTTCAGTAATATTCGATGTACCATACAAGTGGCTTAAAAATAAATGTTTTGAAGAATAAATTTATAATTTATTATGGAAAATAATTATTAAATAAAGTTATTGAAATAAGTTATTTTAGCGTTATTTAAATAGAGTTATTAGAGTTATTATTATCACTAGAGTTATTTAAATAGACTTTCATATATAATGATATAAATATGATGCATATTTTTTGGAATGTTTCAAAAATAAGAAATCAATATAGAGATTGTTGATAGATAATTAGTTGATAATTTCATTATATGTTTCATGAGAAATAGGAATTTATCAGTGTAATTTTCTTATGTTTTAACGAATTATTTTTAAAATAAAGCATAATATTGATAAAAATTACTTATAATTATAATAATTTACTAGCAATTATTTACTTACTACCCCTTTCTTCCTTCCGTATATAAAAGAATTATAAAAAGGAATTCATTTATCATATAGTATATATACATATTTCTGATAAATGTAACTTTTTTGAGGCTTCGTCAAATAATATTTTTCTTTTTCAACTTTCATTTACTGAGTTAAATAAAGGAAACTTTACGGCACGTTTTTAAAGTACGTAGTTGTGTCCTACATTTTAACATTTGATAAATAATTTGATTATAAAACAAATTAAAAATATTTATCTTATGTTATTTTAAATTATGAGTCAATTTCAATTTTTCAAAGCAGTTTGCAAACAAATCGTAAATAATATTTAAGAGTTGCAAATGATAATGTTTAAAGTTTTGATATTTTTTTTAAATTTAAATTAAGAAGCAGATGAATTTTGTATCACATGTTTTAAAATTTTATAAAATGTATATCACATGTTTTAAAATTTTATAACATGTATATTACATGTTATAAAATTCTTTTAATATAAAATGAATAATTTTTACCATAAATTGTGTATATTTTGTGCTTCAATTTTAACCTAAGATATTATATAACTTTTCTTTGTTTAAATGATTTATTATTTAATGAATTTTCCTATCTGGAAAATAAATAATTTTGTTCATTAAATAAAGTATTTCATACCAATATGTATCTACTGAAACTCACGACTAAATTCCATTATGGTTTGTTAAATCTATAATTGAAGTTCAAATTTCAATGAATGGAATAATGAACATTATAATATTTAAGCGCTTTGCAATTCGCATTTTGTTAAACTAATTTCAACGAATGGAATAATGAAGATTATAATATTTAAGTGCTTTGTAATTCCTATTTTGATTTAATGTCTTAATATTATACTTATGTTAATTTACTAAAAATTAAAGCATGCAAGTTGATGTACACGGATGAAAAAATTTATACATTTATTCATTAATTAAAATTAATGTAAGGTAAATATTAAATACTATCTTTTCAATTTTAGTCTCATGTATAAACTTGGTTTAGTTTAAAATTGCATATGCATTCAAATATGAAAAAAACACTATGTAAATATGTTTCTTTTTATAATTCTAATTATTTAAAATATAAAAATGATCATTGTGCTAATAGCGTTTATCAACTTTTCAGAATTTTTGACCCTAATTTTCAATCATAAATTTTATCAGCCCTTCCTCTTTCATACAATAACAATGCATTCAATAATATTGAATTTCGGGCATTTTGATTAAAGCTACACTATAAGCATTAATTACTAAATAATAATAACTTAATTACTGAATTTATTAATATTTGGCAATACCGATTAGTATATAAATACTGCACCTCGTGCAGTTCAGCCAGTCTCAGACGAGTCAATTTTTCTGATGCTGTCGAATTTATCGTAGAATAAGTTGTCATTTGCGTGATATTTGTAATTCATTCATTTAAATATTCACATATACAATCCTATTTATGTCTGCATTATATCAATTTAAATGTTTACTTCAATTTTTATTATAAAAGAATATATTTTATTTTGCTTTTATAAGTAAATTAATTAATTTTTTAATAATATTTTATTTTCGGTATGCTTGTCCCCCCATTTAGTATTATCCCCCTATAGTATTATCACTCCACTCCCCCCTCCTAGTTTAAGAATCACTGTTCATGCATAAAGTTTTAACTTACTAGATGAATTAGAAACGTAAGAATGACCACACGTTATTTTGTAATATTATTATTTTTTGGACTTTGCAAAAATTATTGATATAATAAAAATTCCCTTAAAAAAATGTTACTTCGAGCTTAAAGCACATCTTTTAATTAAAAGAAAATTTGCAATTCTTTTTTAAATTTGGACCCTTCAAAACTAGTTTGACTAAAATTGCTTCCATTTAGAAATAACATTTCAGAAGCGCAGCATTAGTTGTAAAACTTTCGAAAAGTAATTTCGACTGCCATGTTCGAGAGATAAATTGCTACTCGAATATTTCAAACCATCAATTTCTGAAAGAAACAAAGTAAGAACCTCGTGTTGTCAGTTATAAAGTAGCACCATGTTCTCACTTATTTTTGACAGTATAGTGTAAAATATAGTGTTATAATTTTTTTCGAATGATTTTCATTGAAAACGATTATTTAATTCTTGAATAAAATACAATTTTTTTGTTTAAAATTTGTTGAAAAAAGATATGATTTAAAATTCTCTTCGAAACAAGTTAATAATATAATTTATGGTAAAAATTATTTTATCTATGTGAAACTTTGTAAAATATTTCAATTACAAATTTTCTGAGACTCCAGAAAATATATTGCCATTGTGTCTAAAGCAATAGAAAGTAATTTTTAATGAATTTATGAACTCTTATAACAAAATTAAATGAAAATTAAAGTACCATAGACATTTTATATTTTCCCTTAACATATATGAATAAAATTGAAATAAAAATAGAAAATAAAGCCAGTAAATGAAACATTAACCTAAATTTTTCAAAACGTAAATTTTACTTAATTAGATTTAGATTTTTAATTTAAGTTTGGTAGTCAAAATAAATGCCACTTTAAAATCGAATATCTTTAATTAAAGTACTATGAGTTTAAATGAAGGAAATTTTATTTCTGTCATAACGCGCGATTAATTGTATTACATTGCTTATAAATATTTAAAGTCCTTAAATATTTCACAAAGGTTTCCGCATAGAAGTGATATTATTAAATAAAATTAATAAATTTATTACTTGAAAACATTTTATCATTAACATGTTTTTCATTTTATTTACACTTTCTTAGAATAAATTTGTTGTGATTACCTAATACATTATGAAAGAATGAATATGCTAACAAATGTATTCTAATCGTACTTCTAAATTCATACAAGAACAATAAAACTGTTTGATCTGCTTATTAAACAATTGCCAATTTTTGTCTATTCACATTTTTTAATAATTTTCTTATTGATTCTGAATAATTTTATAGCATTTTAGAGAATATTTTGCTTTATTTTCCATGTATTTCGTATTTTATCTTCTTCATTGGCGCAAAAGCCCCATGATGAGCCAAGGCCGTCTGCCTATTGGCAGATTTCGAGATAGGAGATGTTTCATTTTACGGTGTAGGGTTATTAGCCCAACGCTCTACAGTCATATTAGAACGGGACCTAGAGTTTAAAGTGGATTCCGAACCCTACAAACATCCATGGCACTCGCCAGAGCACTAGTCATTTTATCTTCTGCTTTGGTGAAACGATTGTTTTGAATTCAGACCAATTATGTCCTATTGATTTCAAGTCTGGTGAATGAAGAAGGCATTTTAATGATTTCTGTATAATTGTAAAGGAATTATAATCAATTTTCATGACAATATTCTTAGGAATGCTACATAGGTTGGATTTTGTTGGTAGGATGGATTTTGAAGTTATTCTGTTGGTGGAGATTTTCGACTGATAATTTAAAGTTTTTGTTGTAATTGTCAATGTACACCTATAGCATCATCAATAAATCTGAACTATCTACTCTACTAGATGACCCCAGCATAATCTGTCATCGTTTTATTTGATGAATGGAAATATTTTCTATATTAAAATTCTTTCGATTTTTTAAAATCATTTGCAATTTTAGCTCCAAATTTTTATATTCGCTTCTATAAGGAAATATAACGCTTTAAAAAAGTATTGCATGTTCACGCAATATGATATATATATATATATATATATATATATATATATATATATATATATATATATATATATATATATATATATATAAGTTTTCGATCCTTCCTACTAATGAAGAAATTTTTAGAATTAGTCATGAACAGAATTAGTCTTTGAACTGTTTTAGGAGAAATATACTCTTGAACATGAATGCCTCGAACATCTTAAAATTCTACTGTAAATTTTATAGCTAATTATCTTGGATTTACTTTTATTTTTCGGTTTATTTTAATTTACTTCATTTCCAAAAGACTACTTCTTTTAGGCTTCCGATATTTATCCACTGATAATTTAATAATGCTTTTATAATAGATAAACCACTGTTGAAGTTCATTTAACGTAAACTAACACTTATACTAAATGCTCGAAAATTTTTCAATGGTATAATAGCATAGCAGATTAATTACTAATTTATAAATTTATAGATAATTATACGGGCTGTATTGTGAAATGAAGATATACTAATTATATATATGTAAATATTAGATAAAATTAATTAAATATTCTAAGCAGACAGTGTTAATTAATGTGGCATGTAAATAGTTCTTAAGAACGATTGAAAATTAATTGAAACACTCAAAAATCAGGAAAGCCTAAATAGTACTCTACATATTTATTAATATTTAAAAATTATTATATATTTTTTCTAAAATGGGAAAAATAATATATCTAATAAGCCATATCATTATGCACTGGAAACAAAATAGTTCTTTGTATGTTGAAATAATTTGATCTTTATGATTATTTCCATTTACTTTTTTGAATTATTTTCTTCTTGAACAAAAATCAAACAAATATTAGGTGTCGTACTTGTAATTGTTAGATATTTCATACCAAAAATCTTATAGGCTGAATTAAAAAAAAATGTACTACTTTTCTTTCTTAATTCATCTTTATATATATATAATTAACATATTAAATTTCTACAATAATAAAGTGAAATCTATATATACGATTAAAATATAGTAGTTCGGTGAAATTGAATTATTATATTTTTAACATGTGTATCAGAAAATTGTATAAAATTCAATTTCACCTTTGATTCAGTTTGATTTTCATCTGCTAGTGTTTATGTATAATAAATGTAGCGACATAGTGAAAATCATGATAGAATACTTAAGCTTAAACAAATACGTTTAACGTGCATACTTATACGTTTTTCTTCTTCTTCAATGGCTTAACAGCTCCACAGTGGGCAGAGGTCGTTTGCCTACCGGTAGATTCCGAAACATGTGATGTTTTCATTTTACTGGATAGGGCTGTCAGCCCTGCGATCTACAGTCATATTAGACTGGGACCTATGGTTTAAAGTGGATTCCGAACCATTACAAACATTCATGGCATCATCGGGACTTGAACTTAACCTTTGCCCCCACGGCTCTGCCATCAGGCTCTGTAAAGATATGACTATATGCATATTTTTATATTTATTTATTTGAAAGAATATTAAACACAAAAAGGTACTAAGATATAATAAAGCATAATAACGAAAAACTGAAATATAATAAAGTCTTAGATTTATTCATTATTTTTACAGACTAATTAAAATGTATTAACAGTTAGAATTCAGTAAATAGTATTGATATAATTATTATCATTTTTCTTCATGCAATTTCTTCTAAATTTGGATTACACGTGCTTTGAATGTAATTATTTTATAAAATCTACAAATGAATAAAATTAAACTTTAATTTTTAAAATTAAAAATTATTTAACATTGATATGTAGCTGGTTAGCATTCCAATATTTCTTTAGTATATTCAGGATTTATGTTAATCAATAATAAGAAGTTTTAAACAGTAAGAAAAAGTTTTTGATTGATTAAAGTGTAAAATATTAGGTTATATAAATTTTTGCCATATAAATTTAAAAAAAGTAAATATGGATATTATATTTAAAAAACTCAAATGTTTAAAAAATATTCAAAATATTAAAAAAATATTTACAACAACGACAATTTAAAGTTTTTCCTTTCTGAAAAACTTTAATAATAAAAAGTTCTTCCAGAAACAATATCTAAAAAAAGGTTGAAAAAAATATTTTTTCAAATATTTCTTCCACGAATATTAAAGTTTTTTCACGAAAGTTTGCAAATTCTTTGCAAAGAAAATATGTTAATAGAAGTTTCTCTGGAATTAAATTTTAAGAAACAGTGAAATATTTTTTATTTTCAAGTACTATTTCTCGAATATTAAAGTACATTTACGTAATACTTGCTGTGTTTCATTAGAAATTTTGTAGATAAAAAAATTTCACAAATATATTAACATTTAAGGAATATTTTCATATCTATATGTAAAAACTCCTAGTTTTATTGTGAGTTTTAGTGGAATTACATAAAATGAACAATTTTTTCCGATTAAAATAATGAAACTGTAGTGTTGTGGTTGGGAGCAACTCTGGATTGTAACTGGGTGTGGTTGGATTGAGATTTGGGACAGAGGTTTGAGAACCCAAAGCTTTATTGACACACACGCAGAAACACTACACATATGCAATATTTAACACATTTAAAGGCATACAATTGTAGAATTGTGGAAGGATTCCACGAAGAAGCCGAAAATAAAGATACTGAGATACGCGCTCGATGCGCGAAATACACTTCCTCGCCGGTTGAGAGTCTGTAGGCCAACTATTATGTAGGGTTACATTGAATATATTTCTTTTCAGCATGAGAGATTACAAACTAAACATTTCTAAGCAGAATCACGGATATACTTTCTCTACGGTGAAAGTCTCGAGGCCTACTGACCTTTTGTCCTGAACGCCACTACGGTCTTGAAGTGCGTAGAATGAAGCACGGTTACAAAACTTAATAAATATGTTAAGATTATAAAAATTTATATTTTGTATCGTAAAAAAATAATCCTACAATTTTATGTATTTAAAAGTTATTTTAAAGAATTCTCCAACCAGCAAAAAGTGTTAATAATTATATATATATGTGTGTGTGTGTAAATTTATATAAATAAATGAACACTATAAATGTGTGTATGACATTTTTCACAACTATCTGAAAATCTATTTGTATTGAAAAGATTTTTTCACTTTTTGTTTACTTCCAAATCCTTTTTTTTACCAATTGATATTCTTTATATAATTTTTTTCAGTTTCTTGAGATTTTATTGAAATTTTCAGATTTTTAAAAAGTTTAACAAAAAGAGTTATGTTTAATGAAAGGTATACTAAAGGAAAAATACATAAAAACATGATCAAATTTTAATTTAATTTGGCCTAATATCAAAAGCTTAAAATGTATCATATTTTGCAGAAACATAAAGAAAAAATCACAGTAAATCTTTCTTATCTCATTTCAAGTAAAAATTTACAGTAATTTATATCAATCTTTCCGTTATATAGGGCATTAACAAATACTTTCATCTGTCAAATATAATGCAACCAATTCTGAAATATATGTGTATATAATTAACTTAATAGTTCATATGTTTTCATTAAATCCAACTAATGCATATTACAAATAACGATTCAATAATTTCAAGCCAATCTATGAATCATAACTTATTGTCAAATATTTTAACAGGTTTAATAAACGTTGGACTACGGAAACGTCTATGCAAAAGAGGTGAGGGAGGAGGAAATGAATGACTGATTTTGTCCACTCTTGTGCAACAGAGACACCATCAGTAGTACTTAATAGGGAAGTGAAATAGCTTAGAATTAAATTAAGATTGATAAGTGCAATAGATGTTGGAGTGCATGAGTTTAACGCGATAGAGATTTTCAAAGTATGACAGTCGCAGTAGCTGACTTAACATATAAAGTATGGATTACTAAGACAGGGTTTTCATCTGGATTTTATCAATTTTTATGACTTTAATACTTTATGACGAGGCTGTCTCATAAAACCTTTCGGACTTATGAGTCTGAAAGTTATAAAATTTTGCAGGAAAAATTCCATATATTTAAGTTGAAATTTTGGAAATGTGTAGCATAGAAAATGCATACCTTTGCAGTCTTAGAGAGTAAAAGTTTTAAAATCTTTGAAGCATTAATCGCGAAATATTCAAGAATATTTAAATTTCGATGGCAACCCATGAAATCTTTGCTAGGGATTTAAGGGAGATATTAAGATGGCTTTACTTTAATGCAGATTTGCGTTCATATAATTTTTCTTCTAATATAAAGAATTGTCTAATTTTTTATTTTAGTAGAAATATATAAAAAAACATAAATATATATTGCTTACACTTCTTGCTGGTTAACAAATCCTTTAAAATTAAATTTTTAAATACATAAAATTATAAGAATATTTTTTACGATACAAAATTTAAATGTTTATAACCTTAACATATTTATAAAGTTTTGTAACCGTGCTTCCTTCTACACATTGCGAGAGTGCCCCCTGTAGCGTTCAGAAAAAATGGTCAGTAGGCCTCGAGACTTTCACAAATGAGGAAATATAGCACAACCCGTGCTTCTGATGAGAAACGTATAGTTTGTAACCTCCTATACCCAGAGGAAATATACTCAATGCAACCCTGTGTAATAGTCCTACAGACTCACCCGGTGAGGAAGTATATTTTGCGCATCCCTCGTGTACCTGAGTATCTTTATTTTCGGCTTATTCGTGGAACCCTTCCCCGAATCTATAATTATATGTCTTAAAATGTTAAATATATTATATGTCTCTAATTGTATGTGTGTGGTGTTTGTGCTCGTGTTCATTTTTCATTATCGAGTTTCATTATTTTAATCTGAAAAATTATTCCTTTTATGTAATTCTACTGAAATTCACAATAAAACTAGGAGCTTTCCCATATAGATACGAAAATATTGCTTAAATGCTAATATATTTACGAAATTTTTTTATCTGCAAAATTTCTAATTAAATAAAGGAAGTGTTATGTAAATATACTTTAATATTCGGGAAATAGCACTTGAAAGCAAAGAAGGTTCACTGTTGCTTTTAAAATTTAATTCCAGACAAACTTCTATTAACATATTTTCTTTTCAAAGAATTTGCAAACTTTTGTGAACAAATTTAATATTTCTGAAATAAGTATTGGAAAAAAAATATTTTTCAAACTTTTTTAGATATTGTTTCTAGAAGAACTTTTTATTGTTATAGTTTTTCAGAAAGGGAAAAGTTTAACGGGTCGTTGTTGTAAATATTTTTTAATATTTGGAATATTTTCTAAGCATTTGAGTTTCTATAATATAATATCCATAAGATATAATTTTTTTAAAGATTATTATGCAATATATTAAATATATAAATATGCAATATATAAAGTTATTTTCTCAAAATTCCTAAATTGACAAAACATTCATTAAAAACTGTAGACGCAAGCTGATCATTTATTCAGAAAAAAATATTTGTCTATTTAATATTATTTAATATTATTTATAATATTTATTATTATTTATAATTTG
The DNA here is from genome assembly GCA_021605075.1 of Caerostris darwini. Classification (NCBI taxonomy): domain Eukaryota; kingdom Metazoa; phylum Arthropoda; class Arachnida; order Araneae; family Araneidae; genus Caerostris; species Caerostris darwini. The sequence continues at coordinate 826,329 of BPLQ01003352.1, forward strand.
CTATAAGAGAAATTGTAGAATCAAAGTGATATATTTGTCCTGAAATTTTATAATCAGTCTTTAAAAGAAAACGAAAGTCTTTAAGTAAAGAAAGTCATCATCAATTCTCGTTACTTAAAGATAAATAAAAAAGGTCACATTCCGTTTTAAAATATATAAATTGAGGCTCATGGGTAAGACTTAAATTCACTGCAATTCAAAGAGTATTGTTTTTTTTACGATTGTTATGTAATATTGCATTTTTATTTGAATGTTTGAAACTTTTCATGAAATTTCGAAACATTACGTATACTTTCATCTATTGCAATTAAATGGGGTAAGCCAAACAAATCCATGGAGAATTTTGGAATTGGTGAACAACAAATCCAATTTTGAAGAAATTTTGCCATATTTATTCTATACATAACCAAACTGGAATTCCAAATAAATTCGATTTTGGTCGGCATTAGATAGGACTTAAGTTTGATCCGAAAGAAATGTAAACGATTGCATTCTACATTTGTGAGGATTTGGCACCATAAATTTGTGCCATTTGAAATATTTGTAACCATTTGGAAATAAATATTAAAACGTATTCTTTTGGTAAACTCTAAAACAAATATAAGTCACAATATAAGTAAAATGAAAGTAATATATTATAATTGCATATTATAATTATACTTTATTTAAAATAGAAAAAAATAACTACTTTTTTATTTTCTAAAAATAATTATTAAAATAGAATAGTTCAATTGCTTTACATAACATGGTACTAGTCAAATTAAATTTCAGTTTTTGATATCATCAAAAAAAAAAAAAAAGGGAAATATTCAATAGCCCTATTTGATACAATTGTAATGTTTATAATTACAATACAAGTAATTTAAATTTTTAATGATTTCAAATTTCAAATTACGTATTAGAAAAAGAAGATTGAGATGAAGAAATTTCATAAATATTGACTTTTTTTTTTGCAAAATTGCTTCGCGCCATATATGTATCATTAGTACTTCCAATAAGTAATCTATTTGCCCTTTTTTGCCTTTAAACTAAATGTTTATCGTTTAATCAACTACACCGAAGAACTATACCAATGCCTCATTTACGATTGTCGCATATTATAAGCATACTATGTCATAATTGATAGGCGATGTGAAATTGGGCTTATAGAAGCAGATTTGTGAAATGAAATGATTGATCGACATTGGTTCAGAGTGAAGCTGGCATATTGAAAATGTTGGCAAAAATGTTTCAACCATAGGAGGACATAACGTCAAGAAGGCCGTAGTCGATCTAGAGAAATGATAGAATTTAAGGATACATTGATCGTCATAGGGAGTTTCACAGCACCTGTTTTGTCATTACCAACAATTCGATGTACAACTGGAACTTCAATGATCTCAATTACCATTGAAATGGGACTCAGAGAATGGGATCGGACCCTACGGCCGCATTCAAATGACAATCTCTCAACTGTGCACAAGCGAGCAAGTTTGCTGCTCATTTGATCCGGAATCTCTCTGGCTGGAGTAGAATTGCTTTCAGTGATGAGTACCACTTCAAACTGAGTTCTGAATACTTGTGAAGTGTAGTTCATAAAATAGTTACTGTCTAAGTTTCCCAACATAGTTCGTAAACAGTATTTTAATCTTAATAAATTATTAAGGCGATTAACCCAGAGAGGATGTACTAACTTGATTATCATCTGTGCACAATTAGACATTTAGAATTGTGGTATAAGATGCCATTTCATTCGAAGGACAGAATTACTTTGTCTTTAGTGACACCATTATAACAAGACAATATTCTATGTTCCGTTACATTGCATTTTTTTACTGTATCCAGGATTGTACTATCCAAAATCAAACAAATTATGGCCATCCACGCACGGCAATCATCTCTTTTAATTGTCTTTGTAGCTAGATTGACAAATTTTTCTCAAATAAAGCATGTTTGATGTGTGAGCGATTGCCTCGGAATATTCTAATTGTTGTTGACAATTATGCAGAATTTCGCAAGAAATCCCGAAGAGGTAATTTTCCAACATAACGAAGCCATTCCAAGTTGAAAAACAACTCGTATAAAACCGGAACAACAAGAAATGAATGGACTTTCGTATAAAAGCCAAAGGACCAACAAGACCAGCTTGTATGTCCCAACACTTTATTGATTGGTTCTTTATATGTAGTTGTATCTCCTGAATAAAACTTTCAATTCTCTTGAGTTTTCGAACTTTTCTTTATTTTATATAACTTTCCTCTACTCCTAACAATTCTTTCCTAATGTGTCGTCCTTCTGTGTTTTTCAAATTAGTTTAAAAAACGCAATTGACCAATTTTTCTATCATTATACGGAAAAATTTTTGAAACTAAATAAGTGATTAAGATTAAAAATAAAATACGCTTTCATTTTCAGTGTGAATTAAGGCAGTAATACACTGCAATATACAACCTTTTTTTAAGTTATATAAGAAAGCAAATTGATTTATTGCTATCATCAAACTTGACGTCAGAAAATAAAGGCGGGCTTCCTATATTTTATTTGATATTGTAAGAATATGGAAAATCATCGTTCAATTGGCACACCTTTCAAAAGAAAATCTTAAATTTAGTGATTAACCATAAACATCTGCGAAGGAATTAATTTATTTTTAAATGTCTAATTGCATTGATAATTTCTATTAGCTGTTTTATTGTATTCTAATAACTATACACCCCTTAAAAATTAGGGAATATTGGGATTTTGAGTATAAATTGCAGATGAGGAAATTCTTTGGTGACTGATATATATATATACATATATATATATGATGTATAAGTGCTGTAATAATGAGGGGAAAAAAAGAAGCAACGAACAATGAATAATTAAATTTTATTGACGGTATTCGCCAGTAAATAATAAGTGCGCAATTTGTGCATATACAAACAAACAAAAAAAAAATGTGATTTCTCGGATATCCCCTGACTGAAAGCAATGTGGTACATCAATGTGGCAATGAAAGCAATGTAGTATGAGGCATGGAATCAATGACGGACTGGGGTATTCTCTTTCACACCTGTAGAAGAGAGCTTTCCAAATGCTGAATTGTTTCTGGGATTGATAAGCGACTAGCAACTATTCTCCCTAAAATATCCCAAAAATGGTCTATTGGGTTAATGTCTGAGGAATATTCTGGTCAATCCATTCGATGGATTATTTGGTTGAAAAGTTAATCAGAATCTTGTTAATCAGAACATGAAGTCAAAATGTTCTCAATTTAAAGAAATATCTGAAATCCCTGCTATTAAGGAATTTTTAAAAAATAATTAAGTTAATGTTAGAAATGATTATCTAATTAATTGTAATAGCATTTTTACTGATAAATGAAAATAAATACTTTTCAAAGAATCATTAAACTTAAATATTCAAGGAGGTTAAAATAGTCCTAAATACAATGCTTTAATTCGAGTTTAATGTTAGAAAAAGTACTCCTTTTTCATGTTAAAGAAGTTAAGTTAAAATTACTTTGAGAAGGTATGTCTTTCCTATTTTTTACCTATCCATTTCAAGAAAAAAAAAAGAGTTTCACGATTAAAGGCTTAGTTTCATTTACATATTATTCAAATTTTTAAAATGTACCTTTTTTTTGCTACTCAATAAGTATGGGATTTTACAAAATGCTATTGAAATGACTGTTAAACGAACAATATAAATGTTCATGAACAATGAACAATAAAAATGTTCATTCTTCACCGTTATCTGTTAACCTATGCTTTTCTACCAATTACCAATTTGCAGGAGAGATAAATTACCAATAAAAATAATTAAATACAAATTGCTACAAACTACTGCAGGAAAAAAAAAATGGCAATTTCAGAAACAGTTATTGGTTAGTGCAGTGACTGTCAAACTTTTAACCTCTCTTCTTTTTTCCGTTTCCTCAATTAAAGAGAATATTGGCCCCCTCTGTAAAAGCACAACCCCCTCTGACAAGAATGCCTACCATTTTCTTTCCATTTATTGCATTATTATATTTATGGTCATATCATTTTAATTCATATTTAATTAATTTATCACCCACTAATTATTTGTATTTAATTACTAACTACTATTTAATATTTTAATATTAATTATTCAATTTTAATTAATTAATCATATATTTATTTAATTTTATCATATCATTGCCATTTAAATTTTGATAATTTAAAATATTTGAAATTAACCAGTACATTGAAAACCAAGTTTTGAAATTAAACTATAATTTTCACTGATGTGAAAATGATACATAAAGATTGATGGAGGTCACATTTTAAAAGAAAACACGATCAAATATAAACATTGCAAAAAATCTTTTTTTAGAAATATGTATTTTCGAATGATATAACTTCATGCTTGGCAATATATTAAACAAGAAAACAACCTCAAGGGAAGAAATTGGGGTATTCAATGCTGACTTATTCTAGCAAGACAACTCCATAAATCTGTATTTTAATAATACAAAATATGAAATATAGCGACTTTGTGGAAAAAAACATCATCAATTTTTAAATTAGAAAGTCAAAGTAATGACATTTATTCATAATGAAACACTTTTCATGTGTAGGTTTTATAAGAATTAGTTCATTTGAAAAAAAAAGACTAAATATACAAATTTTGATAATATATTATTTTTAAATATATTTCTCTCATTAAACGTAGTTTAGCTTTTCAGCTTTCAGAAATTAATTTTATTTTTCGTAGTAATTTTTCTGTGTTTTGTACTATGTTAAAACACAAAATTTACAAAACACGAAATTATTTATGAATCTAACAGTTTCTCTATAGTCGAAATTATCTAGTGGATAGTACGTTATGTTTAATAATTAAGAGCTGGGTCGATACCTGATAAGTTATGACAAATCGGAACTTTCATGTATATTGCGAGGATGGGTTCGTTAAATCGTTCTTCTGGAAAATTCATTTTTTTTATATGGAAGAGGAAGGCATGAGCTGTTAGAGGACACCCTTGGTTGAGTATACTTCAAATTGTGCAGACAAAAAATACTGCAGTAACAATCCTAAGCAATGCTGAAATTGCTTTTTTTTTTTGTCATTCTATTTGCAGATAACCGTATGTCAAAATGCCCAACGTTATGAAAAGGTGAAGTCTAACCCTACTTAATGCATCACTTCGTTTTTTATTGTTATACATTTTAAGGAACCTAAATCTAATAAATGTTATATATAAACATATCAGACACTATTTGAAAAAAATTATTTGTTTAAATGGTTTAAGTGCACGAATAACATTTATACAGAATTCAAATAGTTAATGATGCAACCGTAGTTCCTCTTATACACTGGCACCCTTTGATTTTCAGTAGAAATGGTCAGTCTGTTCACCCTAGATTCTCACTCTAGAGGGAGTACAGCGCAACCTGAGTTCCCACTGAGAAATGTTTAGTTTATAGTTTCTCATCTAGAGACGAAATATATTTAGAGCATGCCGGTTCATTAGTTGGTCTAAAGACTCTGCCCAGGAGAGGAAATATATTTCGCACATACTGCGCGTAACTAAGTATCGGGTTTTCGGCTTAGAAGTGAAATCCTTTTATAAGTCATCTAATTATCTGTCTTTAAATGTGTTAAATATTGTATGCCTTTAATGGTATGCCTTTAATGGTATGGTATGTCTGTGTAAATAAAGCTGTGAGTTCTCCAACCTGTGTCTCAAGTATCTCAACCCAGTTACAATCTGGCTGCCCAACTTGCACACTACAATGATAAAAAATTTAATTATTTTGAGCTTAATTATTATATTGTGACATAAACTGCAGATCACAAAGAGTACAAAACATTCCAGACCGAAGATATGCGCATGTTCTATAACAACAGATTACTCATTTTATTCGAATCGAACGCATTGATACAAGAAGTATTTTATTTCCTCATGTTTCACTGCTTTGAAAATAACCGAACACCTGACGTGGGATTTCTGTTCGTTTCATTCGGTCTCTTTGTGAAAATAAAGTGTCTATTGTGCTGCATCGACGGAAAAATAACATTTTATTTCCTCAAGTTCCCAATCAATAGCTCTTTTGTACTTGAGATGTATTCCAGACATTTTTTTTTTCGTACAGTGAGTTCTCAAAGGCATACGCACTTTTCAATTCGCACATATGTTTTTATATGAATGTTTTCGAAATCAAAATCCAGTGCACAATTTTTATGTTCGAGAATTGCGAAATCTTCGAAAATTGAGTTCAGGATTGCGAAATATTCTGAAGTAATTTTTTGTGTAATCACTAAATGGGCTGTTTTGATAGCTAACTGAATGGAAAATAAAAATAATACAAGCGAGAAAAACCATTATTTATTTTAAATAGAAAAAGGAGATGTTGAAATACGAAAAGTTTTAAAATATTTGAGGTTTCAAATTTTTAAAAATGAGCATATTTTCATTGTGATTCAGAAAATCTTTTTAAGTAAAAAATATTTTAATTAAATATTTGTGTATAATTACAAAATTACCGAAAAGTGGATAGTTACGAAAACATCTTCACCTTTTTTTAACTCAAATTAATTTCAAATATTTATTATATTATAAAAATATCTAAAAATGTGTTGGCAAAAAAAAAAATTACTAAGGTGGAATAGATTTAAATCCAGAAAATAGATCGCTATATATAAACATATGAAAATTATGAATATTATATTTTTATATAAAAATCTGCCCATAACCATTATTAATGAATATATTTGAGATAATTGTGATAAAATGAGTGATTGATTTATTCGATCCAAAATATTATATAATGCAAAGTGGTATTTAGGTTAATTTAACTACGTAACCATGTTTTCTCCTATCCATTGGCATGAGAGCCCCCGTGACGTTCAGGAGAAATGGTCAGCTGGTTTACAGACTCTATTCAGAGAGGAAGTATATTTCGCATAAGCTGCTCGTCGCCGAATATCGGAATTTTGGCTTAGAAATGGAATCCTTCTATGAATTGTAATTATCTGTCTTAAAATGTGTTAAATATTGTATATCTCTAATTGTATGTGTGTGGTGTTTGTGCGTGTATAAATAAAGTTGTGAGTTCTCAAATCTGTATCTCAATCCAGCCACATCCAGTTGCAATCTGGTTGCCCAACCTGCACACTACAATTATCATTATAGTGACTTAGTCAATTTTGTGGTAAGAAATTTGATTTCTTTGCTACATCTGATATTGAAAATAAATTTTTGTTCTTAAAGTCAATTTATTTCAAAATTGTGAGAATAGATTTCATATCAATTTTTCAAATCGCATAAGAAAAAAAAATTTTAATGAATGCTTTGTGTTTAAATGGTAAACAATTTGGTCGTTTTTTTCATTACAATGGTGGATATTTAGCAAATTCAACGGTATATAGAAATGTACCAAGTATGCTTGTACTTACATTATACACAAGATATTATCTAAATTTGAAACAGTCATTTGCCGGTATGCTTTTTTTTCTTTCTAATGCAGCTGGCAAACACTTAGACAGCTTGGTATTGGATGCCTTAAGGCAAGCGCTGCACATACGTTACTCACTTTACATTACCCAGGGGGCGCGTGTAACTTGAAGATAAGCCACGGACGCGGAGTAACAATGTCCCCGCTACGCTCTACGATCGTATTAGACCGGGACCTACAATTTAAAGTGGATTCCGAACCACTACAAATATCCATGGCACTACCGGGACTCGAACCCGAAACCTGTGGTACCGTGCGCTAGCCACTCGGCCATTCAGGCCCTTTGCCGGCATGTAATCTGCGAAAAAGGAATTTCCCTCTTCTCCGTCGGAAAATTTAGCCGAGTGCCGCGGCATAGAGTATAAAAGAAGCAAACATTATTACACTTTAATAAATTTAAGAAAGTAAATTTTATTATACATAAAGGAAAAAAATTAAAACTATACGAAAACCTTACTTTTGGTTGTAACTTAATCATGATCAAAAAACATGTTACCTGCAGTCAGCCGAACATCGAGCTAAACAATACTTGATTTACATATCAATTTATACATCCGTGCCCGACGTCACGACCCATTACATGCGTTCAGCATATGACGTCGGATCCGAATGCAAAACGAAAGAGAAATATTTGCATGATTCCAATACTTTGGGCAACATTCTCCTCATCATGAAAGCATTTAAATATAAATTTTATTTTATACGTTTATGGATAATAAAGTTTTGAATATATATATCAGAATCTTTTGGATATGATGCATAGGCGTATTTTACTTTCCCTCAATCTTAATTTAATGGGATCACGGCTATGGCTACTTTAGATCAAGAGATCCTGGTTTCGATTCTTTCATTTAACTATGCAGAATTTCTCTCTTAATATCCGCTTTGCTTTATTCAGGTTGAATGGTTGGTACCTTTAGTCATGTTAGTCAGTTAACCTTATAAAGAAAGACCTTTAGAATCGTATTTCCCTCCTTTCCATCTTCTTGGGGAATAAACAGTATCAGATCTTCTTAGTAGAAATAACGAGTAATATAAAAAAAAAATTACAGTCAATTCCTACTTTTTTTCACTCTATTGCAGAAAGTCCTTTACAAATAATTTTCATTCATTTTTTTTAAGTTTATCTGGCGACATCTATTGGTAGATATATGCAACTTAAATCTAAAAAAACTAAAACTAATTAATTAAATATGATTAATGAGTTAATATTTGAAAAAACTGTATTGATATCAAGTGTCATCCACTACGAGCTCAAAAAAATTTATTTGAACTTAAGTGGATGAATAAAAAGTATTTCATGAACTACTGAAAATTTGAACAAGATATATATAGGGAGAGTGTGAGCTAATCAAAGGAATGGAAAAAAAGAAATCACTGCGAATCTATCATATCAATTGCAAATCACCTAACGATTATGCCCAGCATTAAAAAACACTTTTCAATTTATGTAAAAATTTAATCACTTGTTATAGTCAATCATGGATTGTTAATAACAAGTCATGGATTGTTAATAACAAGTCATGGATTGGATTCCAATCATGGATTGTCTGGATAACATCAGGATTTATTTTGTGACGTTGTAAATTAACTTATTTTCTTAAAAAAGTGCTCATTTTTCAGATAGCTCTCAAAAGTAGACAAAATTCAGAAAAATGTTGACTTCCCTTGTAATAATATTTCACTTTCAGAATTGTTTTTAAGCTCGTTGTCACTATCTCATTTATTTATCACGTTCTGTATTTAGAAATTAAAGATGTATACAAACATAACCATTTATGGTATAACTAACACAATTTAAGGTTTAAACTACCCTTTTTATTGCATTTTAATTAAACTTTCAATCGACTTCTGAAGAAAGGAGAAATAAACTCTTAAATGCTTAACGTTCTGACTTTTGATTACTTCTTCATCCAATTCAGAAATCGGTTTTACAATCTAAGTATTTTTTAACGACGTTGATTTTATGAGATTTCACCGGAAATCATTTGAGGTTTTTGTGTTTATTTTTTAAAATAAAGAACAGCTATTGAGGAATTTTCATTGAAATCTGATTCGTTAAGATTGCTTGTTATTAGATAAGAGGTTGGTTTTTTTTTTAGCGACATTTTTTTTGTATTATAACTTTTAATGATAAATATTTATTATAGTTCCAAAGCTGGACATTCTAAAAAATAACATGGTTCTAATAATTATGCATCGATTTTCATAGTCGAAAAATTAAAAATTCACTAGATCCCTGAAGTCCAAGATGCACTGTAGAAATATATTTTTTCGTCTTTGTATTGATGGAACAGTGCTTTCTTGGTTTACCTCACATAAATATGATCCTTGGGGCCATAATGGCCGAGTGATTAGCACTCTGTCTCTCGGTGCCCCAGGTTTCGGGTTCGAGTCCCAGCGGGGCATGAGTGTTTTTATTGGTTCGGAATCCACTTTAAACCGCATGTCCCAGCCTAATATGACTGTGGACGTAGGGCTGACAACCCTACCTTGATCTCCTGTTTCGACATCATGCAGTCGACCTTAGTCCACCATGAGGCTGTTGTGGCAATGAAGAAAATATGCCCATTAAAACTTTCAGCAAGACAACTTTCTTGTAATAATAATATTTGAGTACTTGTAACTATTCTATTTAATGATGTTTATTTACTGATAAATGTCAATTCAAGTTATAAGAAATAAAAATAACAACATTTCTTTCTGTCTGGCAGAATACGAAATACGCGATTGTTAAATTGTTTTCTAAGAATAAACTGTCTAATTCCTTTCAATTCTATAGTCAAAACGTTCAATCTTCAGTACTAAAAGTTTACTAACAAGGTATGTCAACAAATTTAAAAGGCCATTTAAACTTAAAGGCCAATTCTTTAAGGACATTTCAAAATAGTTTTGGAAACTTCAAAGTCACTTACAATTTAAAGTCAGTTGTAATGAAAATGATAAAATAAGCAATGTAATATTTCTAAACAAGACTTTCAAAAATAAATATCGAATTCCACATTGTTAGCTTTATATATGGATTAAAAATAACATATAATTTAACTATTTCAAGATGAAAAGGAAAACTAAGTATTTATTTTAAAATAGATTATAAATCAATTTTTAAATTTTAACAAATTCAAGAATTATTCCTGGAACATAAAATGTAAGACTATATTATTATTAAATTTGATTCAACGTTATTTCCCTTCTATATATTTGATTCAACATTATTCCCTTCTATATATCTGACTCTGGAGCCTGAATGGCCGAGTGGCTAGCTATCGGTACCGCAGTGTTCGAGTCACGGCGGTACCATGGATGTTTGATATATATATATATATATATGATTTAACATTATTTCCTCCTATATGATTCATTTGAAATTATTCCCTTCTATATCTGAAAACCTATAACAATTTTATTCAATGAGAATTTTTTAATTGATATCAACACGTGATGGTATATTTTATGATCAATTTATCCATTTATTAAATTGAAGATTATTTTAATATCGAAACTTAATTTTATAATAGGAATTTAGGTTTAAAATTAAAATTCAATTCAGATTAAGAACTGTAATATTTCTCCGTTATCAATGAGCAATTTCAATTAAGCAGAGTGAATTTTGCGATATAAAATTCTTCCTCAGCTAATTGGATTATTATTTATTTTTCTCTTATTATTTTACGATAATTTTCTTATTTCTAAAATCTGTACAAACCTTTCTATTCAGAATTAATTTCAACATACAAGCAATAATTTGTTTTCATCCTTATTTTTTAGTTTGCGTATCAACGATAAAATAGTTTAAAAAACTTAACTCTTATCTAACTTTATAAAAATACCCTCAAATCAATTTCAGATTCGCTTAATATTTTTCTTATTTTTAGACTATAAAATAAAAACAAAGCGATGTAGTTTTCTCGAGACTTGAAGGCAGACGCATTGAAAAACAAATAGAAAAGTCCCAGATTGTATTAAGCACCGAGTTAAGTAATTGATTTTAAATGTTTATAAAATCATGGTGTAAAAATAAGTTCAGCTAGTGGAATATTTCATTAAATAAAAATTCTTTAACTTTTTCCTTGGGAAAATTGATTTTTTTAGTTTGTTTTCGGTTGTGTGAATAAGCCTTGCAAATTTCTTTCAAGCATAGGGAACTTGCTTCGAGATCTATAATATCAAAGTAATACAAAACAGGAAGCTCGCTTACCTTTATAAAAAAAGGGCGTAATGAATCTGTTGGCTAATTTGATTTGATTTGTTGCTGCAATTTTCCAAAACTGCAATATGCAAAAACGCAATTGAAACAAGTTTTTTTATTTGTTACTCTACGGTCATTTTTTTCACACTGTAAGTTAATTAAATAGGGACCAACAGTTTAATTTGGATTCCGAACCATTGATAAACATACACACTAAAGCCAGAATACGAAACTGAAACCAGTGGTGCCCAAGGGCAGAGCGCTAGCCAGTTGGCCACCATGCCACGCTGTTAGTCAGAAAGACCTTCTATTAGGCTCAAGAAGGAGAAGACGTATCTTCCAGATACCACCACTGAGAACGTTTGTTCTAAATTGAGGAGACAAAATGGGCATGCACTGCCTAATGGTATACTCTGGATAACGCTGAATCTACTGCATATTTACTACAGAACAAAAAGGACATATTTGAAAAGAATAAATATTTTATTTTATTTAGAATAATTCTAATGTTGTTTAAGGACAATATTTATTTTTTAAGAGGATTTAACCCTCTCTGAAATATTATTATTATTATTAATCTTGTAGACTAATATATTGACAATTATGTTTACACAACATTAGAGTGTAAACGTTATTTTCCGTAACGATGTGGACAGAGAAAGAATATTGTCTTCTGGAAGGATTTCACATTAAATTAAAGAGTGACGAGAGTTTATCTCTTATTGTGATAAAGTTACACCAGATATATTGTTGTTGATAAATTTTTCACCAGAAAAATAGCTGCTCTTTTTTTAGATATCTGCAACGCACGCCACCGGCGGGAATCGAATTCAAATTGATATCTCTTTTTTTGAACTACAAATAGTTTATTACAAGCAAAGAAATAACTTTTATATGAATGATAAATTATATAAATAATTTTATTCAAGGAACAACTTCAACTAAGACATTTTAAAACCCGACTCACGCAACTATCATGCAGGAAGGTCGAGGTTCAAATCCTCTGAAATTATTCTTGTAGTCACTGCGTTCGGAAACAAAGAGACTTGATGGCGATAGTGATAATTAGGCGTCTTAGTGAACATTTTCCTAGTTTTCTCCCATTAGACATACACATTATCAGAATAGGGGCCGTTGGGGTGTCAAAAAATCTTTTCACCAAAATGCTCCAAGTAAAGGGCTGCGATCGTTAAGTGAAGTGAATTATAAATAGTACAAGAAACAGGGTTACCACATTTGACGACTTAAAGTCCCCAAACCCCAACGACCCCTATTTTGCTATTTGACAGACCCAGAAGGCATTGTTTCCATGTTCGTGGAATACATAAGGCCCACAGATATTCAAGAAAAAGGCATTTTAATTTATTTAAATACAAAGCGATGAATGCAATCAGTTAAAAAAATTACAATTATACATTTGATTAATAACAAAAATAAAAGATTATAGTATATTTTTACAGGGCAATTTTTTGATTAACATTTTTGCCACAATAATAATAAATTGATTGTTAGACTGCACAAATGTGACAGTTGTTGGAAAAACAGAGGCCAATATTGATTTTGCTACAATAGCTATTTTATTATTTATGCCAAACGATTCTTTCTTGGGTATAAAAATTATAAATCAGGAGAAAAATAATGGGAAATGTATGAAAATATTTCAATTATCATCAATTCTATTAAAAGGCATTTACGATAAAAAAAGGAATTCTAAATAACAATAAGTAGCAAATAAATTCACGGCAAGATAATGTAATATCACAATAAAATATCGCATTGTCTAATGTACAGGAAAAACGTAGAAAATTTGCCTGGAGTTTTTAAACCAGTTAACACAGTTATAAAACCTATTAAATAAATTTTTTGTACGTAACTCTAATTGCCAAAAGGTGAAACAAAGGCAAAATCGCAGAATAGGGTCTACTGGGATTTGGCGTCAAAAAATCTTTTCGCCAAAGTGCCCCAAGAAAAGTGTTGCAATTGTAAGTGAAATGAATTGTAAAGAGTACAAGAAATTACCACATTTAGTGACTTATCTCTCAGTTGGCGCCAAAACAAAATCGGCAAATTCCAATCGCCCTTATTTTCCGATTAGCCTGAAACTAAATGTCTATGTACGCTATCATTGTATCTATCTACGCTATGTACGCTATATTGCCGGAAGACTGCCTTCCCATTATTATAGTTAATTTAATTATTTTAAAGAGAAAATAATTTTAGATAAAGTTTTTCACGATAATTTTAGTTTAATTTTCTGGAATAACTAATTAAAAAAAATATTCATTCATTTGTTTACGTCATTAGTTCTAGCAAACTTTAAATCTACAATAAAAATGTTAAAATTAGTCTAAATTTCCAAAAGTTACGTTTACTTTTCAGACAATGCATTCAATTTGATCATCTATAAACTACATTAATTGTTAAATACAACTTTTTAATTCTAGAAAAAAATATAAAAAATATAATAAAGATATTGAAGCGGATAAAATTAAAAATTTATAATGGATGAGTATACAAACAAAACTATTTGAAAGGAAATTCAATTTACATAAAAAAAGCTATTGTTTTTTATACACTGATCAGTAGAACAAAAATAAGAGTGCATGCATTTCCTAAGACTTTTTATTCCTTTATATTCAAAATTTGATTGATGATACGAGATTACGAACTGATGATAAAAACGGAAAGAAGAATATTAAAGTATTATAATATTAGCCTCGCACAAAAGGAGCTCACGATGCTAATTCAATTTTCGAAAGTATTTTTCCTAAGTGAGATAACTTATCATAACTTTCTTTTGCATTGCGAATGAAGGACCGAGAGGATAAATTAAATTGAAAAAGGAATCACAAATCGAAATATTCCAGACACGAATTTTCCATTAACAAGTAGTTTTAAATTTATTTTATCGTATTTACTGTGCAAATTAATGACATTGGAATTTGAGAAAAAGGTTTTTTTAGTACGTTAACAATCAAGATCTTGTAGTTCAAAAAGTTTTGCTTGAAATTTAAGATAAAACATCATATATTCAGAAAACATTCATTTTTGTTGAAGAGATATTTTAAATATATTATTTGCATTTTTTAAAATGGTATTTAAACTTTTAAAGCGTAATTATTGTTTAATTATAATTTTATTGAATTTTAATTACTTTAACATTTTTGTTCAAGGGCCTGAATGGCCGAGTGGCTAGCGCTCTAGCGCTCGGTGTCACAAGTTTCGGGTTCGAGTCCCGGCGGTGCCATGGATGTTTGTAGTGGTTCAGAATCCACGTTAAATCGTAGGTCCCGGTCTAATAGGATCGTAGAGCGTTGCGGGGCATTGTTACTCCACGTCCGTGGCTTATCTTCAAGTTACACGCGCCCCTTGGTAATGCAAAGTGAGTAACGTCTGTGCAGCGCTGCCTTAAGGCATCCAAGACCAAGCTGTCTAAGTGTTTTCTAGCTGCATTAGAAAGAAAAAAAAACATTTTTGTTCAATATTTTTTAAAGGACTTTAAATAAACTTCATTGAAGTATTTATAATTTAGTTTTTGAACAATTGACAAATTCTTAAATTAAAATCTTCGAAAAGCCTCACCTACACTAATGTAATAATATTACATCTAAGGTATATTTTCAAAACTCATTCTTTAGCATCAGTAGTTTTTGTGTTTTGTTTCTTAATTAAAAATATCATGTTACAATTTATAGTTGGCTGCTTAAAGTGTTTGTATTATAAAAAAAATAAAGTTTCTAAAAATTTAAAATGGCACTCAGGAAATAAGCAAGTATTTTGTAAAAGTAAGGTAAAAATGAAAAATAAATAATTGTAAAAATAAAAAGAATTTTAAATTTTAAATTTAACAAATTCGGTATAATTAGGGACCAGTTGAAAAAGTCATAAAACAGTTTTAAATTGCTGAGAGAGGTTTTAATGTACAATTTTACGCTATAACTGTTTTGTACTTAGTGGGCAATTATGGCTAATTTTTATGCATCTCGCATTTTGAATGAGTAAATTCTTTGTGTATGTGTTTAACACCCCTCCATCCTTTTGGGAATGCGAGTCGTCTAAAATCAATGAAGGGTCTTTTATGGTCGGTGCTAACCTTGGATCACAGCTGGCTTGGATTTGTTTTTCGCCGATAGTAAAATATGAAGTGTTTTCCTTTTGAAGAATAAACAGTTAATTGGCATGTACCTGTTAGAATAGTTTCTCTGTTGCTAGATAAAAATTTATATAGCAGCAAGTGCAGCTGGACTGAGATTATGTTACATCCAGAAGTGGGTACTTGTCGGCAAAATGACCCTTATTCTTATCATGTTCTCCTCAAAGAGCAAGACTGTAGACCATATTTATGGTTTGTGGTACTTGCTGCAAAGAAAAACAATGAGGAGAAAAATATTTATGTGACCTTTTAAATGCGAACCTTAGTTTCTCCAAATGATTCCCTGCACGTGAAGCAAACTTTGACCTCCGAATTAGCACCACTACCTTCACTGTATTGCATTAGGTATCGAAACCTTCTTCAGCTTATAGTCTTATTCTAAGGATTGAATCCCACAATAATCGTAGGAGAGAGGGGATTTTGTGGTGGACAGATATAGATGAATGTGAAAAAAAAAAAAAAAAAGACGGAGTGAGAAGTCAAAAGAAATAAATAAAGAAAAAAAGAGCCGAGGAAAAAGGACTCCGGAGCGAGCAAATATTGGAAGGATACTGTGAGATTGATTCTTAAGAAGGAGAGATGGAAAGATAAGAGAGAAGATTTTACCTGAACGAACGATAACTCCAGCGAAGACGAGTATCGGGCTTCAACATAAAAGGAGGTAGTGGGGAACAAAAACCCAATAAAAATGCTGCGGTCCGAATGGTCCTGAATTCAGTGCATGAGATGAGATTCTGCCCGTGACATGGTCTAATTCTGACTGGCTGATCCCTATCGTGGATGAATCGCACCATTGTTATGTTCCCTGCCCAGATTACTGAAACATTCGGATGTTGCCTGGCCATCGACAAAATATGTGACTGGCATTTGTATAGTTTAAAATAGTTTTGGTAGACACCCAGGATATTCTCAAAGGAGGGACTTTAATTCAATATGTTACTAGAATCTATTATTCATTGAAATTGTATATGTATACATATTGTCGGCTTTTGAAAAAGCTGTAAAAGAAGAAACACTGGTCAAAATGACATGATATTTCACCTGGAGATACATGAAGCAATGATAATTTGTCTGGCAAAAAAAAAAAAAAATAGTTCAAAAATTGCTAGTGCTATATTTGTCATAAGATGCAAATTAAAAGACATAACATGCGCATCATTTCTTTTTCAAGAGATAGATCCCTCGGGTCCTGTAACATTTTTAAGGACACGTAATGAATAGGACACACTATGAACATTACACTACACGTAATAGGACACGATATGAATCTCTTTTGCTCAACTAGTTCATTTCATCCTGCAACAGTGTAATTTTCATTCAAGAAGGCAGTGAACCAACTGTTGAATCTCCACTTCGGCAATGCCAGAGTCATCAGTCATCATTTTACGACAACCTGCTCGACTCACACCTTACCTGAACCCTTTAGACTGTGAGGTCATCTCAAAATGTTGTGTATAGTGGTCCGATTTCGAATTTAGCTGAGTTGAAGAACCGCATTACGCAACACATTCACAACATCAACCCTGATACTTCGATCTGCTGTAGAATATGGTGTTGAGCTCTTTCAGCTCATAGGAGAAAACAATAGACAGCATATTGTACATTTTCTGAGCAAGTCGTAGCAGCCAATATACCTTTTCCTGATGGTTTCATTATTGTTACACTTTCCAGAATTTTTCTTACATTCACATATTTTACTCAACATCGTATGAGAGCAGCGCTAACTTTTTATTTTGCCGGAGAAAATCCCCTTATTTCTTGTATATTTAAGTGAAATATCAGGCCAATTTGACCATTGGTTCTTTTTACAGCCTTTTCAAAAACGAACTTTAATTATAATCCTCCTGCATTATACTACGTATGTTAAATAAATATTTTCGTTGCTATTTTTTGATGGGTTATTGACAAATCTGTCTTTTGCTATTTTAAACCTTTATTTACAAAACATATTTGAAGTAATGTGTAACAGTCCTATGATAACAATGATTACTTCACAAGTTATTTGGTGATTTTTTTCGTTAATTTCGGTTAACCATTATTCTAAAATTAATTATCATTCCTGGATGTACTCATTTGACGCAATTATAAAAATTGAACTATATTTTTATTTAAATTAATTATTTCGCTTATTTATTTCTGCATGTGTTTTGTTTTCAGATTATAAAGTCTTTGAATGTTTTCAAAACTGCTTAGATATATATTTGGTATTTATGTTAGGGTTGATTTATATAGGTTATTGCGATATAGAGGGCTTTTGGTTTGGTTCATTACAGACTGTCTGTCAATATTGACAGTGCTTAATATTGATGGGAGCTTGATGAGGAATATATTCGGTTATATTAGATGTCAACCGCCCTACTCTTGGCTCAGTGGCAACTGGTGAGCATTAGATCAAAGGTTCAATAGGTTGGTGGCATTGAGGTAGAACATTGTTTCTAAAAACGACGAGTCTCAATGGTGTGTATGATGTTCAGCATCTTGCCTCATCGGTCAGATTTTCTGGTGGGAGTTTCCCGGTTTTCTCCCATACGATACACAAATGCGAGGTAGTTCATACTAAAATTCTCCCGGAAGGCACTTCCCTCCTTCTTCAGCTACTCGGAGTCAATTCAGACTTCTACTTACAAGTGCTTCATCACAGCTAAAGCTGCCCCCTTTCCCTCCGCCCATGAGTAAACTACTTCTGAGATGTCCGTCCCTAGCCAACGGATAGGATTAGTTACAACAACAATAGATTTCGACACAATAGCTGGAAGAAATCCGGAAAATTCTCATCAGTAAACCTTGCTATTGATGTGAGACGGTTAGATACACTTTTTCACAATCGCCGTCGAATCTCTTCTTTTTTTAAACGAGTGACGTTAATAAATACTGTCACCGTATTCAAACATGAATTTTTCTATGAGCCACTGATCAGAGCTTAAAAATGAATTAGATAATAGAGAGCTTTTGCATACTGTATTTTTATCGTCCGATATTTTTTTCTCCCTAGCGCGTATGCACATAGGAGATTGCGTATGCGTATCTGTAATAATTTTTCCTATGAGCATGCGCGCTAGGGAGAAAAAAATATCAGACGATAAAAATACGGTATGCAAAAACTCTCTAATCATATTTAAAAATTATTTTTAATTTAAGTTCACATTAAATTTATTCTTAAGAAGAAATAAATATCTTTTTAAATCGCTTCGGTCCCCAAACGATAAGATGACACAAATATTGAATGGTTAAAAATAAACGTCAAAAGTAAATATGTTATAAAATCTCAGTCAATGATAGTTTTAAAGTCCTTTAAAATAAAATACGAAGGTCATAAATCCCCTATTAAACAATGACTGTAATGTCAAAAGCTATTAATATAACGACAACCTCCCCCATTTTATGTTTTCTTGTTTTAAAATGGGTGCAATCTTTTTTCTAACTGTTATATAAAACTCCATAAACTGAGACTTAAATGCCTTTTTCTACAGTGAACATTAGTATTTGCATTTTGATTAGAGATTTGAATCTTTTAGCTTCAAACAATAAATAACCACATAAAGAAAGTTATTTTAAAATCAAAATGTTGTAATTTAAATATTGAATTTATTCTTTTAAGGTATTTCTTTCCATTAAGTTTAAGTATTTACTATTAAAAGAAAAAAATGATGCATAAATTTTATTATTTTTGATACAATGTATCTCAATTTGTACACAAACTAAAAAGTTTTTTAAAAAATAAAGCAAAGAATTTGTTTCTGAAAAGATACGTTTTTATCTTTCTTTCAGTGTATGATGCAGTATTAAGACAGAAATAAAAGTTTCAATAAATATCCCTTAGAAAAACACGTGGTTTGTGAAATAATTCTCTCTTTATATCTAAACAAAGGATTTAATATTCATAAAAATAGTTTGATGCATACATTTTAATATAATGAAATAAATAAGATTGTTTCATATTTAATTACAATTTGTAAATAATCATGAAAACAATTTTATTCCATATAAAAGAAAAATTAGGTAAAATTACAAAAAAAAATTAAGATATATAATTTTATTAATAGATACATTTTTCGTTTTTGAATGCCGGTCACTTTAAATCATTCGCTCTGAAAAGGCAGATACGTATTATTATATTACTCAGCATTATCAAGAGTGTGACCACACGGACCCACTATGCTTCCTACATTTTAACATTGTTACTTAAACCATAAAAAACACTAATTAACCTTTTGGGCATTTAAAAATTTTTGTTTCTTAAATCTTTAATTGGATAAAATACCTTGAATGAATGCATCTTGTAAAGGAGCCCCTTTTAAAATTTTTTCAATGAATATTTTCGAAAAGAAATAAATTAAATTTCTCGAGTGTATCATGCCCGAAAGCTATGAGTACCTTGTACATAGAAAGTTGTTCAAAGATTGAAGGTAAGGTTAATTAAAATTGAATGCTACAATAATTCAAAATAATAACGTTTCATTTTTGATTAATAAACCAATAAAAATATTTTATGACAGGCCTGAAAGGAAAACTAAAACTGTATCTGCTTTGTTAATGTATTTATCAACAGATCACTGAGTCGTAAATTTGTAATAAGTAAGCATACATTATGATTTAAATTTATTTTCAACTATTTATAGATACCAACTTTGAATCGGGTATAACGGACGCAGTTAATCATCCTAGTGGGCTTAGGTTTGAATCTGTCTACTTCGTCCTTTGCATGCACTCTTTTTAAGAAATGCGGAGACTTGATGGAGATTGCGTTAGTGTGTGTAAAGCTCCTCGCCTCGATAGTCAGTTTGACTGTTAGTGTTGAAAATGCAAAGTCTCGGCTTATATTAAACCCATAAAGGCTTCAAGAAGAGGGCCACTTTCAGGTTCATGGGAACTCTTTAATTTTTATTTACAAGCATTATATATATATATGTATCTACAGAACTCTGTGTTATTATACTATCTACAAAGAAAGGAAAATTAAAGATGTAAATTTGATTTGCAAGTGCAGTTTCTCCAAGGTCGGAGATTTTAAGAGTTCTCGAGTCTATGACGAATCTAATGCACTGGTCTGCGACGGACCTTAATTATCACACGGCGTGATACACGAAACCACAAGAGACTCACTTTGTAAACAGGCGGAAAATTTTGGCCTATTCAATTACTTCAGAGACCTTGGAGGGAACTGCACTTGTACATCAAATTTACATCTTTAATTTTACTTTCTATGTAAAAACAACACTTCTTGTCGACTCTTCGTAGAACACTCTTTTTGTTCTTCTCCAAAAACCTCCCTTTAAGAAAATATGTCAAGAGGGTGTTCAGCTTCCTTCACTTCTCATTGGAGTCTACACTTTCTCAACCCATGATCTGTCACCAATCACGATGCAACAACTCATGATGTAGTCCATAGCCCATCTTTAATTATTTCGACCTGTGATGGTCGAACAGACAATTGCTAATTTCATGATGAATGTAAATAAATTATATTCGAGCTAGAGGAGCTAGTTTCGAAATCTGATAAGGGAAGTTGTTTCTACAATTCTTCTGTTTATGCTGAGGATAATAGCTATAAATTCATAAGCCTGAAAGTCGTTCCATTGAGGTTGAAAATGTGCAGATTAAACTGCTACACTCTGATTCTTTGTTTGGTGTACATTCACAACTCTAAAGGAAAAATACGAGGGACATATGTTGCAGTGTAGCAGATGTCCCTCAGTACACTATGAATAACGCTGAGTCTGCTATATATCTGCCCTTTTAGTAATGAACGAATAAAATCGAAGTATTCCAGCATTCAAAAACAACAGCACCTCATTAAATACTGATACTGTAATACTGTTTGGTATTTATTGTAGGGTAATTTTTAACTTCATGCAGTAATTCATTTAACAACAGCAACTCATTAAATATTAATAATATTTATAAATGTGTCTACTTAAACTAAATACTCTTTAGTATTGATTTTAGGGTAATTCTAAATTTCATGCAATAATTCTTCATTTAATCAATCACGAACTTATCCTAAATTGAGGTTTAAAGCACGGTGGCGACGAAATGAGTTTTAAGTTGCTGATAAGGGAAATTAAATTAGGATTTCAAGTGAAGACTTTTGTTCAAAATGCAAGTGGCTTATTTTGTACATAGTGAGTGGAAAGCAAATATTTTATTAAAATTTTATTTTAGTTAATTAAATGGGAAATTTTTTTTTACAAATTAATAACTAACATAGAATTAGCATAATGATTAAAAAAGAAATACTTAAAACCAGCATCTCATTTTTGAATCATCTTTTAGCTCTAGTTTTTAAAAGCACCTGATTAAAATTTTCTGTTAGTATCTTTGTGCTTATTACGTTTGAAATAAATTGGATTTTACTGGAAATATATTTGATTAAATGATACTATATTTAATAATTATTATAAATTGAATAGTGAAAGCAAATAATGTTTCACAATTTCGTTTATTCTTAACAAGTAATTTAAATATCCGTTTAATAAGATTCCATAATTTGATATTTAATTACTTTTAAGCAGTTTGGTTGAACAGGAAAAACAAAATTATACTGAAGTAGAAAATTAATAATTCAAGTTACGTATTGTTAAATATGATGAAGTTGAGGTAATTATATGTATAAAATATTTCTTGAAAATAATGAAAATGTAACGAAATTAAAAATATTAAATTATTATAATAAACAAAATATGCATTGCATTACCAAATATTATTTAAATTATAATGTTTGCAAATGCCGTTCAAATATTAATATGAATCTACTTAAACCTATTACATTTATTCACATTTTGTAATTAAATTGTAAAACTGTCAATTATACATTAAATAATGATTATAGTTATAATTATTATTTTTAATTTTAAGTTTTTAAAGTGGAATATTATATATTATAATGGATAACATGTTCATCAGGTAAGTATATAAAATTCTCATAAATAATTTTTTTCAACTACAATTTTTATTTATTTCGAAATAAATTATAATCATTTTTCCAAAGCATTTATTATTTATTTCTACTTTAACTATAATCTTTTTCTTTCCAACACATTTTTATTTAACAACTTATATTTATTTTCCAAATCATTTATTATTTATTTCTAAGACATTTTACTAACATTATTATTTATAGATATACGTATATATTCTTCCTCTTCATCGGCAAGGCTGTCTACCTACTAGCAAATTTGTGACAGGAGATGGTTTTATACGTAAATATTAATTCCCAAAAAATATTTTAAATGAGATAAGAAATCCAAAATTCAAAAGAAGTTTGAATCAATCAGTATATTTCTGAAAATTCCAAAAACATTTGGGACTTAAATAATTTTCTTACAATATCAATCATTTGTCTACCCGGTCATACAGCCCGGTCATACAGCCTGTGCTAAATTCTTATTTCTCACTAACTGACTTACAGTAATTAAATGAGATGCTTACCAATGCCTTTCATGAGGAATTTAAGGGATTGTGTATAGGAGGGAATCTAGAAATAACAACTAAATGTCAATTCTAGATGCTATACAAATAGCATCACAACTCGCTCTGAGTCTCCTTGTTTCTGAAAGCAATAATTAAAACAGATCTTAAAACCAATAACTAAAACAAATCTCACAAATCGATGGAAACGAGAACTGCATGTCCTCTGGTCACGTTACCGCTGGACCACCTTGTTTGAAACAATTTTACAATTACAAATATATTCTAATGCTTAACAGTGTAGAAAATAGCTTTTAGATTAGGTAATTTTAGACACATTATAAATTTAAATTTTTACATTTAGTAACTTTGTTATTATTGATTCATTAACTACAATATACATTTTTTTAAAAATAATCTTAAAACAAATTTTTGCAAAATAGCAGAATAGGGGCCGCTGCGATTTGGCATCAAAATTCTTTTCGCCAAAGGGTGCCAAGAAAAGGGTTGCGATTGTAAGTGAAGTGAATTGCAAGCTGTTAATACATTTGACGATTTTCGCTCAGTTGGCACCTCAATAAAATCGCCAAATCCCAACGAAGCCTATTTTGGCTATTTGGCCCAAATTTTATTTAAGATGCAATAAATAAATTGTGTGTGTGTAATTATCAATGTAAATTTTAATTAGTTCTATTAAAAATTAAGTGTTTAAAATAGTTCAATTATTTGCAAGCATTTATTGTCTTGATAATTTTTAATTATTATTAATGTTATAAAATAGTTTTACTTTTGGTTCAATAACATTTTACAAATATAATTTGGTAAATTTTTCAAACTTGTTTATAAAATTACCCTTCGATCAATTTAAAATAAACATTTCTTCAATACGTAATTTGATTCCTCAAAGTAATAGACCAATTTTATTTATCCATAGTAAACGAAAATATTTTCAATTTTGGCTTTGATATGCTAATACGATCAACGCAATTTAGTACATATTGAAAGCAAAAAAAATATGTGCTCTCATACTTCGATATTGCTGAAAGAAAATTAGCAGATCATTATAAATATTTTTAACTATAGTTTATTATTCTTAATTTTAATTAATTGACCAAAATATTTCACCTTTAAAATTTGAAGCATTACAAATTTTGGTTGTCTAAAACAAGACATTCACTGAGACAAGAAGACATTCATGGTGCTTTATTACACGATGATTTGGCATGGTAAAATATTCACAAAATTCTTCTAAAAATGAATTTAACACTATTGTACTTCGAAATTCTTTGGAATAATTATCTTTTCGAAAAAAAAAGTCATTTTTTCAACTTTTGCAGGGTTTTCAAAACAAATAACTTCGAAATATTTCAATTTCTGACAGTCAATTATCAAACTCGCTCCTGGCTATGTGTCATCCTATAAATAAAAAGGATATAAAGCCGAATATAAAAAAAGCAAAGAGAATATAATATATTTTTATGATTTGACATATTTTATATTCTTTTTTAAAAAAGTTTTGACAGCATGACATGCAAACAGGAAAAATTATAATTTTCTATGTGAATATTTTTTTCAGAATTAATAAGGTAACTTCACATATTCTTCTATAAAATTTAAAATATTTCTTTTGATTATTTGCGCTCATTAAATAATTTTTCCATTGATTCAAATTTTATACGCAAAATAATTTAAGTAATTTCCTTTTATATCTAAAAGTGATGCTGTGCCATTTTCATTTTGCATATTAATAAAATGCCTTTTATTTAACTTTTTAATTATCCTGCTTTCTCTTCATGTTATAACTTTTGTTTTGCCAGTTAATTCTGATACTGCAGTTTATTATATTTATTTATGAGGTATAGAAAATTTATAATTTTCTATTTTATGATATTTATGATAAATTTTCCTCATTTATCATTTATCATAAGAGAGTTATATATTTAACTCTCTTATTCATAACTGAATTCAACATGCATTGTTTTCGTAAATAAATAAAGGCATCGGATTTACGAATAAAAAGATGATAAATTAAAAAAAATGATAAAACAAGTTTGTATAAATCTTATTTATTCCTCTTATTTATCGGCGATATCTATAGTCGATTTCAAACATTTATCACTGATAAAATACATTTTTCCCTAAAAATTATTGTATATCATAGCATTTATATGTTAAGATAAAAAGCTTTCTTTTTAATTTATTACTTAGTATAATTAAACACTTATTTAATTTTATTCATAATAAAATTAATTTAAAAGTAATCATTGTGTGAGTACTTTTTTTCTCCCACTGTAAGGATTTTTTGTCACTTTTCAGTTGACATAATGTCAGTCTTAATTGTGCACTAAATCGCCAAATGTAGCAAACTGTTTATTTCGCTAATTGTGCAGCATATACATTTTTTTTTCTAATCCATCTGGCAAATAGACCATGATCTTTTTATGCCATAAGGGCTGCACCGACGCTACTCACTTTGCACTACCCAGGGTGCACGTGTAGCTTGAAGATAAGCTATGGACGCGGAGTAACAATGCCTCACTATATACTGTTAAGATTACCATTTCTGCTTCTAGTAAGACTTTGAAAGGGGATTTATGTTTGGTAACTAGGGATGTTCTGTTAACCGCGAAAAACTGATTTTATTTATAATATATTAGGTTGGGGAAAAAGAAATCCATTATTTTTTCGATAGATGGCTGTAGTGATCGATATCACGTAAAGTAACAATTAAACAATTTCAGATTTATGCTCGTTAGAAAGGTGGCACTTCGTACTAAAATAATTCTTTTTCTGTTTTTTGTTTGGTCCATTCAGTTGGGAGTTACAGGGTGTTAAAAATGGAAGTGAACAAAGAGAAAATTCGGCGATTTTACAGTTTTTCTTTGACAAAGGCGAAAATGCAAGCCAGGCGGCTAAAATTGTGAATGGTGTTTATGGTTCCGATACTGTAACAGCCAATTATGTGCAATTTTGGTTTCGTAGATTCCATTCAGGAATTTTTGATGTTAAAGACGCACCTCGCACAGGTAGGCCGGTCGTCGAAAATGTCGATAAAATCGGAGAAATGATCGAAGTTGACCGGCATGTTAGCAGTCGTAACATCGCCCAGGAGCTAACAATTGACCATAAAACAGTTTTAAACCATTTTACACAAAGCTGGATTCAAAAAAGAAGCTCGATGTTTGGGTGCCACAATTAACAGAAAAACATGATGGATCGAATTTCATCTGCGAAGCCTTGGCCAAACGGAATGAGATAGACCCATTTTTTAAACGGATGGTGACTGGCAGATGAGAAATGGATCACATACGATAACCCAATAAAACGATCGTGGTCAAAGAGCGGTGAAGCACCTCAAACGGTGGCCAAACCAGGACTAACGGCCAGGAAGGTTCTGTTATGCATTTGGTGGGACTGGAAGGGGATTATTTATTATGAGTTGCTTCCATATGGCCAAACGCTAAATTCTGATCTCTACTGTCAACAACTGTTTTTGAAGATAGCGATTGACGAGAAACGGCCAGAATTGGCCAACAGGAGAGGTGTCGTGTTCCACCAGGACAACGAAAGGCCACACACATTACAGTGACTCGCCAGAAACTTCGGGAGCTTGGTTGGGAAGTTTTAATGTATCAAGTTACAGTCCGGACTTGGTCATGGATTATCATCTTTTTCTTGCATTGCAAAATTTCTGTAATGATAAAAAATTGGCATCTAGGGAGGATTGTGAAAATCGACTACTAGAGTTTTTTGCAAATAGAGACCAGGACTTCTATGAGAGAGGCATTATGAAGTTACCTTTAAAATGGCAACAAATCATACAACAAAACGGTGCATATTTGACCCAAATCGGACAATCCGAAGCATGTTAAATAAAGTCCTGAAGTTCATATAAAAATAATGGATTTCTTTTTCCCCAACCTAATATATACACACACACATACATATATTTATAACATATATATTTTTTTGCAATTTATTTTTCAAAACTTTTAAATCTTGCAGTATTTCAGGAAATGTAAAAATATTATTTTGATAAAAACAAAACTGCTTATTTTTGCACAACAGTTAGAAAAATTAAAATATCACTAAATTCTAAAGGAACAATTTAAAAACCACACACTACTCTTAATGCTCAAAACATTGCATTACCCTGAAATATAAAAAGTCAATTAATAAAATGTCATTATAGGTGAATTCTCTAAGCATTACAAGAGTTTTTTTTTGTTGGAAAAGAATGTAATTTACAAAGAGACCTTTTAATAAGAAACATTTTTATTTGTTTATGATTGCCTAATGTCTTATAGGCTAAAAGGCCTGAGAACAAAATATTATTGAAGCATTTATAATCGATGCAGAAAGTTTTATAATCAATATAGAAAGTTTTATAGCCAATACCGAAAGTTACATAATCAATATAGAAAGTTTTATAGTCAATACCTTGTAATCATTCAATACATGAAAATTGTTTAATGTTTTTTTATTTCAATATAGAAAGTTTTATAGCCAATACCGAAAGTTACATAATCAATACAGAAAGTTACATAATCAATACAGAAAGTTTTATAATCAATAGAGAAATTTTTATAATCAATATAGAAACTTTTATATTCAATACAGAAACTTTTATAATCGATACAGAAAGTTTTATAATTAATATAGAAAGTTTTATAATCACACAAAATTTTATAATTCGTATAGAAAGTTTTATAATCAAATCAGAATAGAATTTTGCCGTGGATTTTAATGATAATTGTTACTGCACTTATGTTGAAATTGGCGTTATAAATTTTATTATTGCCAAAATAAAAAAATTATGACTTGAAAAAATGATTACGATTTACTAAGATTATTCTAAAAATTCAATGGATAATTTTTAAATCAAAATCATAAACCGTAAACAACAAGAATTCTCACGGAATAGGAAAAAATGATTTTTATCCTAATTGCCTTTAATATTTCTTAATTTCCCTTTTCCGGATATTTTTACAGCAATATTTAAAAAAAAAAAAAATATTTCATTAAAAAACGAAGAAATAATCTACAAAGTAATTCCTGTAAAATTGCGCACAAAAATTTTTTAGAGATTTATTAATGCATGAAATAAGCGAATGAAAAAAAAATTAACAACATAAAATAGAAATAACAGTTTGGGTAACGAAATGCCAATATTTAAAAGAGTCAAATTTATTCTAATCCTTTTCTAGAATTAAAAACATTTAAAAAAATCTACTTTGTTTAAAATTTTAAGAAAAGTAAAAATAAAAGCTTGATCTTTCATTTTTCTAAATGAACAAATATTTTTCCTTCTGATTATGTTTAAGACGCGTTTTTTATTTCGAACCACTAATTATTAAAAGTTAAATATGAAAAAGTAGAAGAATAAATGATTGTTTCGTACTTTTGATTTTAAAGCTGTGAACAGCAGAAAATAACACAAAAGAATATTTATTAGTACAAAAGATTTAATATGGTGAATCTCAAGAATTTTTTTCTTTTTTTTTTACTTTTTGTTTTGCAATGTAAGATAATATATTTTTTTCTGAAACATATTGAAATTTCTTTAATTTTTTTTGTTTTATTTTTAGTTGACAGTCGTATAATCGTATGTAACAAAAGTCTTAGATTTTTTTCAAAACATAACATTTCTTATATTTTTTTAGCTCTCCTAGTTCAATTGTAAATTATCTATTATTTGTTAAAATTATCAAATAAAAAATGTACAGCGTTTTTAATATACCATTAGAAATTTTTAACATCTTATTTTCAGTAGACAATAGAAATTTCCGCAAAGAATATGAATATATATATATATATATATATATATATTAATATTATTCTTACATTGTACATGTTATGCATTTCACAATTTATGTATATATATTTAATCTTACTCTTTGTGCTTAAGAACAGCAATGAGTTTATTGGATCATTAATAATAAGAGTGCTTAACGTTTATCTTATTGTTTCTTTCAATTCAAACATGCAATATTATTGGTTCGCTGACTTGTGGTCTAGTGGCAACATATGAAGTTCAGAGTCAAATATATTGACGATATAAGTTACATTTTCTCTATTTCTAGAACAGAAAAGAAAGGTTAAATGTACTAAAATCTCATTATTAAAAGCCATTCAAGAAGAAGCTATTAAACCGTGGAACAATTTTTACAAAGCATCTTCTTATACCTTTATCTCTAAAAGGTATTTTCTTTCTATTTCCCAGAACTTTCACATTTATAACTTCACCGATTTCGAATTACCCAATTTATCGTTCTACATGGCGATTTTAGTTCTTAAACATATTTAATCCATGTTCAATTGAATTTTGCAATGTAGTTGGAGCACATAATATTTATCTCATATGTTTTAGCTGATTCAGACTTGAAGATTTTAGAAAAATATTAAGAAAAATTCTGACAATCGAAACAGTCAAATTTCAACCAAACTTTTGAAAAATTTTCATGGGGAACAGTTTTTATATCAAATTTCTCAAATCCTGCTTGAACATATATCTTAAATTCATTCTTTAATTTATTTTATTTCACTTTTGCACAATTATTTGTTTTAGAATTTAGAATTTATTAGAGTATTTATTTTTTTGATTGATTTGCTAGTTATTTAAATTGCTGTTTAATTGCTATTGCTTGTTATTATGACCACAAATCTCATGTGAGGCTTTGAAGTTCATGAGAATTCCTTATATGTAAATTTCAATGAAAGAATCCAAAATATGAAACAAAACAATTACTTAAATAATGGCCAACAGGACACAATCATCAAATACAGCATTTTAAGATATACATAGAAGTTTTTGTTCAACAGTGAGAATTTTTGTTCATGTCAAGAACATCCATAAAAGTTCATTCTCGCATTGATCCATTCGGATATTTCGACGAAATCCATGTCCGCAGACAACCTTGATGCATCAGAAATGGTGACAAATGAGCAGCTCCATCTCTTCCATCCTGTCAGAGACCTCCCCCTTCCCTCTTCCGATTGGAGCAATAAATCTTTATAAGTTCAGGTTATTTGAGTTCCTACGTGCAATTAATTCTGATGACCTAGTTTTCCAAAGCATGGCTTCAAGAAGCCTCGGGCTATTGTCCACATCGAGTCAATCATGGTGCCTAATGTACTGACTGATGTACTGTTTGATCAATGACACTCAGTCAACATTTGAGATTGACTAGGACAATTGATGAAAACGGTTAAGTCGAAAACTTTCTGATAAGTAGGTTCTGATCTATAGTGTCTTTGTTTCTCTATCAAAAACTCTAAGTACGATTTTTTTATGAAACATTTTATCACTTGTTTAATATTGCATTGATGTTTTTAAAAATATTCAATGCAATGGTTATAAAGCAGGAATAAAAATAAAAATATAGTAGATATATCAGTTTATATGAATAAATTTTTAATATTTTTTATAGCCATATTTAAAAGTAAAACTCAATAACATATTTCATTAAAACTAGGAGTTAGTGTATTTGGAAAAAAAAATATATAGAATTAGGAACAGAACAAAATCAGATTTCAAGATCATATCAGCTGACAAAGGTATTTTTACTCGAGGAAGTATATATATTACAAGTACAAGTTTAGCCTGATTGATAGCTTGTTGATTTTCCTAACTAAGGGATCCAGGTCCGAAACCTGACTATTGAATCGAGTCTGACAGTGGTCTGAAACGCTTACAAAAAATGTGACGAATTGAATAAAATTTGCTTAATAACCATAATAATTTTGCATAAAAATATACAGCGATTCCCATGTATATTTTTTGATGAAATTCATGCATCAGATTTTTAATATTACATAAGTTATGCCATATAAAAATATTTATGAATTAAATATCCTATAATTGTTTATATATCCTATAATGTTTGTTTCATATTTTCATAAGTGTCAACATCATAACAATTACTTATATTCCATATCAGTCGCCGACGCAGCGTTAAAAGAATATTCTCGGAATTATCTATAATATGTCGGATTAATTATTTAAATATATTGTATTTTAAACAAAAATTCTGCAAATAACAATCAAAGTAAGTTTAAAATAGTCATTATATTGTCCGAAAGACGAAGAAATAACGAAATTTTCTAATTAAAATACTATAACCCTGATTTCAACCAAAAATTGTGCTCATCATGGGAGGGACATTCGTATATAACAAAATTCAATGATTTTTAAGTAATGGGCATTTCATGTAATATTCTTTTACGTATTTATATGAGTCTTAAAAATGCATATTCATTTCATATTAAATTGTGTATCAAAATAAGCAACTTCTTTAATAGATTAATTTTGGAACGCATACTTTGCTATCACTAAGGTAGTAATTTTCAAAATCGATTGATAGATTTTTATGATCATGAAAATTACATCTGATATCAGATTGCAGTCTGAAATAAACACTGATGCCAGCAATTTCAACTTTGATATTAAATATCCGTGATTCATAATATGTTATTGCTGAGCAGTTATGCTTATTGGAAAACAATTATAATTAAATATATTACTTTAAATAATTTATAATAATTTCTAGACTAATATGACAACTTTTGTACTTTTTAGATGATTAAATATTACAAACTAAGTTGTTTAGAAACTTTAATATTATTAAATATGTTGTTTTGGAAATACGCAAGTATTCTGTTGTCACTCGAAAATTGTAAATATTGTGACAACAAGTCTGAAACAAGAAATACAATCAAGAAATATGGGAAGAGGGTGTCAATATTGCACACCGTATTTTTCAAATTCTTCAGAGATTTCCCGGCTTAAAATTTGCCATTCCTGTTTAGATTAAAAATAAACTATTAAAGCTTCAGTAAAAAATTTAAAAACTAAAAGAAAATTGATTTAAAATTTTAGTCTGGTTAAAAATTTAATTTAAGTATAATTATCTTCGTGCCTGAAATACTACGAGCGGACTTCTAAATTAGCTATATACTATTCGATATTTTATTATAAATTTACTTTTATGATAACCACAGTGGAATTAGTATATTAACAGTCAGTGGAATAATTTTCACCCAAATTAATAATTTATAGACTAACATGACAAGCGCACTCCTTTATACAGACGATGAAACCTTCATGAATATCATAAATGCATGTATACATGAACCTCTACATTAGCATTCCTTTTAACTAAACATTATTCTTCGACATCATTCTCATACTTGCTTCCTTTGATATTCATTATTTTTAATGTTTTATTTCCATCAATGTTAATCCCCTGTTCCCAAATTTGCTTTCCTATTTCCACGTTGAAATTTGCATCTAAAATTAGGATACTTTGATTTCTGATTTGGTAGCTTACAGCACGAATCAACATAAAATAGTCTTTTGATTAAGTCCCTTGCGATTCTTTTTGTCTCATTCAAATGCTTCATTTTGTTGATGAAGGAAAGTTTTAAATTTACATTTCGATTTCGAATTAGAGATACAAGTCATTAAATTTCCTTTCAGAAAGTTATAAGTGTCTGTCACATTTTAAATATGATGTAATTTTTTTTCCTTATAAATAAACCAAATAATATTAATAAAAGAAAGTGAAAATGATTTTTGTTCTTTATACTACATTGACATATTTTTTTAATGTGAATCCTATTGTAAAATACAAAAGAAAGGGATTAAAAAAAATCGGCAGTTTATTTATTTATTGGTATTGGTGGTAAATATATAATAATGTATCAAAAATGTTTAGAAATATTTTATTTTTAAGCTTTGTTAAGAACACATATTTGATTTATCTTGATTAAAAAACGAAACACGTCCTTCTTAAATTGCTTCACTCATTTTATCTGTTGATTATGGTAAAACTCCACATTTCAGTTCAAAATTCCACATGGAAATATTTAAGATTTCCTCTAGAGGATTTGTGGAAATGAATACAAATTGTTACGGTCGCCATGAACAGATTCCATTTTACGTAGGTGAAAACGTGGTGCATTGCTATTTTCGTTTTTCTAACTAAATAACCGCCCACATTGAAAAGATTTATTTTGCTGCCATATAACGTCTATATTTATAAAAAAAAGGTCATAATCAATTTTTATTTGACTGCCTGTCATTGGAAGATACAATTTTGAAATTTATGCATTTTAGTTTTATATTTAGATCTAATAAATCAATGAAATCATTAATAAATTAAGCATTAAAATATTTTAAGAGAAATTACTTCTCTTTTACATTATTAAAAATATTTTAGTTAATATATAGTGCAAATACGTTTTTTTTCCTAAGGATCTTTACATATGTAATAATACACTGTTCAAAACATTTAGGTGATATTGTGAGTTCGGTATGAAACAAGCCCATAATCGAAAACTTTTTTTCAACAAAAATGAAGTAGAAAAAGTTAAACAGAAAAATTATAACGCTTACAAAATTCAGAATATGGAAATTTTGTCTGTGATGTCGAAAAATTCGCATTTTATATGAGGAATAAAAATCGACTTACAGCATCACTTCTGTAAGAGGAGTAACGATTGACACGCACTGAATATTTTTATACTAGGGTGTCTCAGCAAGGTGACTTAATTGAATCGGTGGCCTGGAGGACCATCGCTCCTTTTAGAAGCGGGTCAAACGCAATCCTTTATAGCGGTAGCGTTAGGAGTTTCTTGAAGTATAATTTACAGATTATGGAATCGGTTTTTGGAAACTGGAAATGTCCGTCGGAGACCAGGAGAAGGTTTTACGAGTGCAACAACAGAAAATGAGGTTCGGCATTTAACACTAACGAACAGAAGAAAGCACGCTATGAACTCTTGTAATAGCACTTTCAGAGGTCTGCTGGTACAAAAGTTTCGACTCAGACTGTTCGAAATCTACTCCACCAAATGGGCTTGTATGCTCGCAGACCTATGATTAGTATTTCCTTGATGCAAGCCAATAAAGAAATTGGGTACATGAGCATCTTAGATGGACTCAGGACGACAGCGCTTTACTGCACAAACTGACATTATGCAGATTCTCATCTGTAGAAAATCTCATACACGGAATACTCGCATTTGTGCATGAAAATGTCTAATTTGCCGGAGGCAGAGTGATGGTCTGGGTCGGTATTTCTATCAATGGCCACACCGACTTGCACTTTAATCCGTAACGGAGCACTAACGGCTCAACGATATAGATGAGATCCTCAGAAATATTGCAGTCCTTTGCATTGCAGACATCAGGGTTGAATACGTTCTCATGGAGATAATGCCAGGCGATATCATGCTCAGATAGTGGACAATATCCTTATCCTATTCGAAGAATTAGTCCTTCTAATGGATTGGACAGCACATTATCGAGACATGGACCCAGTAGAACAGGTTTAGGATATTCTAGAGAGCGAAGGTTTGCTAGTCGTTAATCATCACCAGAAACAATTCAGCAGTTAGAAAGCTCTTCTCTACATGAGTGTGAGAGAATACCACAGTACTTCATTGATAATCTCATTGATTCCTTGCCTCGTTAGTGTACACATTGCTTTTAGTCAGGAGAAACCATACCCGTTATTGAAACTCATTTGTATCTGAGAAATCATATTTTTTATTTGTCTGTATAACATGCACGAATTATCCACTTTTGTTTACTGACAAATATCGCCAATAAAATTTAATTATTCCTTGTTCTTTGCTTCTTCTTTCCTTACAATCTTACAACACTATACATCATATATCAGTCACCAAAACATTTCCTCATCCGCAGTTTATACCCCAAATAAAAGTATCTTCCATTTGTTTTGGGCAATATATATTGTTGCTTCAAAACCCAGATCCCCTTGCATAGGGGAAGTCAATGCCCTGTAATGTAAACATCCTGTCTGTGTGGGTTGTTTGGGAGGGGTGAGATGACAAGAGAAAGAGAAAGAATGTAATGCAGTGAGTTGAATAAATGTATGTAAAGAGAGAAGTTGTGTGGCGTGTCCATCGTCGAGTGTGATGGCTGCTTAAATAAAGGAAAAAATTACCACAGTGTTTTTATTTGTGTGTATGAGTGAGCTATCGAACATATATATTGATGCATGGAGCAAATATATATATATTGATGCATATTGCTTATCACTGTAAATTCCATCCAGGAAATTCTTCAATACCACTCTAAGAATTAATACTACTCATAATTTTTTTAAATATTCTAATAAATATGTAAAACAAATCCATAAATTTCAGACAAAAGCATTGGTACCAATAATGATAATCTTTCCCTAGTCTTCATTTATTACTTGTAATGTCCTCTTTGCGACATGAAATATGTTGGACAAATAAGCAACATTTTATATATAAGAATTAAGCAACACCGACACGATATTAAAAAGTATAACCACACTTCCTCCATTTACAACGTCAAATTCCGTCTTTTTAATACATATAGTTTCAATTAGGTCCCTATTGATATTATAGACTGTGTCTGTGGCAAAAAAGAAAGAATTCGAAAAGAATATATGTGCATGATAGACTTTAAAACAATTATGCCATAGAGGAATTAATAACCTTTTCAATAATAGACAAACAACTCTTATTTCTCCTGGCACTCATAGCTAATAACTAAAATATCTATATGTTGAAATCTAAAATATCTATATGTTCTTATTTCTTCCTGAAAAGCATTAGTGAAAACTTTTAATACCATTTTTTTTCATGGAAACTTATTAAAAATTAAATTTTTTTCTAAAAAAATAAACATAACAAGAATTTCTTTCACTTCTATGCAGGACTTATGACTTTAAAACTTATGACACAAAAAATTGCTCTTTAAAACCCTTATTTACCATCTTAGTAAGTAAAGAATAATTAAATTTATCACCACCAAGTTCACCAATTTAATTTACAGCACCCTGTTATTTATAAAATTCCTTCAGACACGTCATATTGTCACTGGCGACATTAGAATTGTTGATGAATTGACTCTTAGAGATAATCTTGCTAAAGGAAAATATCCGACTGACTGTCAAATTTAATATTAAAGTTCTTTTTTGAAAAGTATTAAGCAATATAAGCCTATTCAGTCTGAAACCATCTGCTTCCTTCTTTATTCCCATGGAGTTTTTCATCGAGTTAAAGTGGAATATGTATAAAGAAATAAAAAAAAAATTACCTTCTAAACCAATTTAACTTCATTAATTTAAAGGCAATAAAAAATTTCCAAAAAAATTTTATTATTACATCTATTGATAATACCTCTAATAACGATATCTTCACCTCTAACTTATATTACCTCAATTTTCTAGACAATAATAATACTACATACAAATAAATAAAAATAACTCTTGATACTGCCAGTAAAAAAAACATTGCTTTTAAAAAATATTTCGGATCAATAAATACCCCAGAAAATTTCCTTATGTAAAAATACATTCAAAATTTCACAAAACTCCAATAGCTTAACGCGTTATCATCTATTATGCTTCTACATGCTGTATATGGGTAAATCAGTCGAGATATTTTTTAATCTTCCTAATATCATTTCTAATGCCAACGGTATTTCATACGCACATATTATTAATAAAAAGAAACCTGTTTTAGAATTTTTAAATGATTCTTCAAATATTAATATCTTTATCAAATAATAATAATATCTTTCTATAATATCTTTGATTTTAAGTACCTCTTTATCAGCAATCCTCTTACAAGTTTCTAAGATACCACGATTATCGTAATATTCTAAAAGTAAATTCAATTACTGCATAAGCTCTGTAATGTCTACATTTTAAATAATTTCATTTACATTAATTTTCATTCTTAATATTTAGTATGTTTGGTAACTTATTTATTTCATTCAGTCCACTATTCGTTTAGAAATAGGATGGATGCATTTTTGATGAATGCATTTGCAATGTGTATTTTTAAATCGATCTTTTTTTAAGATTTAAATAAAATATGCCATCATTCATCAAAAATAGTTTATCTTTGCAGAAATTTTTTAAGAATGTTGTGCATTTCTCGGTTAAAAAAATGACCAAAACAGAACAATTTCAAACGACTAAAGATTCCGTTGTTATTTCCCAACACAAGATAAATGGACAACAAAATGTTTAATCATAAATAATCTGGAAGAATACAACTTCTTTAAAATATTTCAAACTATTGTTTGGACAGCTCTTGAAAATAAATAATTTGCTTTTGTTAAAAAACACTAAAATAAAGAGTATTCTAACACATTTTTCTTAACTCGAGAAATAATAACATCTTCATATATCATACACGAAGGTAATGGGAGTAATAAATGCCATTGTCAGAATATATAATTGATTTTTTAAAAAATAAATAACAATTCTTTTAAAAAAGTACGCTTGTGTTTAATTGATTATTCAAGTAAAATAAATTTAAAAAAGGAATTTTTCTTCTAACTTATTGTTGAATCCATTTTAAAAATTTATTTTAATAAGATTAAAAGGTAGCATAAATAAAACTTTCCTATATATTAGATTATCATACAGATTGAAATCCTTTTTAATTTTTGTATACTTACTATAGCGATAAGTTTGAAATATGCATTTATTTTGGTTTTTTGAATAACGTATCACATTATTTAAAAATTGAAGAAAAATTTGGATCCATTTTAAATCACTTTTAAGGCTAATGTAATACTTATCTCCGTTGATAAAATTTATTTTCCTCTTTAATAAAAAAGCTCCAAATAATGTATTTAATATACTCCAAAGCTCTGCATTTTGAAGCATTTTTTACCGAAAAAGTTATTGATGTATTTTTTATTTGTTGCTTCTAGCGTATCTTTACTTCAATATATTTGATATACGATATCAGTTTTTTTTCTTTAATTGTTATATATTTTATGGATATTACTTTTTTTTAAATTTCTCAAATATAATTACTAGATATTTATTACTCACTAATGTTCTTATAACGGCTTTTATTTTGAATTTTAATTTTTCATAAAGTGACAATTGTAACCTTGCTTCCGCCTACGCACTGCACCCTGAGACGTTTAGAAGAAATGGCTAATATACCTCGAGACTCTCACCAGAGGAGTGCAGCGCTACCTGCACTACCACTGAGAAAGGTTTACTTTAGTCTCTCAATCAGAAAGGAAATATATTTAACGCGGGGACTGAATGTCCGAGTGTCTTGCTGTCTGGCGCTCGGTAGGTACCACAGGTTTCGGATTCGAGTCCCATCGGTGTCATGGGTGTTTGTACTAGTTCAGATTCCACTTTAAGCCGTAGATTCTGGTCTCATATGACTGTAGAGCGTCACGGCTCCCAGTTAGACTTCTCTCAACCACATCATTCCCAAACTTTATACGGGTAAATCAACTCTAGGCACAGTGATGTGGTGGGGTAGTAGTAGTAGTAGTAGTAATATATTTAACGCAATCCTGAGTAACAGTTGGCCTACAGATTCTCACCCGTAGAGGAAGTATCTTTCGCGCATCCCGCGCGTACCTGAATATCAGATTTTCCGCTTAAAAGTGAAATCCTTCCACCAATCAGTAATTATATATCTTTAAATGTGGTAAATATTCTTTGTCGTTAATTTTACGTGTGTATTGTTGGTGCGTGTGTAAGTAAAGCGATGAATTTTCTACCTGTGTCTCAAGTCTCAGCCCAACGACACCCAATTACAATCCTTGTACAAACTGCACAAATTAAATTAATTAATTCGCTTTAATTTAGAATGAATTAAAACAGTTCTATTAAAAAATAAATAAGTTCTCTTCATGAAATATTTTGATGTATTTTTTTTGTTACCTCTGGTGTATCGGTACTTCTTGGTGTTGTAATTTTTTGTATTTTGTATTCGTATGATATACGTCATACAATATCAGTTTCTATTCAGTTATGTTTCTTTCATACAAACTTCTTTGTGTTAGCGACGAATAATTTTATTTTTTCGATTTTGTAAAAGCAATTACTACAGATTAAATATCTTCTTAATGTGCATTTACAAGTTGTTTATTTTACATTTCAATTTTCAATAAAACGATAACTAAATTAATTATCGTGCTTTCATAATATTGTATTTTTGAAAAAAAAATCTAATAAAAAATCGAATGAAAATTTATCACAAAATATAATAATTTCCCTTTGTTTTCAGTTCTAAAAAACTTGATTAAAATAGCGAGTTTTTATTATTCCAAAGAGAGCTAAAAAATAAATCAACGTAAAATTAATGGTCTAGTTTTTTTAACGAACTTTTCTGATTGAAATAAATTCGCATGGTGAATCTTTTCATTAGAATTAATGAACCTTTTTATCGGAAAATAATTTTTTTTTGTTCTTTTGTAAAAGGTTGAACAATTTTTTTTTCACCGAAATATTATAGAAAAGAAATTTTTTTTTCCTATTTGCTATTCTCTAAACAAGATTAAGTTTTCTTTTAAAATCTCTTTTACAAGAACAAGGCTATTTTATCCTGAAAAAAAAAAGGCAATGTTTCGCCATAAATGTAGTTTAAAGGTTTTTACTTCTATGCAGATGTTGTAATCTAACAAGAAGCTGTATTATTGATGTGGCAGCCTTTCCAAAATGTTGTACTCAAAATCTTATTACAAGAAAGTTAATAAATTTAAAATGGATGTTTTTTTAGAATAAATTGCCTTTATTATTTTTTTTTTATCAAAAAATGTTGGATCTGGCTGCTTTAAATGGGATGAAATTCCGAATTAATACAAATGCTTTGCTCGAAAGTAGAAAAATGAAGCCAAAACAATCGTAATATCCTCCATTTTAGCTCGAGGAGAAATGTATGAACCCCGGGTGTAGTCTTTCAAGCTCCAATCCATATTACGGTAGGGTAGTGCTGAATATTTTACTCATATGCTGTTAGCGAAGGATATCGCAAAAATGCCCGACAGTTAAAAACAACAACTATTACAATTAGATTTATCAAGAATTTATTTATAGTGGTATGAAAGATTTTAACATAAAATTGATGATTTAAATTAACCAAATTATTATGAATATTGTGCAATAGAGAGACTTGATTCGACTCGCAGACCAGTGATAATGTGTGCAGCTAGTGTGCAGGTTTGGTTTGTATCTCTACTGTCATTTTCTTCACACTTTGGTTAATTAGACTGTAACCTGCAGTTTAATATGGATTCCAAATCACTGGATATACACAAAATACACACTACAAAATATCCGTGCCACCGCCAGGATACGATTTTGAAGCATGTGGTACCACCTGCCAGAGCGCTAGTTAATTGGCCATCAGACCACTCCTAAAGCACAGGAGAGAACAGGTTGTAATCCTCTGGAGGCAGACGTTGAAGACACTACTTTCAGAAACAAATAGACTCGATGACGATCGCAACAATGCGTTCAATATTTCTCGCATCGACTGTAAAACTACCCGATGGGAGTTTTCTGGATTTCCTCCTATACGACACATAAATGCGGGACAGTTACCAATAAACATTCTTCCAGGTCGATTGGGCATACAAAAGTGAAACACGCGGGTTTCGATGTCCAAATGAAATAATAAGGTATATTCGATTG
Organism: Caerostris darwini; assembly: GCA_021605075.1. NCBI lineage: Eukaryota > Metazoa > Arthropoda > Arachnida > Araneae > Araneidae > Caerostris > Caerostris darwini. The sequence continues at coordinate 866,982 of BPLQ01003352.1, forward strand.
ATCCAGTGGTTATCTTTAACATTTTGTAGGTGCCAAAAACAAATAATTAAACTAAAAAGTATTAATTATTTATGGGAAAACACCACTACCGTCAAAGATAATTAACTAACAGCACTGGTCGAGAAGAAGCTGCTAGTTTTTCTTAGTTGAAATTATTGTGTAAAAAGCTATCAATTAAATTGAAAAAGAAATTTACAGCTAAAAATTAAAAATATTTCATAGATGACAAAGTACATTTGCCGATTTATTTGATTATATGTGTATTAACTAATGAACCTTCAAAAATTCATTAACCTAAAGTGTGTAACCATATATCTATCCAATAATTTCGATCTAATAAACAATATGATTATAATTATGTCATTTGCATTTCAGAAACTATATATCAACTATCAGCTTCAGAATATTTTCGCTGAATTGTTTTTGTTTTATTTATCAGGTATATACATGCCATATTTTAAATAATTGAATATAATTTGTTTGTTTTTAAAATACAATTTTGTAATGAATTTTTATGAATTAAATATTGATGCAGAATATTAAATTAATATATATGACAGGAGATGTTTTGAAAGTGAAAAACTATTTTAGATATATCATGCAATAGCTTAACAACAGCTCATGTTAAAATCGTATTTTAACTAAGCATATATCGAACTGAAAGTTTTGCGCAAATATATATATTTTTTTAATATAAAGTTTTAACTTATTGATAAATCACACTAAATTCTTTTTTTTTTTTTTTTTTTTTTGTACTTCCACTCATTTAACTAGAAAAATGTTATTCTTCTCTTTTGAATGCTGAAAAATTTCCCCCTAAGATATTCGTCATTATAATGTCAAATATACATCATTGTTAACGTTATCCAGCGTACATCAAAAATACCTGCTGCACGTCCTTATTCTTTTGCTGAAAGGATTCCGTAAATAGACCACTGACGGACAATAAGACAAACACTTTTCCTCCCTTGAGTACATTTAGGGACAAATTTTTCGCATTTACGTATGGAAGCTTTGCACAGTTTGTTTCAATTGTCATCTAGTTTGCATGTTTCTGAAAGAAGGGACTGCTACAGATGAAACTACCATTGTAGTCGAACCTAAAGCCTCCTTCATGCTAGATGGCTATACATTACCACTGATTTATAATTTGGCCAACATACTGCCACCACAATTGGAATAAACAATACATGAAGTTTGTTCCCTCTCTTTCTTCTAAAGTTCAACGGTAACGCTACACATTTATCATGTTCATCCCTGGTATAGTCAAGGGATGAACATGTGGTTCAGAATCGCTTGTTTTAAAAGACTCAGCTTGGAAGCCTAACATATTCACTAGGCCTTTTCTGTCTTCAAATTTTATAATGACATTTTAATTCCTTCTGAGTATATTTACCTTTTCTACCAGAAGTTTGTACATAAAGCAAAACTTCAAAATATTTTTCTTTAACGTGTATCCCCGTCTCTTAGACCATGGAAACGAGTTCATTTAGTTTAGAGAAGGGCTCAGGTTCGAAAACACTGATGGCGTCCGTTGCAGTCTCTGCCTTCAGAAATGAGGTGACTAGATGGAGATTGTGACAATGTGTAAGAAATGTTTTGCTTCGATGGACATGGAAGTTTTACCATGTTTCGTAAATGCGAGCTAAATTACAACGAAATTATCCATAAATGCAATGTCTTTTCCTCATCTGCAGTTAGTATACTGTTCGTGGCATACATAAGTTGAAGAGAAGACAAATGTTCAACAAAAACAATTGTTTATAATTTTGCTATGTTTAGTTTGATATATTTGCTTCTGAAATTTAATTTGACTTATAAATTACTTCTCGTAATCATTATTAACTGAATAGTTACTAAACTGTATTATAAATAAATTAAACTTGATGTTCATAAAAGAATTTAAAGTAAGAAAATATGCTTTATTGGTGAATTCCTAATAGAGATTAAATGAAATCATGTACAGAACCTATGTGGGTTTAACCCGAGCGAGAAAGTACATAATTTCAATTAAATTATTAACTTGAATTGAGATAAGTGATTTACACACGACATTGAGATGCAAGATTGCTTCACCAAGTTGAATAGATCATTGATGACCGCAGTAGAAGCATCACTCAAGGAAGCACATTGCGACTGCCCTAAATGGAATTCCTGATTAAGGGAATGGAATACCTCTGATTTAAAATAGGAATGTTGAATGAATATGTAATTACTTTAAAACAGCAATTTAAACTTATCAACTCACTCAAAGAAAATGGCGATAGAGTTTTAAAAGATCCATAACTTATTGTGAAAAGTAAAAGTTTTAATGATTATTTAAGTTCATTCTAATTTGGCATCCATTTTAAATACTAATAACAATTTTATGAAATTTTTCAGATATTTAATGAAATTTATAAATTTTCTGAAAATTCTGACTCTGCATTTTATATTGATAAGTGCAGTTACACAAAAGCAACTAAACCTCTTTTTTAAATACATAAGAATAATTTACTCTGTTAACTCCGTTTACTGTCTCCATGAGCCAAATTATCAGTGAATGATAAAAAAAATAAGCTTACATCACATAATATGTAACCCATCCGCTAGCAGTGTCAGTTGCAGTCACCACTTTCAAAAGAGAGGAGACTCGATAGAGATTTTAAACTGTAGTAAGCGCCTGGTATTGGTAGTCGGCCTTTCTGTTGGATGTTTCTCGGGTTTTCGTTCAATGTGGGGCAGTTATCCTAAATAAAACTACAAAAGACAGCTGCATTGTCTAACGGGAGAGGGGAGAGGGGGCTGTTCGTTGCAAACGTGGGGGAATATCAGGCCGCAAATTTTAAAAAAATTAAACAGTTTATTCATATCAATTACATTCCTTAATATCAATTAATAAATTATTTATCATGTATGAGTTTATACATATTTATACCTAGAACATATTTACTAGAATAATGATTAGCTGCTTCCTTCCCCTTCAATCATGCTGAAAATAAGAAACAACAAACAACAACACAGATACAATTAATAAAATTTTATGTATGATATGTTATAATAAACACACTTTTGCTTTTCGTTGACAGATGACAGTGAGACCAGCATATGGATGTATGCTATGATTAGCGTAGGATCGGCGTTTGTTATCTTCGTGATTGTCACTCTGTACTTAATGTGGTAGGTATTTTTTGTAATTTAATAATGCCCACAATACTCTAAAAATGTTAATTTTTTACGGATTTCTTTACTTTTAAATAATTTGTTAATAATTATGTATTCAAAATAAATATTATATATTATTTTAGACATTTATTTTTATAATCATTTTAAAAACATTCCATTGAAAAAAGTAATATACTTACAATAATAATATTTATTTATTGTATGTATATTACATTTTTCAATGGAAATAAATTTATTCTTTCTGGGAAAAATTTGAGATTAAAATGCTAATAGTTATTTGTAGCAGGTAAAACAATTCTGCTATTTAAATGCAAATTTCTACAAAATCTAATTTATCTTGTAATATTGTTTTAAAACATAATATGTATTTGTAATTTCTTCTTACAATTATAATTTTTTCTAATTAAGACATTTTAAAATGTGCTCGTAGCATAAGCAATGCAACCAAATGGTCAATAGTCAAATAGTTGTGGTCCACATATGGTAGCATATAGACTATACGTATATATGGCCAGTCCAATTAAAAGTTAAGAAATTTGTTTAGTGTTTCATTACCTGCATTTCGCATCAGTTACTAAGTAACAGACTTTCGAATTCTTGAGTCATTCAAGATATACCTTCTGCTGTAAGAGCATATCAAAGCAATTATTTTTAATGAAAATAATTTTACTGTTTATTTATTAGTTGAGAATGTAATTTTTATTTCTTTACAGTCATTCTGCAATCCGGCAAGTGGCCGAACAAGATTTGGTATCCAGGACAACAACATCGAGAGGAACCGGATATCGTTCTTACCAAAGCGCATGAACACAATTTCATACAGAGGGATTCCATAATGGGATAGAAACATTCTTAAACTATGTAAAAAAAACTACTCTATGCATATGGGAGAACTATCGAAATCAAACCAATACAAAATGTTATCCAAGGCCAGAAAGGCATATCGCCATCGTAAATGGAAGTTGTAATCGGGTATGAAAGTGAAAGAAGATCTCAAATGGTGAAGGATATTTCATCGCATCATATTATTCATTCTGAAAAAACTTTACTTCAAAGTAATACTTTTTTAAAAATAAGATCTTTTGAGAAGATTTTATTTTAAGTTTGTACATTTGTGTTGAAGTAGTGAACATATCATGACAACAAAGAAATATTAAAATAAATCATCAACATACAATGTTTGAAGTATAATTTAATTTTAACGTTTCCATCTTGATGAGTGTGAATCAATTAATTATTAAAAGACCAAAGTGTTAATAGCTGAAGTCTAATTTATGCTATGATTTAAAATGCAAAGATTTCACAATTTCTCTCTATATTACAGGGCAAATATGTATAAAAATTATTATTCATGGGACTGATTTCATTTAATATATGTGATATAAATATTATTTCCAAATTGTTATTGCTAATGAATTAATGGCAATTTTTTCTTAAATACACTGTGTTCTAACAATTTCTTCTCACAATTTAAATAAATTGTTTCTGTACTTAATAAGTAACCCACATTTGAATTTTAAATTAAATAATTAGAAAATGCAATTTTTAGAATTATATGTATAGTTTTTATTAATAAATATTTTTTTTCCGTCAAATGCTTTTGAATAAATTTAATTGCTTTTTTAATAAATTTCAAATAAATATTTGCTTATAGTCTCTAGATCCCAAAATATTCACCTGCCTAAGTATTCTACGAAATATTGCTTATTAAATCTTTATGATTATAATCGTAATGTTTCTCAAATCAAGTAAATATGATAAATAGAATTTTTCATATGGGATCCTAGAATTTTATGTAAATCTTTCAGATATTCTTTAAAACAAGAACGGAATTCATTTAATGTTTCAATATTCATGACTGTACCGAAATTCCATTAAGTTAATCTTTGGTCTATAGCTAGTCAAGAAATTAACATTATTCCGAGCTAAATAACATTTATTCAGAGTCATAAATTGTCCTGATAACATGCATTTATAATTAATAAGCTATTCTCCAAAAACATATTTCATATGATTGTTTCTTTAGTAGAACGCGTTGCCCCAAAATATTTAGATGAACTTTTGTATGAAATATGAAAAGTTTTATAACTTAGACATAATTATATTAAATCCTTAGACATAATTATTTTTGAATGATGTAAATTTTGCTACCTTGTATACGACCACATGGAAGTACACCGCTTGTAAGTGAAACGATAACAATATTGGTCTTAATCTTATTGTGAAAAGATAGCACTATTAGTCTTATTCTTATCATGAAAAGATAGCAGTAATGGTAACGATTATTAATTTCCATTTGTTAAATGACATTACGCATTAATAATTCAATAAAGAAATTTAGTAGACAATCATAAAACTTTTATTTTTTATATGAAAATATCATATAATTGAATTGTGGTTTTAAATTAAGTATGAGGATAATATTTATACCAAATGATAAATTATTTATTTAAAGTCTTTTCCACATTTTAAGGGTTTTTTTTCTTCTTTCTTTTATATTTTTTTAAGCGAGTGTCAAGTCCTTTTAGTAATAGATAGTTCAAGGTTTTGGGCCAATTTAAAACTAGCCTTTTAAATAAATTAGCTTTATTATTTTACCACATACATGAACAGGTAAACATTTATTATGCAGATGATTTAATGTTCCACAGCATATCAGAGTCACAAGAAATTTGGTGTTAGAAAAACTGATAGACATCTTTTCTTCTTGATTCTTTCCACTCAATGACTGGTCCTTTATTGGAGAATGAACTTTTCCAGTTCCACTCTGAAATAGGTTTCGCCCATTCGGGTCCATATTCGGCTAATAGGATCTTCTTCGTTTCACAAGGTACTAGCACTTTTTCTTGAAAGAATTCTGCTGAGCATAGAGTGAATTTGGGATACAAGACCCTAAACGCAAGAAATAATTGTGCTATTAAGTCTTATTATGTATGATACAACACACATATATAAAGCCATAGCGCACCTTATTTTAAAGTTAAAAAAAGAGCAATAAATTTGGAATGAATTGTTTTATGTTTCCATAACACATAAATAAATTGCGTTTTCTTATATTATTTCAGTTCCTTCTATTAGCTCACACTCTCCCTATATATATCTTATTCAAATTTTGAATCGTTTATAAAATATTTTTTATTCATCCACTCAAGTTCAAATACATTTTTTTAACTTTGAGTGGATGGCACTTGATGTTAATACAGTTTTTTCAAATATTAATTCATTAATTAAATTTAATTCCTTAATTTTAGTTTTTTTTAGATTTAAGTTGCATATATCTACCAATAGATGGCGCCAGATAAACTTAAAAAAATGAATGAAAATTATTTATAAAAGACTTATTGCAATATAGTGAAAAAAAAGTAGGAATTGACTTCCAGGAATACAAAATATATACACAGTCCAGTCAAATTAATGTGACCACCACCTACTTTTGACGTCAACGTGAAATAACCAATCACAAAAGGCTGGTGGCAGCACATTGCAGTGGAGTGTATATAAAGGCTATCCTAGGGTATCGGAAAGCATTTCAATCGTTGGCGTAATGCAAAAACGTAGCGATTTATCCGATGTGCAAAAGAGCATGATTATTGGCTATTGGATTATTGGCGAATAGACGTGCAACCGGATTTAAACCCAATTGAGAATCTGTGGGACCACCTCGATCGGGTTGTTCCGCCATGGATCCTCAACCGCGTAATTGCATTGCACTGGCGTTGGCCACTGCACTGCAGTCCACATGGCTCAACATCCCGGTGAACACCTTAAGAAACCTAATCAACTCTCTTCCTGCACGTCTCGCAGAGGGTCCCCTCTGCCAAAGGTGGTTATTCTGGCTTTTGATAGGCGGTCACATTAATGTGACTGGACTTCTTTGAATAAATTTTTTCACATGTAGTTTTATCTAGCGCGCAAACAATATTCACTAAAGAACTAAAATAATTTTTTTTTCTAAATTAAATAAAATCTTTACATTTTTGACAGCGAATTAATAATTCAACAGATTTGGCTTTATAGTTTTGTACTAGATTTTATTTGTGTTCCTAGTACACTAAATAAAACTGCTTATAAAAAATGCATTAAAAAAGGAATATATATTCCCTCCTTCAAAAAACATTTAATATCATTCTGCACTGACATTTATTCATATTCGGCGAGTTTATGAAATCCACTTACTTCATATACGAAAACGAAGACGAGAAGTGACAAGCTACATAGGCTTGTTTTCCTTCAACATAAAAGAAAAATATATCTGTTTTCAAACCTTTGTAGTTCAGGCTTAATTCCAATGCCTCTTCTGCCTGAAATATTTAAAACCAATTATTTTAAATTTTAATTTTGTTTTATGATGAATTTTTATATTTTTGATTTTATAAACGCTCATCAAACGTCTATTTAAAATGGTCATTTTGAAATGGCAAAAATTTTAAAGGAAAATCAAAAAAGCATTTATTTCCATAATGTTTCCAGAAAACTTAAACCAATATTTTTCTATCATTAAAGATAAGATTACACATGAATTATAAATGGCTACATAATTATTTGTGATCCTAATAGATGGCAGAAAAAATATTTTTCCAATGCACAGTTGACCTATTTCAAAATGAAATGGCTTTGTAAAAGAAAATGAATAATTTACAAAGATGTGATTTTTTTTATAAAATCCATAATAACAAATATGGCAATAAAATATTTGTGGAATTACAAATAATAGGCAAGATAAGTGAAAGATAAAGTTATAAAACTTCGTCGTCAATTATGGGTCATTCTTAATTGAAGAAATTTGATATATATATTTGTAGATCTTCCTGATGTCCTGCATTTTCTTAATATTGATAAGAAATTTTCTTGGTAGTCATATTGAGCCATCAAATGGCCATATTTGCCTATTATATACCATATTATTATTTTACCATATATTGCCTATTATTATATTAATTACATATAATTACACTTAATTACATATATAGCCATATTGAGCCATTTGTTACCTCAAATGGCTCCCCACTGTTCGAACGAACAGTGGAGTTTGGCTTGATTTGGTTTGTCGCTCTACGGTCATTTTGTGCACACGAGAATTAGACAGACCGGGACCTACAGTTTAAAGTGGATTCCGAACCACTAACAAACATCCATGGAACAGTGGAGAGCCACCTTGTTCTTGTTTCTTCAAATAATAGAAATCATTTTTCTTAGTTGTTGTTGAAGCAACTAAGTATCTGTTCTAAGTAATTGTTCTTAGTAGCTGCTGGCTATACCACCACCTGATTCTTCACTAGTGAAATTGAATTTATAATAGTCGTTCACTTCAAAATAACATTTATTTTTTTTTTTTTAGAAAAGCTCTTCGGTACCTTCGAATGACGAGAACTTTCATTGCAAAGAAGGCCTGGTCACCATGATTTAAAATTAGCTATATCTCGATGTAAATTTTTTTTCATTATTTTTTTTATCCACGTGGTTTATGCGTTCCTTTCTGTGAACTTTAACGTCTATTTAGTGATCTGTTTTTAGTGATTGGTATTTCATCAGGCTGCCGTTCTTTTTTTAACGAAATGACAAGCAGTACGTAATAATATAAATATTTATGCAATACAGACAAATGGTTGCTAAAAACTAACAATAAACGGTGGCGTCAGTTTGGATAGTTATGTGCTGTCTTCATGCGTAACTATAAGACGAGGTGGTAGTCAGCATATACAAGGCGGAAACCTCGCTCTAGGAGATGAACCATTTAAAAATGAACGCTAGTTTGAAATTCATTTAGAAGTGATTTAGAACATCCGAAGTACGTTTCATTTTAATATGGAATACCAAATCCAATGCTAAAAAGACAGCGAAACGATCAAAAAGTAAATTTGTGAAAAGAATTGGAGATATCCGCCTTCCAAAACGACCGATTCAATGATAGGTTGATGTGCCTGAGGGTATCGATCAAATTATACAAAAATATATGTAATTTAATCTGGTTTATAATTATGAAATTTTTACTAAAAATTTACGTAGGCCGTAAAATGACAACTTTCATATATTAAGAATTTAACAATTTTCAAAAAATATATAAGTTTTTTTTTTTCCCATAAGCTCTTTTTTTTCTACTTATCTCCGTTTTCTTAAAAATTTACCATCAAATAACATAAACATTAAAAGAGATGCAAGTTGTAATTATAAAATTATATATATATATATATATATATAATGTCTTAAGGAAAGCATTGTTGCTAGTATTTAATTTGCATAATGATATTACTTTGAAATTCAAAACTACAGTAAATGGAAGCATATTAATCCTAACGCAAAATCTTCAAATTAAATTCATTTGCATGCATTTCGGCAGTTTTATCACAAAAAAAAATGTCTCCAAAGAGAGTTGTCAGAGTTAAATCATTGCAATTAAAGACTGAAAAAGCACCTGTTGAATAAATACATTTTCCTCTGTGAATATTTTCATTGCTAAAACGAATGATGCAGTTTTTCAAACTGCTTAAAAATGGATTTTTGTAGAAAATATATTTGCGTTTTGAATACAAAATAATATTGATGTTGAGAAAATAAAATATAAATGAAATAGTTCAGTTATTGTGCTACAAGAGAATTATAACACAGTAACTAACGACTTTTTAGTAAACTATTCAAACTTTACACAAATAAAATTATATTTGTAACACATACAAAACCAAATCGAGTTGTAATTTTCAATGATTCACTACTTTTGAACATCTTTATAAGTGATTCAACACTTTGTACATCTTTTGCCCACATTCCAAAATCAACGTCTGTTGTATATGATATCATTCCGCATTCTCGATACCAACCTTATCAAAAAAAAAAATGAATTTTTATCAGTATCAAAATAACACAATAATTAATAAAATTTAAAAAAAAAAACCTGTAAACCAGCTAAATAATTTTATGGCACAAATTTAAACAAACCCAAAAGGAAGCATTTTTAAATTTTAGACAGTGATATTTTTTATATATATTAAAATACAAATCAATTACATTAAAAATAATAAGTATTTAAATACATTTATTTGGATATCAGAATATTGCAACTGTTCTGTTCATAATTTCATTAATACTTAATAATATTACAGAAAAATCAGTATCAATGTGGTCAAATCAGAATCAATCAAATCATCAAAATCAGTGTGGGACGTACAAGGGACTTGTCTGTTAGAACTGTGCGGAGAAATTTGGCTTTCTTGGGCTATTCCAGCAGAAGACCGACTCGAGTGCCTTTACTGACAGAACGGCATCGCTTGCAGCGACTCTCATGGGCACGTGAGCATATCGGTTGGTCCCTAGATGAATGGAAAACCGTGGCATGGTCCGATGAGTCAAGATTTCAGTTGGTAAGAGCTGATGGTAGGGTTCGAGTGTGGCGCAGACCCCACGAAGCCATGGACCCAAACTGTCAGCAAGGCACTGTTCAAACTGGTGGTGGCTGTTTTTTCATGGCATGAACTTGGTCCTCTGGTGCGACTGGACCGAACATTGGCTGGAAATGCTTATGTTCAGCTACTTGGAGATCACTTGCAGCCATTCATGGACTTCATGTACCCAAACAACGATGGGATTTTTATGGATGACAATGCAATATGTCACCGGGCCACAACTGTTCGCGATTGGTTTGAAGAACATACTGGACAATTCCAACGAATGATCTGGCCACCTAGATCGCCCGACATGAATCCCATCGAGCATTTATGGGACATCATTGAGAGGTCTGTTTGCCCAAAATCCTGCACCATCAACGACAATTATGGACGTCTATCGAGACAGCATGGCTCAATATTCCTGCAGAAGATTTCCAACGACTTGTTGAGTCCATGCCACGTCGAGTTGCTGCACTTCGCCGGGCGAAAGGGCCAACATGATATTAAGAGGTATCTCATGACTTTTGTCACTTCAGTGTATACAATGACGGTGACAGTAACGCTAAATTTTAAATACCGCAGTCACTAGGCATAAATTCATTTTATTGACCACTGTAAACAAAGGATATTTACAAGGAGTTTGCATCACTATAACGGCAAAAAAAAAACTTTACTTTATTTTGAACCGAGTATGACATGGTTGTTTATCATGTAATAAATTTGAATTTTGCATAACAATAGCACTACCTATACATTTTATCACCTTTTGACATTATTTCATAGCTCTTAAGCAAAAAAAAAAAAAAGAATTTACTAAATAAAACTATTGATAGTGGGATATAAAAAGATATGAGATTTTTTTTATACTGCGAAATTCAGCGGCAAACTGATGTTAGAGGGAGAATTGCCAATTTTGCACTCAATTTCCACGATTGTCTTTCAAAACTGACTTCAAAGATATATGACGCTTTGAGAAGTATTCTATTGTCAATGATTCTAAATTTCTGAAAAAAAAATTGTAAAAGATAATATCCCTTTATGATTTCTATACTTAGTTTAAAGATTCGTAATCTGTTGAACATGCCTTTTTTTCTCTCTTTTACACAATTATTTTTGATAATTGAACCTTTAGTTATTTAATACTTCGATTATAAAAACATTATTATTACTACGTTTCATAAATTAAAATACAATTTTAAGCTGAAAATTTCTCTGAACTATTCTTATTACGGACAATTGTTTAGTACTACAAACAAAGTTTTAATGCCGGACATTTGATCAAAGATTATTCTGCCTTGACAGTTTTGTAATAGTTTTAGCCTTATTCAGAACGGACAATAAGGGAATGAGTTTTATTACATAAACAAGAGAGCTAAGATTAACAATTGTATAACTCTTCAAGAGTAACAATACAATGAGTTCGGCGATTAATAACCCGAACCATCTGCAAACCTATCATTTGAAGCAGCTACAATTTGGTGGACCGAAAACCAAATTAGTGACTTCTTTTCCAGAAATAGTCACTGATCAGTGGTCATCGCAGTTCTAACCGATTAGGAGAGTTGATTTTTTTTCTAAGTTTTGAAATTTGTGAGCAGTTTCTTTCCTCGTTGAATAAAAATTGTAAGGTATATTAGTTTTAAAAAAATCTCCGGAATGTTCGCAGAGATTGAAAATTTCTCTAGATCCAAAACCTTTGTACAACATTATCAGTTATACAGTTAAAAAGATTTTATGCATTCTGATGAGATGTGTATCTACATGAAACAATGCATTATGTTAACAACAGAAGATATTACATCAAGTGCAACGATTTACAGACTCACTCATTTACAACTTTTTGAACATCTTTAGTATATACTCTTCGTGATTGTAAAGTTTAAAAGCTCAAACGATCTGAAATTTCATGACATAATCCCAAGTAATTCAAAGTTAATATCAAACACTTTTCTCAAATGCATGGAAATTTTGGCAAAACGTTTTAGAAAGGAAATAATTAATACATACCACGAATGCATACATACCAAGTAATGTGCCACTCGTTAACCAAAAATCAATTAGGTACGGATGCAAAATCCTTTTCATTTCTTGAATAATAAAAGCGACTTTATCCTCATGAGGGTGCTTCTTTGTAGTTGTTAGAATAGGGTGGCAGTCGAGAAATTTCGATGTTCTCATTTGATTCAAGAAATTCAAAGGGTCAGAAGGCAAGTTGATATTACTTTCATTATTTAACGGATCAGCATACAAGCTGGAAAAAAGAAACAATTTCCATTGAAGCAAAGAAATTTAAGAACAGTTTTCGCCAAATAGTTTAATCGTTTTAGTTTTTCAGCTATCTTTTATGGGTTTATTTTGTTTCTGTATTAAGATTAAATATTTTTTTAAATCATTGAATTTGAACAATTTAATTTCAGTTGAATTTCATATTTCAATTTTATTTGATAGATAAATTGAGACTAAAATTAAGACTAAAAGAAATTAACACGGATTGCATATTTTTTGTATTTATTAAAAATTAGTTATATACGCTTATTAAGCCTATCATTACGAATGAAAGTAAATATGATATAGCCATCTGTGTAAGATTCTGAACTTGCCATTTTAAAACCGTTTTAATAAATTCTGACAAATGATAATTTACGATACTTATTGTTATATATAACTACTCATTTTTTCCTAAAATATATTTCGCTTTTCAAATAAAATTTGTTTACTGTCCATCGTTTGCTTTTATTCCCTCCAAATATTCTGCCACGATTCTATACCTAAAAAGAAGTAGCAAAACAATTTTGCAATTGGTAAACAAATCCGGGATCTCTTCAGAGTTAATTACAACTGTAGATAAAATCTGGTGCTTTGCTTATGATCTAATGGTAATCATCTAATTAAATAGAAACTACTCTATTTGGTTACAAAAATCTCGATTAAACCATGCTGATATATGTTTTGAATAGAATAAATTAATCAATTTGCAAGGGATTTGTTTGTAAAGGACAGATGGTAAATTCAATGTTAATAAACTAACTTTTGCAGATAGTTAAGTGTGTTGAATAAGAAAAAGTAATTAAATGGGTAGTCTTTGCACAACAACGCATCTTCCATTCTTAGGAAGGATTTTCCCACATTTTCCCTTATTTTTCAGATTCTGAGTCTACGGACTATTTTCTACTATCTAAAGTGAAATTTCATTTCAAAGGTAGTTATTTCAATAGCCTTTTAGTTATTCAGAAAAAATGTAATCAGCATAAAAAAATACTTCATATATGAGTTCCAAGATGTAACCATGAAGCTCTATGAACGTTTTACATATTATTAGTTAACTAATAATATAAACTAATTTACTAATAATATGACTAATAATATAACTTTACTAATAATATGAACTAATTTGTATGAACTAATAATTAGTTCATACAAATTAATTCATATTATTAGTTCATACAAATTAATTCATATTATTAGTTCATACAAATTTAATATTAAAAATTTTCAGACAAACACGTCATCTATCAAAAAAAATTTCATTTGTAAATTTAAAAAACAATCTCATGATGTGTATATACACACGAAATTGAAGGATAATATTTATCCAAGGTCATTCACTGAATATTTCTGCAACAATATATCAAAATTAACATGACAGCTAATATCTTGATTCTTCTTTGGGCTATACATAACAAAAATATTAATAATGATTGTATATTTTTATAGTTAAAGGAATTATTCTGCAACTTTAGGAAGATTTAAAAAAAATGTCCAAACTCAGCAAATGGAAAATATTTTTTATTTTTTGAATTTAAAATGTTTTAAATTAATATATTTTATAATAAAATAGTAATTTTAAGTTATGTGTAATAGTTCATAAATAACAATATAAAAATAGGAATATGAATGAAAAAAAAATCTTTTTTTAAGAAATTGGATGATTTTGAAAAATGTCATTAAAGACAATGAAATAAGTTTACAATTTAAGTTTATCTTTAAAATATAACTATAATTCTTTATTTTTGTCTCTAGAACATTATTTTTTCTTATCTTTAAATATTCTTCTTGATACATCTCGTTACTTGAATGTAAAAATAAATAACTATAAAATAGTGAAATGCATACTTTTCAAAAGCTCCTTTATTTTCGACAAAATGAAATTTTTCTCTGTTGGGAAGCATAGGGCAAGAATCGTTCGGTAAAGCTGAATGCCAAAAATAGTTGGATTCATTAACAAATTCCACCAAATGAACAGTCCATTTACTTCTGGTATAAAAAGAATGACCAACGTCCTGTTCCTTTGAGGAATCATAAATACACGTTTTATACGAAGGAACGTAGTGAAATCCTTTTAAGAGCATCTTCGCTTTAAATGCGTCCTGTAATGAAACAAACTATTATTAAAATCTTAATATGAGTCAACAGTTATTAGACCAGAAGTCGTATAATTTAAATTTAAAATCTATCAACAATAAGAAAAGTAAAAAAATTTATTATTTAATACAAATTCTTTGCTTTTCAATTCACTTTCTCCATCAGTCACGAAGTTTTCATTTCTTTAAAAAACGCTTTTTTTTCATTTTTTCCAAATGCATGGTATTACAGATTAATTTCATTACTTTTAATTTGGGTTATAAAATGCTAATATTGTTTTTTAATTGAATCTACTTTATTACTGTTTCATATAATCACAACATTTTGGAAAGAATTCACCAGAGTGGCAATATCTAAGTAGTGGAAATAAAAACCCTCTGATCATTGCTTCATTCAGTGACATAACAAAAGGATGGAAAGAAGGCAAAAGTAATAAAGTAATATATTAAAAAATATATGTATCAAGATTTTGGACATATTCATTTGCATGAAAAATATATCGAAAATGGACACTGTAAATTTAAATGACCCTTCTTAAAAGACAGGGCCAATAGATCCTTCTTGGAAAAATATTATTATATTGTTTCTAACTCTGGTGGTAAAACAGAAAGTACAAGGTTTTGTTATTCTATATTACTTCAGTAAACATATTGGTAACCACGTTGGTTATTCGCTGGACAACTTAAAAAAATACAGATTTTTTGGATAGAAAACTATTATGATTGAAAATTTATTTTAGAATCCATAGAAAGACATGAGGCATCAAAAAATCGCTTAGATTCGTATCTTGTTTATGAAGAATGAAGGTTCCATGGAACCCTTGATGAAGCATAGAATCCATAATCAAGAAAGAAAATCTTTTTGGTGCCAAGTACTTGATTTTATTCTGACTCTTTCAACCCGTAATTTAGAATTTCATGGCCATAGAGAAAATCCATACAGCAACGATTCAATCCAAGATGCAATGTTGTCAGTGTTGGTGAATTATTAGCAACATACGATGCTGTTTTACAAGAATCGTTAAATAAATCGAAGAACCAGACAAAATACTTAAATCCAAAAATGCAAAATGAACTTATTGCCGTCCTGGTTCAAAAAGTGATAAACTGGCTGATAACAGAAATAACTCACACTATTTTATTCCATTACATTTAATAGTTGATAAGGCTCAAGATATATCAAAAACAGACCAAATGTGCGATTTCTATCATAACTGTGTGATTCAGAAAGATCAAAATGGAACTCCTAAGGCACTCGTCATTCAAGAATCCTTTTTTAAGATTTCATCAAGTTAAAGTTCAAACTGCCTTAACATTACCAAAAAAGATTATAAAATCTATAACTGACAGAAATATTTTTCTGAATATATGTCGTAGACAAGATATGATGGAGCTAATAATATGAAAGGTACTAATGGTGAAGTTCAAAAACTGTTGTTGTTGTTGTTTCTTATCCCACTTGGCTGGCCAAGCCCACGAGCCCATATGGACTCATGATTGAAGGGGAAGGAAGCAGCTTCTGTTGTGATGGAGCACCCCGTTGGTAGAAGCCTGACTTTTGCTCCGTGACGCTCTTACAGTCATAGAAGACCGGGACCTACGGCTTAAAGTGGATTCCGAACCACTACAAACATCCATGGCACCACCGAGATTCGAACCCGAAACCTGTGACACCGAGCGCCAGAGCGCTAGACACTCGGCCATTCAGGTCCCAAATTTGCCAACGGCACGCAGTGTTCCCAGGTGGTCACCCACCCAAGTACTGACCGCGCCCAATGATGCTTAACTTCGGTGATCTAACGAGAACCGGTATATTCAGCATGGTACGGCCGTTGGCGAACTTATAAAAGATATTGAGCAAAATGCGGTGTATGTTCATTGTGCTGCTCATTTAAATCTGCTAGTTAATGATGGAGTAAAAGAGGTTATAGAAATGCAAACAATTTTTGAAACTATGCAACAGATTTATAATTGTTTTGGAATAGCATCAAAAGGTAGAATATTTTATCGAGTTTTATGACAAAGAGAATATTTATGCAAGGGAAGCAAGAATCATTTATTTATTGCAAATAATAAATAATGTTCAATAAAAGAAATATAATTCTATCATTCTGAATGTCTTTGTGTCAAATAGCTTTTTTATTTATCTTGTACTAGAACGAGCAAATTTGATTTAAAACTTTTTTGTGGTATTTTAATAACAGATCTTGTGAAACCCGGGTAATTTGATACATCTCGCATTAGCTTTATGATAAAAGTAGCCACAATAGATTCATATAAATGGAATAGGGATAAATGTTGTCTTTCCTTTGTTTAAAATTATTCAGTTCCTAAATGATAACAATATTTGAAAAATAAACTAATTATAATGTAAGTTAAAATAATAAATATACAACGACGAATATAAATTTTAAAACTAGATAAAACTAAAAATCATATTTATTGATAAAAATTGTATCTCAAGTTATTTGAGTGCTATAGTGCTGTTATATCCCAGGATACATCATACCATATCATCATATAATATCATATCATACAGGATAATGACTATCATATTTGTATAGGCTGAAATTTATGTAAACTTTAATATTTGGAAGAATTTATTTCGAATTTAAGATCTAATACTTCAAGAATTTAAATTAATTTTTAAAAAGTTTAAAAATTTTGAATCTTATTTTTAAGAAAATCAAAACATAATTTGGAAAACTAATTAAAAAAATATTTTTCTGAAATTTTTTAAAAGATTTCTACGGTAATTTTATGTTTTACTTGTAATTGTTATATAATAAATTTAAAATTTAAAAAAAATGAATTTGAGAAAAATGGGAATTTATATGGCATTTTGGGAAACTAAATTTTGTAAGAGATAAAAAAATTACATGACAAAAATGAAATCTTATAATCATAAGCTGATTGAATGTTGCAACGGAGAGATTTGCACTTTATTTCATTTCCAATTATGTCCATTTACCATTGAAGCCTAATCGAAGAAATGTGTCAACATATCGACACTATAGATGAAACATATGGATAGTCTTTAACTTTTTATTGTGAGTGATAACATGGTTTTAACTACAGTTATAATATCAACAGATTATTATTCCAATTCATAGAAGCATGATAACATTTAAAATGTTCTATTTAATAACTTAATCTAATGAGGTTACTTTTTTGTATTCCTATTGATGTTACAAACAACTCACGATGAGGATTTTTAAATATAAAGCATTACGTTAAAGACATTATTGAAGCATTACGTTAACTAAGATAGTACGTTAACTAAGATTTTAATATATTTTCTTATAACATGATTCTTACCTGTGTAATAATGTTATGATATTCATATGTAACTCCAAAGTTTAAAGTGGTATGCGATATCTTGAATGTGGACAATTTAGAGCCTTTCTTTAAAATTAAAGCTTCTTGATGATATGTTAGAAATTTATAAAGCACAGATGGCTCTAAGAGCAGTACTGTAACATTTGCATCAGATGCAGCTGAACTAAATGAACTTATTGTATCTATTCGAGAAACAGTTTCCAACACTTGTGACTCCTATTGCAAAATAAAAAAAAAGCATTCAATAATAAAAAATTACTAAGAGGGAAATATGCTAAAATATTTTTAAATTAAAGAAAAAATATGTAAGTTTAGTGAATTAAATGGAAATAAGTATAAAGCTATTTAATTTTAGTTGTTTAATTTAATATAATCCGAAACTCTTTAATAGAATGGGAGTTCAGTCCGAAAGTCAATAAGATAAGTGAACTTCAAATAATAATAATAAATGAATAAATAAAAATAAAAATAAAAAACATCCCACTTTAAGTAAATCGGCAAATGTCTAATGATTTAAAATCCTGAAAAATTGAATTTAAATCATCATGCAATCATATAAACCCCCCAGTAGTTCTACACTTTAAAAATTTATATAAAAGTGGTTGGAAAAGCAGTTTTGTAGGCTGGAATTGAGTTCGAAAATCAAATACAACTTTTTTTTAATCTTTTTTTCAGATTCTGAATAAAATCGAACAATTGTTTAAAAAGTATGAACTAATTAAAAAAAAAAGATTAAAATGCCAAGAGGCAGTGAAAAAACACGCCTCAAAACTGATTGCACACCGAAATTTCGGATAACTTCAAAATAAAATTATTGTTTGTAGCTTTTTTATTTTTGCATGTTGGTGAAATTTAAAAAATCGCTTCGATTTAATATTTCCTTGATTACTTCTTTATATTACATTTACGATTTAAAAATGTAAGATAAAACGAACAGCATTCCAAAACGGATTGCTGCTATTTATACTTAGAAGACTGCATATTCTATTAAATAAAAACTTACAAGAAAAGAAACTTACACCATAACATCGACCAAAACAAATGCGTTTCATTTATATTATTATGAATTTTATATCATAATTCTGAAATCTTTCTGAAATCTTTAATGATATCAAAACATGAAATACAACATACTATTATTCTTCATATAACCAGCACCTTCAGATATAATTTTATTTATAACCCTTAATATATCCCAAAAATTCTTCCATCAGAAACATTGTACAGCACATCTACAGTCTGAAGTTACTTACAAATAAAACACTTTTTATAAATAGTTTGAAATAAAGCCATACTTCGGGTCAGTATCAGAATTCAAATGCTCTGTATGGTTTACTGCACTCATTGACCCTCAAATCGCCTTGTTTTTAAATTAAAATATTTGCAACCAAAAAAATATTAAAATATTTTCAACTTTTAATTAAAATATTTTCAATTAGTTTTCTTCCACCTTCAAACGAGACTTTGTATTTCTATGATTTCTATCATTACAATTTCTTTCATTTTCGCTTTTCTAACTTCATGCCATTTCCGCTATTTCTTAAAGTTTCCTCTAACTTCCCCTTTCTAGATTTGGAAAATTAGTCCACGTACTAGGAAAGAAAATTTGAAGCAATTGAACTGTTCAGTTCTTTTCGTCTTCTAAAAACTTATCAATTCCACTACAGTATTTGGCTTTTTTATACCCACTATTTTATACTAGACTGATAATAACCTATAATTTTCATCCTCAATTTTCTGACTTTGCTATAAGTAGACTTTAAATTTTTTCGTAAATTAAATTTATTCACAAAAACTTTCATAATTGGTTCCCCATGGTGTTGGGTTTTTGAATAATAGTGTACTCCACTATACAAGACTTCCTCTACCATCTACAATTTCATAGCTTCATAAATTTGTTTCCTGCTATTACTAACAATAGCCCAGCTTTTAATTTTCCCCTCAAAACTAGCGTTGTTTTTCATTCTCAATTCAAAGAAAGGCACTTTCCTGTAACATTATTTAATATCTCCATTATCAAAATTCCCGTTACCGTATATTGGACCTTCAGACAAATACAGAGAAATCAGTGTTGGTTATATTTAGTAATATTATTATAGTTTTATCGTATGATTATCTATCGTCTATGATTATCTATTAAATATTTCATTAGATTTCCTTTCACTATTCATTTATGATATTCAGTGAAACTATATTAGGCACTTATATGCTCTATCACATTCATTCGGATTAGTCATTGTTACTTAATAACGATACTACTACATAGTACTATGCTGAATGTACACAATTGAATTTATTCATTCATGTACAAAACTAATCAAAAATGTAACTTTCTTAGCTTTGAAACAATTTTAAACAAAAATACAATCAAACGAATTTTACTCTAGTTTCACGTAAAAATTACAAGCATGCGAATGGCGCTAGTTCCGATTTTTGTCCGACAAAATGTTTGATCGCCACGACGGCCTGTAGTTAATTTTTTTCTGGTTCAATCGCCAGGGAAATACAATTTGGTTTTGAGAATATTTAAATATTGCATACTTTAACTTTTTCTAAACAAAACTTATATTTTGAAATCCTAACAACTTACTTCCATCAGCAGTTATCTAATACCTGAGTTATATTCTTACAGATATCCAATTGATCATATTTGAGTGTTCAAGTTTTATGCCCATGAAAAGGCTGCATGGTATAAAAAATTTCAAAATACATACACTGTGTAATATTGTATAACCTAATAAAATCTTAGATGAGTTTTATTCGGTTGATAACTAGTAGACTTCTAACTGAGATGTAAGTGTTTGTTCAAACCCCTACCTATAGATCTTCAATGGGCTCATATTTCACTTTCCTTAAAAATCGGGAAGTGTTTACGTTTCCTTGTAATTATACAAATCACTTTCATTTCCTCAATTTTATCGCACAAGAACAAAACAAGAAAATGGATTTCTCTTCCAACTGGAGCACACATAATGTTGTTTTTATAATTAACGCAACAATAACAAAATATCTACTTCACAGCTTCTGAATCCAAAGGGCCCCCTTTTTTTTTGTAGATACTGCTATTAATATTTTAAATTGATAATTGTCTTGTAATATGGTATTTATCAGATAATTTATCAACAGCTTAAATTGAAACTAATTATGATCTTATTGGTATTTTTCAATGAAGTTTCAATGAAAGTTTCATTTTTGACTTAGCTGGAATTTGGTCAAAGATAAATCTTCAATTCCATCTTTACTAAATTTTTTGTAATAAAATAATTATTCTACTTACATTAAATAATTTATAATTTGCCTTGAGTTTTTTAATATTTGGAAACCAGGAGTTCGTTTGTCCCTGAAAAAAATGTATTAATACACATATATGATTACATTTAAAATATCATACCTATAATCAATAATTATTTAAATGTGTATCTAATTTTAAATAAAAATTTAAATTTTTTTCAATTAATATATGTAAGGATATGTTATTATATTAACGCTATTACGAAGTGTTTTGCAACTGTGTGCATGGAAAATATCCATTGAATTTTATTTTAAGGTTTCTACTAATAGATATAACATTGATTAAATAAACTCCTGTACCTTGGTTTAGTCGTTAATATAAACTTGAGTTCAAATTTTTTAGTTTCAAAAAGATGACATTTGCTCGAATAACATTTGTTATGTGCAAATAATTGTAAAATCGGATGATGAATAAATTAATTACGAAAAATTGTAAAATCTGATTAATTTTTTTGAAAAATTTGGGCGTTGGATTAAGTATGATTTCTAGAATAAGGCCTATTTTTCTTTTCCTCTTGGGTTTTAACTTCATTAGTGCAAGTAATCTTATAGTTGGGACAAATCCTTCCTCGTAATCTGTAATTCAAAATCTGTATGATTCTACTTGGAGAACGTAAACTAATTTCGGACATTGATAAAATTGTTGTTGATTTGAAAAAGAGAGCTAGAGAGCTACTAGAGAGCATCACAAATAGTCTGATACAGTATACCCACAAAACGAAAACTCGCAAGGATGACATCTGAAATGTTGGAACTCTCCTATTATTCGAGCCCAATTGACGAACATTCCAATTTAAGTATTTATCATGCCCATTCTGGCCCATTTTTAATAAATTATTTCACTTAACATGCTGTGTTTTTCTATATTAAAATGGAAATAAAATGATGGAAAACTCGTTTTCACGGTCTGCGAGATTAATTAGTCTTTAAATAATCTAATCTGCTACAGGATGATTTTGAAACTAAAGGGTGGCAAAAGGGACCAAAATTAGGCCATTTTTAGTCACAGAATGTGTGTCCGGAAATGGCGTTGATGAAGTAGAAACATGAAAACAGTCCAAAGGAAATATGACAAACACAAATGCTTATGATCTCAAATGAATGATCACCAACATGAACATACGTGTCATGCAAGGATGACTCCGTCTTTGCAAAAATATCATGTATGTCCTTGACATTTCCCGAAAAAAACAGCCGAGAGATCTTGTTGGTGTATATAAGGTGTTTTTCTAACGGTCCCACAAGAAGAAATCCAGACATGACAAATCTCATGATAGTGATTGTGAAAGAAGTCCTCGACTAACCCAGCGGTTTACATATACGTGGCATATTAAAGCCTATTCATTCATTGTAAGCAATCTTTCTATAGTACAAAAGCATTGTACCGCATAACGTTGTACAAAGTTATTAAGTATCATCTGAATTTAATAATTACATTTGAATGGATATTTATGACATTTTCTGAAATTAATGATTTATAATGAAGACTGATTATCTATAATCAACATTTATGATTTACTATTCAGTCTTTTCAAAATTGTACTGAATTTTAAAGAGTTAATGCAGTTTAGCGAATATAGTAATGCCTGCTGGCAAATAGTAGTCTGTGATAGATTAGTATTAATGTAAGTTTAACAGGTGATTTTAAATCATGTCATTAAATTTTAATTATCTTATTAACACAATTATATAATTTAGTGTATGCCATTGTTTTTTTCCTATTTTAATGATTTAAAAATAAATAATTAAAAATAGAGAACAAACTATCATTTGGGTAGCAATAGTTATTTTTTGTGAAGAAAATTTGAAAAATCATTAAATGTGTTTTATTAAAAAATGACTTTATTGTATCGTTTACATACTTATGTTTATTTGGACATAAAAACTTACATTTATTTTTTAACTCCCTTCTCCAAAAGAATTTTTTTTTAAATTTTAATTAGAAGTGTCTATTTCAAAAACATCCTATTTAATAAATAAATTAAACTTTTTAACTTGAATCAATCTCATATTCATAAGCATATATTTTCATTAAAAATTTCAATTTATCCTTTAAGTATTTTATTATTCTTTATTATATTATGTATTGAGTTTTGTTATATTTCTGATGCATATATTAAAGAATTACTTCGTATATTTTCTTTTTTTATTAAATACAGAAGTTTAGAAAATTTAATTTTATGATATGTAATAAAATTCTCAATAACGCGGAAAATTAATTTTTTAAATGAAATGCCCCAAATTTTTATATCTATATTTTTATTTTAACTGTCCCTAATGAAAAATATGATTTCAAACAAATATGTGTATTTTATATTTAGCTTTTAATTAGTATGTTATTTTTTTAAATATAAAACTTTATAGAAATTATTGAAATGAAAATTAATAAAGTTTTTTGATAAATATATTGCAAAATTTAAATATATTCTATGAGAAGCAGTTCACATCTCAATCAAATCATTGCAACTCTACTAGTTGATTATTAGTAGTGTTCGACAGGTATTTCACAATAGAGTGAGAATTTGGTTCTACTGAATGTGTGCATTACAGGCACTACTTAGAAAGACGAGTATATTCAATAAAGTTTGTGACTATATGGTATCTAAGATTATCTGGTTAGAATTTCTCTAATACCATCAATGAAGACAAATACTGGACAATTGCCTCTAGAAATCACTCGAAAGATATTAAACCACAATCCACCCAGTAGCAACCATAGTCCAATGAAGTAGTAATCATAAGTATAAAAAGGTTAACAAGATAAGATATTCGTAGACCATATACAAATAGCTGAAATATTTTGGCATCGAAAAACTAATATATTTCTTTATTTTAAAATTGTGAATAAGAGATGTATCCGTTTAAAAGAAACTACTGGTTTTCTTTTGACATGTATTATACGTAGCCAAAATAAACATCGATTCCAAGTATGCAAAAGCAAAATCGTAAGAATTATGAATACTGTTCTTACAGCTTCTCTACATCCCCATGTATAATGACTTTTAAAATTCATGCGTTTTGACAGTAATTTCTTGAACAATTTCTCGTAGAATATTTCGTTCAACAAATACAACACAACAAATTATTTTTGAAATTTTGTTTAAAAAGTTAATTATTTTGGCTACAGTCAAAATTTTTCATTTAATGAACTTCAGACATATAACAAAAATCAATGCAACACCTTAAGAAACAAAGTCCCTTAATAAATCTATATTTTCAGTTAAATAATTTTAAAATAAAATTATTAAAAGATGAAATAAAAAAAAAAAATCTTTTGTTTTGCTTAATGAAAAATTTCCCTAAATATAAGCATTTTTGAAAAAACATTACAACTGCTCAGTTTTATTCACATCAATTAGAATCAGTTCATTTTTATGAAATAAAGCTAAAAAAATTGTTATGCTGAACTCAACTTGATCAATTTTTGTGCATTTACTTTTAATATAAAAATTTAAAAAAAAATATTTTTTTAAATGTCAGTATTTATTAACTAAAATAAATCAGAATAAAAAGAATTACTTTGATCCACTGCGTACAGAATGGCAGAGGCTGTATTTGAAATATTCTTGGCCTTGTGGCAAATTTGAGATTAATTTATTTCGAACACTTATGGTAATATATTTTTTAGGAACTATTTGCTTATAACAAAAAATTTTTTGAACTTAAAAAATTTCCCTCAAATTTCTCGCTGACATCACTAACTACATCGTCAAATTAATTTTCAGTTTATTTCCAAGTTTCTCAAGCATGAAGTTGTGCAGTTTTCAGTTGTATTAATCTTTTTAATTAGATTATCAATCACAAACAAAGACTCATCGCAAATGTAATTCAATAGAATATTTACATTAGAAATGATAAACAAGGAAAGATGTTTTCTAGATGTTTTACAATTAATTTTATATATATTAAAAAGTTGATTAAGATATTATTGGGGATTAGAATAACCGATAATTTTGGGGATTAGAATATAATTAGATAGAGCGTGGGACTTCGAACTGATGGAGGTTGATTCAAAGCTCAAAAAATGAAATTTACGGTGGTAAATAATCTTGAACTGGAAGAACGCAATAAATTTGCATTATTTCTGTTGGGCTTGAAAAGAGGAGAAAAGAATATGAATATCATAGATTTTTGTCCATGAAGTGGGTTATCATACTG
This sequence comes from Caerostris darwini, assembly GCA_021605075.1. Taxonomy (NCBI): domain Eukaryota; kingdom Metazoa; phylum Arthropoda; class Arachnida; order Araneae; family Araneidae; genus Caerostris; species Caerostris darwini. Next base: position 892,675 of record BPLQ01003352.1, read on the forward strand.
CTGTGGTACCAAGGAATTTCACCTGTGTTGTAGCAATGCAGATATTCTTTCATAGTAAGTCAGGCTTTATACATGACATCATCTTTAACATATTTAAATTGCTATATATTAAATATTTTATAGAAATTCAAATTATTTGTACAGTCTGTCAAAAAAAAAAAAAAAAAAAAATAGGATACACTTAATACCTTTTGTAATTATCATCAAATCTTCACGTAAATGGTATTGTTAGAAATGACTCAAAGGTACTAACTTATGGTGCGATGCTATTGATTAACAAAATTAATTAACATTATTAATCAATCGCTAATTTGAAATTTTCCATTACGGAATCTGATATTTCCAGAACATTTAAATTTCCATAATTTTTAAAATTATAAAAATACTATATACAATATTACAATTGAAATTTTTCGGAATTATAATCAACACAACAGACCAAATATCTTATGGTGTTTATTGTAACTGGCAAAACCAGATCATATCTAAGTAACTATATTACATGCTGAAAAAAATACTCAATATTATTAGATAACGATTGAAAATACCGAGAATTATATAAAAAATCAATTGTATTCATGTTATAAAAAATAAAGTATACTACTTATAGCTGAAAAATTTTTAAAATAATTTTAATAATTTAAAATATATTAGAAAAACATTTAATTTCTTTCTAATATTTGTGGCAAAGCAATTTTATATTAAATTAAAAATCGGCACACGTCACAGCTCCTATTAATTACTTTTAATACACTGCGTAAAATCATACAGATATATTACACTATTAAAAAAAATTGGGAAAATTTAAGAAAAAGGCAAATCAAAGTTTATTAAATAAGTAAAATAAAAAGCAAAATTTTGAAAATCAAAATGCATTTTTCTCATAAGCAAACACATTCAAAAGATTGAAACAAAAAAATTGATTAGTGCAGCCATCTAGTGGACAATGATGAAAATTTCTTCATTAAAAGTTTGTTTTATTTATTTCCAAAATTTCTAGTTTCACTTGATTTTCACAAAAAAATTATATTATATACATACATATATATATAAAAATAACAATATACCATATATATTGTCCGAACATTACTATATATTATTTTATAGTTATAACTGAGTACCTGAGAATCACTAGATTGATTACAAAATTATATGAAAAACAAACAGGTACAGATAAAACAAATGCCTTTACCGGCTTGCAATGTACTACAAAATACTATAAATTTTGATATGAGAATTCTTGGTTGTTAAGGTACAACATGTTCATCCATATATATATACATATAACGATCAGTATTTATACTATTTTATTATTTTTTAGAGTAATATAATAACGTGTTATTTTCACAACAATAGTTTTTTAATCACGAAGCATTTAGCTTAAGAATTAATTTAAAATCTTGAAATTCCTTCACAAATTTTTGTAAATTGTTGTTAATACAATAATAACAATTTACAATTTAATAAAATATGTAAGAATAAAGGATACATTAAATACATTAATAAAATATACGCATAAATTTAATCTACTTCACTGTCAATATATTAAGTTTTACAGCGAAGTAAAATTTTTAATTTCATTTCGTTTCGAAAATGCTAATAGTGAAATTGAATTTGCCATCACATTCTCACTGATTCTCGTAAATCCGAAAAGATGCTAAACAATCTTCGAATTTCTGCCATATTCACTATTATACCAAATGAAATTTTAATCAGATCAAACGTCGCCCATTGCCATAATGTACTAGCAGACAAATTTAATAATTCAGTTGAACTTCCATTCTATAAGTTTTCAAAAGTACTAGACATTCAGATATTTCTGCCATGAGAAATTAAACATTATGACAACATTTAAATGTTATTCTGAAGAATAATGATTCCCAATGTGTACTTATCAGTAAAGGTCTGGACAAAATTAATGATATTCAGTTATTTAGCTCATATTTTCCCCCACTTGCGCCCAATGACAAGACGCTAATATAACTTTCCCTTGTGCACTAGAAAGAATTCCATTCTATTTATTGTATGAACTATGATTATTGCTTCGAGAAATGTATAAATTAGATACAGATGCTCGGCAGCAGTTTGGTGAGTTTCTCCAGTTTAATACCAAAGTTTTTGAAAATTGTTTAATTATTGCCTGACAATTAACCATTTCTTGAATCATATTGGTTACGAAGCATCTCTTTTTAAGGACATATTCATCATCCTGTGTTTGAAGTTATGTTCAAACGTCTTTAAAAAGGACCTAATTCATTCGTTGTTCTTTAAGACTAAACTCCTACATGCTCTCAAGGGAGCTGTCTTATTTCCAATTTTGTGTAAAAATTATCTTTCTATCTAACTGCTGTTCGTTATATTAATCACTACAAGTCCCTTCATTTAATTTCATGATTATTTGCTTTAAGCTTACCTGAATGTATTCAATCCATTTGAAATAACATGACTTTTCAACACAACTTCTAATTATGTTATAAGTTTAGAACGGATATGAAGTACATTTCTTTTCAGAGCTCTTTTTGCTGAATAATTGTCCGTCCATTCATATCTCTTTTATGAAAATAAGCACGTGAAATTCTGATTTTTATTATAAAATAAGATAATGGACATATATTTTCATATCAAATTTCAAAATAAATAAACAATTTTTCAAAAATTACTTTATATTCCATTTTAGCTTATTATACAACATCTCCTTTTAATTAAAATGATAGAAAATGAAAATATAAGCACATTTTCGACTTTTTAAAAAATATGCTTCAATAGATCGTTGTTCTGTTAAAGCCATTTGTAATAAAATGGTGTACATACAAATGCTGAATTACTACTGTCTTCAGTACTCACAAACTGTAGGGATACAATTATTTACAAGCATGGTAGAGAAAAACTAGTAAAATATTTTTGTGCAATGGTTTAAGTGATTATTACTGTTGTATGAACAAGAGTTATCTCAATACCGAGATTTATAACATAGATAATACATTTTAGAAGCTGCTTTTTTATCCTTCAAAAATCAGATAAAAATTTATTAAAATATTTAAAAACTAGGATTTATTCAATTTCGGCATTGATATATGAGAATAATACCAAATACAGAATAAATACAATTCAAAAATTCTTTTTTTTATTAATTTACACAAATAGTTTAAAAAATTCACATAAAAAATTATTGTTTCAAAATTTTAGGAAAAAAAATTGAAATGAAAAAGCTTAGTTTTAAGTTTTAAAATATATTTTTAATAGTCTTACACCGCAATGATACAATAAGATCTTTTTTCTTTTAATTACAGGTTACACATTATTTCAAAATTTTTTTTTATTATTATTATAAACTTGCAATCAAAGTTTTAAAGTTAAGTAAAGTTTTAAATTTTGTACTTTTAAAATTTATTTTTTAAAATCTAATGAAATGTTTACAAAATTTTCGGCTTTTTTTCCTGAAAAATAAAAATAAAAAATAAACGAGAACACGAATTCTTTTAAAAAGTACATAAAAATCTTGAATTTAATAAAAAAAGTTAAATAATAATAACAATAATAATAATAATTATTATTATTATTATTATTATCATTATTTAAATTATGAATATTTTATGAAAGATTGAATGCACATTGCAGACAGTTATTGGAATAACCAAGTTAATTTACACAATAAAATTTACAATTTAACATAATAGATGGGCATATATTTATTTATTTAATATTGTCTTAATTCAGAATACTTATAATTAAAAACAAGTGCTAGTTGATTAAACTTCCTTTTTCAAAAATAAATAAGTATATATATATATATATATATATATATATATATATATATATATATATATATATATATATATATATATATATATATATATATATATATATATATATATATATATATATATATATATATATATATATAAAACCATTAATTGTATCAAATTGTATCATCAAAATACATTAAACAAAGTGAGTTTAATGTATTTGCATGTAATATATATAATCGGTGAATTGTATACTACACATAAATTTAATTCAACCATTTTAAATTTCATAATCTTAGATACAATTTGACAGCGATATCATAAATTTCTAGAGAAATATTGTTTAATATTACCAAAAAATAAACACGCAGATGATGAATTATTCACATCTAGAAAGCTGATTTACTAAAAAATAAACAAATAAAATTTCGTTTCTATTTTTTTTAAAAAATTAATGAATTTATCGTAATAAATCATGTAAATAAATCGAGAAAAATAATTTTTAAAAAATATAGTGTAGAAGCTATTAAAATATTATACTCATATAACCTTTTATTTTCTGATTTTTCTAAGAATTCTAAATTTTTTTTCTTTTCATTTTCTAATAAAATTCCCATTTTAAAGAAACAGCATTAAAAGTAAATATATTTTATAAGGAACATGAAGAAACAAAAATATATTTAACTTACCTTTCTCTTCAACGTTAAAATAATGCTGAAGTAGATGGCAATAACAATAGCAAACAGTTTGAATTTGAATCTCCTTTTCATCCATTCAAAATTCATTTTCTTTGAAAAAAATTTTATGTTTCAATTTATTTTTTATTTATAAATTTATTATTAATAAGGTTATCATATTGTAATTTTCATTTGATAAATAGAATAATTTATAGAATTTTTTAAACTCGTTGCCACATGATCATTCTGAATGTTGAAAATACTTAGAATTAAAACTCCGTTACTTAACTAAAATAGAATCTGTAACAATTAAAGAAATAATTGTATCTAATGTATCTAATAAATGTATGTTTAATATCTAACAATTTTTAAAGATTTTAAATTATATTATCGTCATGGGAATTTTAAAATTTTGTTACAAATAAATACTTTATTATCACTTTCATTATTTTTTATTGTTATATTTTCGCGATTATTTTTACAAAAAAAAAATGTTAGCAAGTCCAGTACATAGTCACGTGATTATAAATTGCCTGACTTAAGATTTTAATAATCGTTTTATTCCTTAAATATATAATGTGGTAATTATTCCAAGAAATAGGTAGTTTTATCAACTCTATAATCTCTTTTTATATAAATCAAGAAATTTGTTTGTGCCTGTGTATTTTCTAAGACTATTTATAAATTAATTTTTTTTCTTTGGAATAAATTTATTTTTTTATCTAATATGCAGTCAAAATTCTCGAAAAAATTATTATTATTTTTAAATCAATAAAAATCGTTTTCTTTGATTGCAAAATTATTTTTTAAAAACTGTTTTCTAGAATCGTCTGTTTTTATCAGAATATTGTTAGTATTCACAAAAAAAAAAATGGCAAGAAAATAAAAATAATTTAGATGATATTTGAAAAATTTATGCTATTAAAACTGTGAAATTGAGATTCTTTTCATTAATATTTATTATTTAAAAAAAAAATATTTCGTTTGTTAAACTATGAAGGAGCTATGCTGTAGGTAAGTACTATATTTTCCTATAGTATGTTAAGTTCGAATGTATTAATAGCATCATTAATCAGTAAATACTCGTTGTCATTTTAAATGAAATTTTAAAATAATCATTTAAAAATTTCGATCCATAGGTAAAATTCAATCATTATCAATGACAATCCTAAGCACAGCTGAGAATTTGTATATGATTTATTTGTATATTATTATATTTGCATATGAAGTTATTTTTTAATCGTAACACTAAAAATCTTCAATTTATGCCTTTAACAAATGCCAGATTTTTAATAAATAAATTTTTTTAATTTTTTGTTTCTATTGAGAGTTTAGGTACAAATGGAGTTCCATTCAAAATAACTATTCTATAAATTTTCGTTCAAAATTCTGTGTAAGTTTCTGAATTTCGTACAATGTTATTTATTATTTTCATTTTATTTATTTATTGTATTATGAGAAGTATATTTGAAGTTGTTTTTGATAAAAATTAAAAAAAATATGTTCTATCTAATTTGTTTAAAAGTAATATTTGAAACCCGATCAGTCATTGCATTTAAAAGCATAATTTTAAATTAAATTTCTCGATTCTGTCTTTATATGATGTATAAAAAATACTCATTTTGTGTTTATTTTCATAAGATGAGACAACAAAATAAATAAATAAATCCGTTAAAATAAAATTTTCGCAGCGTGTGACGAAAAAAAAAAACTGTTATCGAATTTTTATAACGCATATTAATAATATTTGTTGCAACCATTCTAATTTTTCTCGTAAATTTGTCTTCTATCAGATATTTTCAATAAAATAATCTACATATTTTAAGAATTATGCTATGAAAATGTATTTTTTATGCATTTTCATAGCATAACTCTTAAAATATGTAGATTAAGTAACATATATTCTTCTAATATGTAGATTATCAGACATGTATTCTTCCAATACGTAGATTATCTAACAATATAAATAATTTTATACTTAAATTATGCTGTGAAAAGGCATTTTGTATGCATTTAAAATTTTCTATTGCATTTTTTATGCATTTAAAAAATTATTTAAAAATAATGAATTAATTAATTTATTTAAAAAATTAATTAATTAAATAATTAATCAAAAAATTACTAATTAATTGATCGATTAATTAATTAAAAAAAATTATATTCTATTATTTTTTACGGATTTTAAATAAAATTATATAACTGTCAATTATAAAGTATTTGATATTGTTAGATATTTAACGAGTATTTAATAAGTATTTTGGAAAAGCAAATAAATTAAGCAATAGCTTCCTAAGATTAATTATAAATGTACGCTTTTTATTTTAAGAATTTCTTTTAAACTGCATAAAAACTTTACTACGTACCTATTGTATAGGGCTATGCCTCTGTTCTCTGACAACCATATGATTGTAAAGTACAACCTATAGTAAACTTCTGATAAGTTGTAAAATGATATACACGGGCATCATTACGTCAGTTCGGCAAATTTTAGAATATCGATCCCATTATTGGTGCTTAGGAAAGAGTTCATCGAATTCTGAAATATTTTGTTTTTTGTTTTGATTATATAGGTCACATTGGTAACAAATTTATTTCCCAGTATACGATTCTTTTTTTTTTTTTGGTTTTTATTTCGATTATATTAGATACAGCGGTTATTGACTTTATTTCACAATAGATTTAGTAGGTAAATGAATTGTAAATCACGTTATATTTTCATAAATTCTTAGAAATGTGTGTAATCAATTTATACGAATTTTTCGCATAACTTTCAAAGCAAGTTTAATCCAAATTGAATAGCTCGTTTTTTCTTAAAAGCTTACTATAATTTGAAAATTTCTATTCAATTTATAGGAAGTCACTTTTAATTGTTTCTAAGGGTATTCGTTGCTATTACCTTTGATGCATAATTCGTTTTTTATAGCTATAAATTATACATTAGCTTTATACATTAGCGTTAATCCATTTGTTTACTAAATGTATAAAGCTTATACATTTAGTAGGCGAATGGATTATAAATAGCGTTATCTGTTCATTAATTCTTGGAAAATTAGCATAATCATTTTATATGAAGATTTCACATTACTTTCCAAGCAAGCTGAATCCTACTTGAAAAGCTCGTTTTTCCTTAATGGATTATGGATATTATAATTTTAAAATCGCTATTCAATTATAGGAAGTTAATTTTAATTGTTTCTGAGGTTATTCGTTACTATTTCCCTTGATGCATTATTCTTAAGCTCTTAGGTAAAGCAAATTGATTGTAATTTAAGCATAAATTAATAAATATGTATGAAATATTTTCGAAACTGCAATCTGAACTATCGTGTTTCATTTTGGAAACTTTTGTTAATATGTTTATTAAATGCAAATATACTTTCATGTAGTTAAGATAAAATAATTACATATTAATAAATGCTGTACTCAAATATAGATTATTTATTGTGAATGATGTAAAGACATGTAAAATTATTATTATGTTTTGTCAGAACAAAATTTGTTTTGAACTACAATGTTATGTATAACTATTAAAATCGCCTATAATATTGATGTATCAGGAATTTTTTATATTTGTGGTACAATCCAATTGTGTGTTGCAGTCTGTACTTTCAGAAACAAGGAAACTTATTGGTGATTAACTGAAGACGCATAGATGTCTCACATCGACAGTTAACTGCGGAAACTTTCCGGGTTTTCTCCCATATGCTGTACGAATTTGGGTTTATTACCTCTAAATGTCCTTCCTGAAGGAAAATTCCTTCTCCTCCTGTGAGTTGTAAAGATTTTGTATTTAAGCTCTTCACAAATAACTTTACAACATAATTACTTATAACTATATATAAAAAGTTAATTTAATGAAAGTAATTGAAAGATTACGTCTTGCCGTCTAACTTTACTTAATCTTTGCTGGAGTCGTAATGTACCAGTCTTTTACCATTTTCTTTGAAGTATAGCAATGTTTTTACTATTTCAGTTACAGAAGAATTGACAACTCTAGCTTTCTATGTTCGGCATTTAAAATATATTCCAGAACTGATATTCGTGATTTATTATAAAGTATTATTTATGCATCCATAATTTACATACATGTTTTACATACGTCTTTGATTCCCGAATCGACAGATGATCTTCCCTTTTGGAGATTTTTAGTTTTTCTTCGAAAATACAACAAATGCGTGACAAGACGTCTAGAAGTCCTTCCAGGAAATCTTATTTAACTCCGTCTCTCTATCCTTTGGAGATGGATAATAGCCTGCTTCCTGTGATGCCCAATGGGTAAATTGAATCTTCTTCAATTCCAGTTTATTTATTGTGAATAATAACAAGTGCAAATAACGAATAATGAAAAAAATAATTTGCATACATTCTTACGAAATACAATTTTTTAAACAGTTTTTCATTTGGCTTAATGATTTTTATTTTGAACTAGTATAAAATAATTATCTTACAATTCTTCTTTCGATCACGACGAAATAAACTTCTCCACAAAATACATTAAACTTTTCTCTCTAAATTCTAAAAACTTTCTTCTGCTACTCATGGAAGTAGGTAAGAAACCAAGAAACGAGTTTAAATATTTTTTCTTCCAAAAATATCTTCTGTCAATTAAAGTAATTTGTGTTTTATAAAAAGTTAAATTTTTTGCTTTATATAGAAAAATGAAAAATTGAATATTTTTAAAGATAAAAATTTGCTATAAATAAATATTTTCCTTTTAAAAATAAAATTAATTATGCTAAAATATTAAAACTAAATTAGGAAAAAGTCCTTTCCTTTTAATTTTAAGTCAATAATTAGACTTTTTAATCTACTCTATTTTTAAAAAATGCATATATTTTTTATTTAAAAAAATATATATTTATTTTATTTTAAAATAATTTGTGCATGCACGTATGTGCAGGCATGCTGTGCTGCAGATTTGATTTTATAATCTTGATATTAAACGCTTAAGCTGAGCACTTCTTTTGTATTTAATACAAATATCTAATTTTTTATGATTAAAAAAGGATTTTCCTTTTTTCCTTAACAAAATACTGCATTGCGTATTCCACTTGATAAATGTTTGTTGTTGTGACTTTGAAAAGTTTTTATTGTTATGAAAAATTGTCGATATGAACGTATTGAACTCAGTATAAGATTCATAAGTTATTTCTTGAATTTGATGATCACCAAGGAATTGAAAAAACCCTAGGCTAAGAGATTGAAAAAAGTCCAATTATTGAATATCTTCGAGAATTTATGTAATTATTTGTAAGAATCTGTGAACGTGTAGGTGATCACTATCGTATGGATCTGAATGAACAAAAAATTGCAATTTCAGGCTAAATGTCTGTGCTTGGTATTATAGGATTGATAAGTGAGGATTATGTACTAGTCATATGAGGGAAAATATTCGTGTTGATAATGTTTAAACTATTTCCAAAGATTTCAGCAATTAGAGTATTAAAAGAAGTGGTTATCTGTTATAGTTGGAGGATTGCAAAGTCTGACATTAAAGTCACCCAGAATTATACATTCATTAGCAATTTTACCGAAAATGACATCTAGACATTTCGTGCTGGAATGACCTTCAGAATCATAAATATTGATAACAATGTTGTTTTGAAAGGAAGGTGTGTAATAACAGTGTCAATTGCATTTTTGTCAGAATGTGGAAGCTCTTCTAGTAAAATCTGCTCATTCCACTACAATGAGCACGCCCCTCCGATTTTTGATGTTTGCTCTGTCTTTTTGATAAGTTGTTTTACTGGAAAGACTAAAAACTCTTCATTATCAAGAAAGGTTTCTTGTATCCCAAAATTTAGAATTATTGAGAATTCTTGATTATCATTTCGGTGGAATGTCCCTTAAATTTCAACGGAAATAGATAATAAATAATTGCTCATAGCAAAAAAAAAAAAAAAAAAAGAAACTAAACATATTAAAAATGTATCGCGCTTAAAACTCCTATGTAAATTTTAAAGGGGTAAACTAAAATTAAGTAGTTTGATAGGAAGATAGAAATGCTTTTTTGTCTTGGTCGAATTATAGAATTATTGTCTGAATCCTGTGAAAAGTAGTAATTCAGTTATCTGCTTTTAAAATGTTTTTATCATTTTTATCTCCAGACGATTGTTGTTGAATTGCTTCCCAAAGTAAGAAAAGCTGCTACGTGTTGGATGAAAGATATGAAAATTCCTGCATGTATTTAGCCTGCAGTTCCCAACTTAATCAATAGTTTCATTTCTCTATAATATAATAGTTTCATTCTTGAAATAAAGCTGCAATTTCACTTTTTATAATATATTAAAATGCAATAAAAATATAATATAAATTTAAGATACTGGGAGGGGCTATTTGCAGTATAAGAATTATTATTTATTGGATGTCGCCAGAATACTAATGGTTAAATTTAATAATACTAAGGTTTAAATTTTTAAATTTCAAAAATTGAATTTCTTGTTTCTTTTTACAGTATTTCAAGTCTAGAACTTTAAACTTTAGAAGTCTAGTACTATAACTAGAACTCTTTTACATAATGCACATTTGAATTATTGGAAAATGTAGAACGAAGCGAGATGCTTTCGTAACGAGTTTGCTTTTTACATCTGTTGAATGGGTGAATAACTAAAAAACCATTAGGTATAGGCAGGAATTACCAATAAATGGGAATACTTTTTGTCAGTTAAGCTGCAGTTTAACGCTTTCGTGAAGAGTGTTGTAGATGGAATCTAAAGCTGGATTATATTAATTGAGAAGGATTTCTAAATTGATGGGGAAGTCATTTTCCTCTGTGAGTTTCTATGCTAAATAATAAAATAACTCATATATAAGAATGTTTTTTCAATTAAAAATGATAATAATTTCTTGTTTATTTATTAATTAATTAATTTTTTTCTTTCGTGAAGGCAGCTTGTATTTGTATTCTCCTGATAGCTTTAATTGAGAGTAGAACTCGGATTGTATCTAGATGTTCAGTGGTAATAATGAGTTTTCCTTTCTAGTAATTTTCAAATATTCAATATGTTTGCATGATGTTAGCTAGGAAAACAAATTATTTTTATTATGGAAAAAAATTAAATTACTTAACTTCTATTTCTGTTACGGAACAGAGGGTATATATTTTATTTAAAAGCAGGTAAAATGAAACAAAAAAATAATAAAAGGAAGACTTGAAAGAATTTTTTTTTTTCAAAAAAATTGATTTTGAGATAATAAAATATTTGTACTAAAAAGACTTTTTAATAATATTAATAAGCTACTTATAGAAATATTTCAGTATTTTAAATATTATCTTATCCATGTAATTCTGCAAGCTACAGTTACCGCAAAAATTAATATTAATTAGGCCTGTTTAAAAAATTAAAAATTAAATCAATTAAAATTTTTTTTAACATCCACTATAAAAATTAAAAAATAATAATTGTAAGAATTATACATTTTATTTACGATCAAGAATTTTAAGTGGAACTTAAACCAATTCCGATGGCTCAGAGAAGAATATATTAATTTATTATTACTTTTCAGATGAAAAAAAAAATGAGTCTTTAAAGACAAAAAAAAAAAATTTAAAAAATATCAGATATGATAAATGAAAAAAAAAATAATAATTGCTTAAAATAATGAGGGATAATTTTTATTGTACACCGTAATTTTAATATTTAACTTTTTTTTTCTTTTTTTGTTCTAATGCAGCTGGCAAACATTTAGACAGCTTGGTCTTGGATGCCTTAAGGCAAGCGCTGCACAGATATTACTCACTTTGCATTACCCAGGGGGCGTGTGTAAGATATGGACGCGGAGTGACAATGCCCCCGCAACGCTCTACAATCCTATTAGGACCGGGACCTACGGTTTAAAGTGGATTCCGAACCACTATAAACATCCATGGCACCGCCGGGACTCGAACCCGAAAGCCTGTGGTACCGAGCCCCAGAGCGCTAGCCATTCTGCCATTCAGGTCCATTTTTAACTTAATATTATATAAAATATAATTGCAGAAAAAGATTGATGAATTATTTTAATAGATAATTATTACAATAGATAACAAACTAATTATTACAGTAGATAGCTATTGTATTGTTACACTGGATAACAAAGGTAATTATTTTTCAAATATTAATTATTAAAAATTTTATGCATATCATTTTTTATACTGAATCATCCGGGTTTTTTCCTCCCTTGTGCGCATGCGCTTCAGAAACATTACATTATTGCGCATGCTATTAGAAAGTGGAGTGATAGCGATCAACCCCTTCATGTATAAAACAAAAATGGCGGCAAAAGGATGAAGTAATGAAAAATCTGCTAATTATGAAACGCGGAAACCTAGGTTAAAGCTTAAACCATAGTAAGATTACTTTAAATGGATAAATGGATTATAAGATTATTTAAATTAGTCTAGGATTCTGTACCAGGGCGAAGACACATATATGATCTTTTACGAATCACGAAAGTAAGTTTCTCGGCCTACTTATTTTGTATTAAAAATATTTTATCATATTATTTGGTTCCTTTACATAACTGCATTTAATGCTAATTATTTCTAAAATCCTCATAATGCTCTATTTAAGCTTATTAAATTTTAATTCATATGGCATAATAAATGTTGACTATTATCATGTTTAAGCATTAATCTAATAACAGTATTACAATAAATTAATTCGGAATTTTTTTATTGTATATTGATCTATAAATATAAACTTTAATTTGCTGAAGAAAATCCGTCGAAAGAAAACCCCAGATATTTCCCACTTCATTAATTTTATAGTACTAAATCTAAGTACAATTTGGATTATTCTAAACTGATTTATGCACACAATAAGTTGTATTCAATTTATAAATGTGTGAGAATCTTCCCCTTTTTTTTTAATCTTACCCTTCAAAATGATAATTTGAAACTAGAGAAACACAATCAAAATGAAAAAAAAAAATACTAAGATATAATCCCTCAATTGGCTTTCAAGAATAAAATATATATCTGTTACGAAATGATACATTATATGATGTGATGACAGTTTATGTATTCATACTGGCCATACAGATGGTAGATTGAGCCAATTAATAAACCAATTTGATACAGTTGTACCACTATATAATCATACGTGCAAAAATAATTTTTTATTAGCATCTAGCCTGTTTATTAAAAACGTGTAAAAAAAAAAAAAAATAGCAGTCTCGTTATTGATTAAAAAGGATTCGTACGCATTTTACAGATATATTTTTTCTCAAATTTTTAAATTCTGATTATATTACTCACTTGTACATAATTTTGTTCTAGTTTTATACATCAAAACAACTGTTATATCAAGCAAAACTTTGTAAAAACACCTATTTGTTATATGAATGACAATATTGAGAAAGATATTTTCTTCTTCATTTTTAAAATTTTATTCCATATAACCTAAATCGTTTTAATAAATGAGACTAACATAAAATTATGTTGTTGTTGTTGTTGTTTCTTATCCCACTTGGCTGGCCAAGCCCACGAGCCATAATGGACTCATGATTGAAGGAAGGAAGCAGCTTCTGTTGTGATGGAGCACCCGTAGGTAGAAGCCTGACTTTTGCTCCGTGACGCTCTTACAGTCATAGAAGACCGGGACCTATAAAGTGGATTCGAACCACTACAAACATCCATGGCACCGCCGGGATTAGAACCCGAAATAGAGCGCTAGACACTCGGCCATTCAGGTCCCAAATTTGCCAACGGCACGCAGTGTTCCCAGGTGGTTAATGCACAATGATGCTTCACTTCGGTGATCTAACGAGAACCGGTATATTCAGCATGGTACGGCCGTTGGCAATATAAAATTATTTACTAAGTAATGCAATCGAAATATAAAAAGTCGAACAAAAATAAATTTGCAAAAATAGAATATATATTTTTAATACATAATGAGATTGTTATTCGTTTGGTATTGACATGTTTTTTAGTAAATCTGGACATCAGTAAAAAAATTCTTTTTTTGACCAAATTACTAATTTGTTGCATAGTTAAAGGGCTAGGTCTACCATCTATGACCATGACTACCACCATAAATATAAAAACAAGTCGTAAACTGACACGCTATTTAATAGATAAATATCTTATTCCTGAAGGCCTGTTGGGGAAATATAAATCAGTATTTTTTTACAATTTGATTGTTTTTTCCTAATTTTCATTTTCTTTTCAAAAAAGAAGGGGGAAAAGGGATAATTTTCATACATTTGTAAATTGAGCAAAACCTATTTTATACAGCTTAAAATTTGCATAAATCAATTTCAAAATTACTCAATTGCACTTAGAATTAGTACTGTCAAATTAATAAGAGAAGAAATATTTTCTTCGGCAAATTAAAGCTTATATTTATAAATATGCAGTAAATAAAACTCAGAATTATTCAACTGTAATATTGTAATTTGCTACATACCTAATCACTATTAAAGACAAAACTTAATATGATTTATGAATTGGAATTTACTAAACTTAAGTAGATCATCATGAGAATTTTAGAATTAATTAGGATTAAATGCATTCATGTAAATAAACTAAACTATTTGATATAATATTTTTTAATACAAAAAAGTAAACTAGAAAATTACTTTCAGAATTCGAAATAAATCGTACATGTGTCGTCGTTGTTTATCATCGTAGATGACTATCCGTTCATCTTGCTTCCGACTGTTTTATTCTAAACTAAACTGTTATTTCTTCGTGGTAATAAAGACTAATCTCAGATCCTAAGATTATATAATCCTAGACTAATTTAAATAATCTTATCTTCGCTTTAAACTAAACTTACAAGCTTTAATTTAGTTTTCCGGTTTTCGTAATTAGTCAACTTTTTCATCTCTGCATCGTTTTGCTGCCCTATTTGTTTTATACCTAACGCTATCAATACACTTTCTAAACGCCTGCGCAACAAACAATGTTTCCATTACGCAGGCAAACTAGTGGACAGTTTCCGATGCGCGCATACGCTATAGTGGAAAAATAACGGACGAAATAGATCGTGCGTTAGAAGAAACGGCATGCAATAATTCTCTATTATCAGTAAATTTCATAAAAATTACTCTTTCTATTTTATACAAAATATATGCCTACAAAATTTTATTTGTGTAAAAATTTTGTAACACATAATAATTTGCATTTCGAAAAACAAACATTTGAGTATTAATGCATACTTTTTTTAACTGATTTTTTAATGATGTCCACATTACTTTTACCTCTGCGAATTTTAAAAATTAGAATTTCATGTAATCTTTTTTTAAAACTTCTTGATAATGATGCTATTCTAAATATAGTAAACATTTAATTATTTTTAATTTTATTAAAAATTTATAAGAACTTTTTAGATTGAATCTTTTTTATTTAAGAATAAGATGAAATGTTTAAAATTTCAAATTCATTTTTAGAATTATTAATTGAATGCTATTTCAAGAAATATTTTTTAAATCCCTTTCTTTTTACCATACTCATAAAATCAAAATGAAAGGGTTTTATTTTTATTTTTCACAAGTCATTAATGTTTTAATATCTTTATGAAATTTGTTTGAAATAGCTATTTATTATTGATATAATTACATTCAATTTTTAAAACTTTTAGAAAACATAGCTAGTAGATATTTCTATTCACATTCTTAAAATATAATAGTACTTTTTATTAATTATACAAAATGAATATAAACGAATAATTTCAATAAATCAATTGATATATATATATATATATATATATATATTCATGATCAAAAAACTGCTTTATGAAATTTTATTGATAAAATCAGCATTACAATTGGCTAATGGAATTAAATGTTATTAACGAAAAGTATCAAAGACACGATATCAATTGTTGCTATAATTTCAGTTTTGCATTGAATTACTAAGTTCATTTACCATATAGTTTGCACCATCTTTATGCATTCAAATAATTTTCAACAATTATAATTTTTTTTAAATTTACTTGGTACAATAAACTTATTTATTTTTTTTTTTCTGTTTAAACAGAAAAAAAAATTCATTTTAACGATCATATAATTCAAATGAAACACTGATTTACGAAATAAAAGCTTTATTTAGAATTGCATTCAACTATTAAGAAATTCTTAGAAATTCTTCGTGGATTCTTAAACAAAATAACACATTATCGCATTTTCTGCTCTAATTCTTTTTTCATCATAGGCTAAATATTACTGTAGCAACTTTGATTATTGTTTAATATTGTATTCATTTAATCTATTAGCATTATATGAGGTCTTATAGTTGCAATTACAATGCTAAGAACATTGTCGCTGGCAAAATTACTTTTAATACTTGTAATTAAACCGCATATAATTTTAACGTTAAATAAGTAACAAATAATTAGCTTCATCCTGTAAAAAAAATAACATATTTAAATATTCTACTCCAGCAAAATAAATGATGATGTTTTTAAGAATCAAAAAAAGTATCTAACATAATATCAGAAAGGCTTCTATAAATACTTCCAAATTATTTATTCTTGAGCCTTTGATTTTAAATTTTACAAAATTGAAAATAGTGCTCACATATCTGTATACTAAAAAAAAATCAGAATTATTAAATAACATTGGAAATTTCTAATATGTTTTTAATCTTATATATATAAATATATATATGTAGATTTATAAAATACATATAATTCTTAAAGGATGATAAAAGGTAAAATTAATGGGTTATTCCTTCTTATGCTGCATTTTTTAATGCAAACTGTATTACTATCCGAAAAATAAACATTGTTTGTAACTTCAGTTCTTTTAGAAACCTGCAGAGAGTTAGTATTAGTAATTTTGTAATGGTCAAAAATTTCCACTTTTTTCAATTCCTTCTATTAACTCACATTCTCACTATATATATCTTGTTCAAATTTTCCATCGTTAATAAAATACTGTTTATTCATCCACTCAAGTTCAAATACATTTTTTTTTGAACTTGTAGTGGATGACAATTGATGTTAATACAGTTTTTTCCTATATTAATTCAGTAATTAAATTTAATTAATTAATTTTAGATTTTTTTAGATTTAAGTTGCATATATCTACCAATAGATGGCGCTAGATAAACTTTAAAAAAATGAATGAAAATATTTATAAAGGACTTTCTGCAATACAATAAAAAAAGAGTGGGAATTGACTTAAATTTTTTTTTTTATATTACTTGTTTTTTTTTATTCGTTGTTATTTTATTATCATATTGTTTCAAGTAATTAAGCATTACTTCAATACTTTTTTTTAATGTAAAAACTACTTTGGTTTTTTTGGTCATGCTTTGCCTTTTGAAAACCATTGAATACAAGTATAATAACTACCAATCTATAATTTTACTTTATGAATATAAATAAATAATTTGAAGTTAAGTACAATAGTTAAAGCAGTTTTAAAATTGTAGATCTTAATCAGCAATGAAAAAAAAAATTTTTTTTCAAGTATTCAATTGCTTAATGAAGCAAACAAGATTTTGTACATGATTTTTAGCAATTTTTTTTAATTTAACAATTTATTTATTAAAAATAATATATAAATTTTAGACATGGTTGTCTGAATATATATTTGCATTTGAATCCAATAAATTTAAATTCATCAATGGGTATTTTTCTGAAACTGTCCTTTAAGATATGAAATGAATCGTGTCGCCATCTATTGAAAAAGATTACGTTATCTAATTTTATATTACAGTGTTAAACGGTTTTCAAATATTTTCTGAAATTTAAATTCAATTAAACCAGACAGATATTTTTATTATGTATAAAATTTTTATTTAGCGTTTATCAAATTTTTTTAATGAAGTGATAAATACATAATTAGATAAAGTTAAGAAACATTGACACTTCGCTAAAAATTTCGCTTTTTTATTTTTGGTTGAGAAACTTCCTTTTTGCTAATTAATGCATTATACATTTTATTATTTATAAAGCCGTAATGTAATAAATTAATTTCGAGCAAAATATTTGTTAAAATAAATTAAATAAATAACACAAAATTGCTATTCATAATAAATAAATACTTATTACCAATTGATATTAATATTTCTTTGTCAGCAAATATTTTTTTAAAAAAATTATAATTATTTTACATTTATATTTTAAATACGTGAACTATAATTTGATATTCGCCAGAGTTGATTTACTTAATTTTCACTAAATTTAACAATTATATGTAATATTTTTCTGGAAGTTTATTTCATTTTTTAAGATCTTTTTTAACATAATTGAATCATGTGGGATATCTTATCTCTTTCTAATATAACCTAAAGCTTTTCTAAATAAATAATTGACTTTTATTTAAAATTAAAAAGAAAGCTGCAAAATTACTGCAATAAAATAAACTATAAAACTTTAATATAAATGTTATGGTTATAAAACTACTATACACATAAATGAATATTTTTTTATATTTTAATTTATATATATTGGTGAATGGATATATTTTATTATTATTATAAAAATGGATATATATATTTATATCCATTTACATTTCTGTTGCTCATTCGGAGAAATTAAAAGTACCGAGTTTCATCGAGTATATATATATACAGTCTTTATAAATTATTATTATTTAAGTAAATATTTTGCATAAATTTCTTTTTTAGAGGGCTTTTAGATTCGGATAATTTTCTGCACGTCTTTTACAGTACCTAATCTTATTTTTAAGAATCATTTTACTAAAGCTTTGAGTAGACTCTAACTAATTTTTTAAATGATTTAGCTACTTTTCTATGGATAAATAATTATTTCAATGGGGATGGGCATTTTAATAAAATAATTACTTTGCAAAATAAATAACTAGTTACAATTATTGTGACTATTTTTAAATAAACCAATTTTTTATTTGATATTTACTTAGCAACGCATACATTATTTAACAAATTAGAAAGCGTTGTATTCTGAACACTGTTATTTTTTTTTTCACTATTAAATGACATAATATATAAATATTAAATGACATAATATATAAATATTAAATATATATATATAAATATTATATGCGATTAATATATTGCACATTAACAAAAGATAAATGTGCAATATATTAATCACACATAATTTTTAATATATTAATCAAAAATTATGATATAAAATATTAATTAAAATTAATATATTATATTAGTTTGATATTAATTGTAATATAATAATGAAAATTATGATCAATAAAACAATGATTTGCCTCTATTGAAAAAAAATGTGTAAATGCTTCTAATTATTCCTATTAAAGTAAAAATTAGTTGAATAACTGGCAAAACACTATATGAGAGAAAATATATATAATTAAATCTTTGAAATAAAAAAAAAAAAAAAAAACAAGATTATGAAATCCTTTTTTTTTATCAAAGAAAAATCCCAATAAAATAAAAAAAAATTAAATTGCTATTGTACTAATAAATCGATGAATCATATTAAAATATTTAAAATTTATTCAATGTTTTTTTTTTGGGGGGGGGGTAATAAATAGTTTCCTATCCATTGTATTTCTTTCCAGAAAAGCTTAACTTAAAACGGAAAAACTGGACCTTTTACAAATTCGTTAACAATTGCCATTTTTTAATTTCCTACAAAATTAGCTTTAGTTACAACATTTTTATCTATTGAAGATAGATTAACGCAGTCTCCGTCTTTTAAACATTTGGGAAATGCACTTAATGTTTAACATTTTTATTAAATGTCGCTTAATCTAATCTGTCTGTTATAAGCGAGCCGCACACAGAAAAAACAGAGGAAGTACCGAGCGAATCCCTTGGGCATTCGTCCCAGAAACGCATGATTGAATTTTTGATGTTGAGTGGAGCATTGGGTACCTGGATTCAGAAGTAGGAAGTGCCCTTTCAGTGCTATGAGTCGCCTGCCATTTAGGCAATAGTCGGAGTTGATCGCCGAAGAATTCGGAAAAATAATTGTTTATTAAACGTTGTTTTTACTTTCTTTTTCGCAATCTGAAAAGTTTTATCAAACCAGGCAATGATTCGTCATGACAGCGAAAGAAATGAGCCATTGTTGAAACTAGTTTCTTGTTATCTTTCAAGTTATAATATTTTCAGTTTTATTATAGAACTTTCGCTTTTGTTTCGTTTCCTCCTTGTCTAATTCTTAAAAGATTTGACAGATTGTTT
The DNA here is from genome assembly GCA_021605075.1 of Caerostris darwini. Classification (NCBI taxonomy): domain Eukaryota; kingdom Metazoa; phylum Arthropoda; class Arachnida; order Araneae; family Araneidae; genus Caerostris; species Caerostris darwini. The sequence continues at coordinate 913,176 of BPLQ01003352.1, forward strand.
TTTTTTCAGACCTAAAGATTACCTAGTAAAATGAATGGTTAGAGAGTGCAGTGCTCTTTGATATAATTTGTTCTGTTAAAATGATTTTTTTTATTTAATAGAACTATCAATAAATAAATTACAAATAATTTAATTGAGGGTTTTAATATTATTCCATGAATTAGGAATTGTTACAGGTTTTGATAACATAGTAGCTGATAATAATTAATAGGTAAATTCTTTTTTGAAATATACATTTGTATACAAATTTTCATTTGATGTTGTCATTTCTTCTGCATCTTTTTTCATTTATGACAAAGTTATAAAAATGGATAAACGTTAAAATGTATCAAGACGGACATACAGCAATCAGGAAATGAAAAGCGGAAACGATTTCAAATATAAATCTGATTTATTTTGAACATTACAAATTGATTAATTTTTTTATCTGTTTGATATGAATTGGAAGAAAAAAAACCTAAAATAAACTCTTATTCTAAGATTAAAATTTTATACATAATAATACAAGTAATACAAAGACATTTTTTGTTTTAAGGAAGTAAATTACATTCTACTCTTTATAACCTCAAAAAAATATATAATTCAATTATAAAAAGGTGATTTGTTTAATGCAACCAAGTTTATAAGGGAATTTTATTTTATGAATAGATTGTTATGGTGTTATATCAATTATTGCATTTATTTTTATATATTTATATTTCTCTTTGATAAAGGCATAATTTTTTTTAGATTGTTCGTCCTATTATAAAGTGGACTTTTATTTGAGCCTTTGTAAAGACATATTTTAAAACATTTCATAAACAAAGCATCTTAAAAATATACTTTATAAGTAAGTTTCCTATGTAACAAAACGCCAAATTTCAACTGTATAATAATAAAAAATATAATTTCAAAAACATTTTGAAAAATTTCAATTTAGGAATCAAAGGTATAGGGTTTCAGTTAAGGGTAAAGTAAGTTTATTTAAGTTTACTGTTACATTAAAAACAGATTAATATAAAAATTTGTATATTTCATTAAAAAAATTAATACTTTATTTTTTTTACATTAACTTTACACAAAGGTAAAATGATTACCATTAAGAATAAATGATGATACTCAAAAATCCAAAATATTTTCATATGCTATTTCACTCTACACAGCTTTTGAATTAATCTAATAGGGTCTAATAATTTTTAAGTCTAATGCATAATTTACTAATAAGTTAATAAATTGTAAATAATTTAATAAATAGTTAATAAGATATTTTAATAAGTATAATAGAGTTCAAATGAAATGTTCCTTCATTTTCATAATGGAATATATTTTATTAAACAAGATTTTATATTAAACAGAAAAATTATATAAGTAAAACATATAAATTAGATTTATATGTTTTATTTATATAATTTTTCTTAAGGAAATACACGCATAAAAATCTTAATATTTTTAAAAAAATGTGTAATTTTTTAGAAATCATCTAATAGAAATTGATTATTGTGTTTCAAATTTATACATAACCTATAAAAAAACAATATGCTTAATAAACATATAACTTCATTTGGTAGAGTCTATAATTTCTAATAAGCCTAATGCATTGTTTACTAATAAGTTAATAAATAGCTTATAATATATTTTTAATAAATATGATAGAGTTTAAATAAAATGTTTCAGGCAGATAAATGATACCTTTAAAACTTATATTTCTTTATGAAAATGTTAATATACAAGTTTTTTTTTTTTAATATTAAGATTTTTTTTGGAAATCATTAAATAGAAATTGATTATTGTGATTTTATTAGTATTAAAATGTGTAGCGTCATTAATTTAATCTACAAATGCACTATGCTAATTATGTTATAATAAATGTTTATGACACCTTAATTACTGATATTAAAATTTAATTTGTTTCAATCATTAGTTTTCACCCATATAAGCTACAAGTGAAAGTTTTATACATTCTGATACACTTGAACTGGAAGAGGAAACCTTTTACTCAATCAAGCAAACATAATGCGCATTTTTGCTATCGCGATGAAAGCATATTAAAATCTCTCGATGTATTTAAGACTTACAGGATTCTAAAAATATTAACTTCCGCCCTCACAGGTATCATTTCTAATCAGAGCGGAAGCAAGCATATTATATATATATATACATTGGCAATATCAGAATGTTAAGAAAAAGGAAATATAAAAATAATAATTGATACATTTTTATAGGAAGTTTACAAAATTAAGATTTATAGAAATAGAAAGGGAAAGATTAGTGAAAATTATGTTGTTGCAGATAAAAGCAGGAATAAGCAAAATGTTATAAAAATAAAAAAACGAAATGAGAAAGATTTCAATGAGCCGTATCTTCATTAAGTTTCTGGTTATTTATTTATTTTTTTTTATCTTTGGTTAATTAATTTTTTGTTCATGATAATTGAAACGCTGTTGAGTAAACATGAGATTTTAATTCAATCATTCCGATGTTGACATTTGTTTAATTTTTTTTTTTTTTTTTTTGTTTATTCATTGAACCGAAAGTGTTCCATGCTTGAGTAAATACGAGATGAGAAAAGGCAAAGTTTTTATAAGAGTGATTTGTGAGAAAAGTGGAAAGCATTAAGCATGTATTGACTGAACACTAATTACCTTAACAAGCCATGTCCGTAAAAGCCTCTAAAAAATACTGGAAGGTGCCCTAAAATATTTTTTTAAATTATAGAAATTTTTTTCTTTCAATTTTTGTGTACCAGGCAATTAACGATGCTTTTTTATATGTCTTTAATTAATGGAGGTAATTTATACATAATCGAATCTATGAGTTAACTTCAATGCTTAATAAGAAACAAAAATAAATTTAAATAAAAAAACTCCATGAAGTAACTCAAATATGTATTTAGTTTATAATTTTGCAAACACACTATTTTTCATTCATGCCTTTAAACTTAAAACTAATAAGTATTATTATACACTCAAGAGCCAAAACATTATGACCATCCCTACATTTTGCAATGAACTCGCCTTCATGACGTGGAAGGCACGTGATCAGGTGAAAGTGGTATTTAACTGGTATTAAGAGGTGGTATTAATCCATGCCAAGGCGGGTTGAAGCTGTGTTGCGCGCCAAAGGTGGGCCAACTAGTTATTGACAAGTGGTCATAATGTTTTGGCTCTTGAGTGTATATAGTGGAAGACAATGTAGATTTATTTTATGATTTGGGGGTATATTTTGCTTACTAAAACATGTAAATTTACAACTACAATATTATTCATGCAAAAATTGACTTCAAGCAATGTTTATTATTAAAAGATAAGTTTTATTTCTAAATCATATTCATCGAGAAGTATTGAAATAAAATAAATGTTCTAAATTGATTGCTTAAAATATTGATGGTTGTGTTATTCAATATTAGCGTTCTGGCGCTCGGTACTACAAGTTTCGTGTTCGAGTCCCGTCTGTACCATGGAGGTTTGTAATGGTTCGGAATCCACTTTAAACAGTAATTCTCGGTCTAAAATGACTGTAGAGCGTAAGGTTGACAACCCTATCCAGTATAAAGAAAACATCTCCTGTTTCAAAATCGGCTTGCACGGTCTGGGCCCACCATGGAGCAGTTGCGCCAATGAAGAAGAAAAAAAAATTCACTATTTTTTTTTCTGTAAATATTATGTATAGTATGTTGATATTATTTAACATTATGCATTTTTACAATGGTGCATAGCTTGTCACATACAGTATACTATAGCTTGTTACATACGGTATATTATAGCTTGTTACATACAGTACTTCGTACCTAAATATGTAGTATTCCTACTTATATAATTTTAGAGACAATTGTGTAGGTGAAGTTATATCGCTTATATTTTAAACATTTGTCTTTAAAGATGTAATACTTTCCTTAAAAAATATTGAATTAATTCAGTAATTAGCAGAGATTTAAAAATAGAACCACTGAAGGGGAAAATAGGATTATTTAAAATAAGTCCAAGTTATGAAACGATTATGTATCGTATTTTAAGTTACATATGGACCAACATCAAAAGTAAATTACAAAAATAAAAGAAGGGCATGGCATTCACCCTCACAAGGAAAGTTCTTGACCACTATTGATGAAGTTCAGTCTTTATAAAGAGAGCTCTTCTGATGCGCTGCAATAGATTTTTCTAGATACGTGAAAGGGGAGTCTGATGGCCAAGTGGCTAGCACTCTGGTGCTCGGTACCACATGTTTTGGGTTTGAGTCGATTGGGTATGATGGTTTGTCAAGGTTGGCAATGACCTAGGATGTACAGAGATTTTTGGGTGAGGATCAAATATGGGCAATACTCTTCAGCTTGAACTTCGAAGTCTTTCTGTTTTTTTCGACTAACTAATAGAATGTAAGTGACCCAAACTTTATCCTTAAGAGTGTAAAATATTTGCTGTCGTTTTTGTTAAACTGTTGCTGCCAGTTATTTTACTTCAGTTCAACTCGTTTTCTTACGTTCTTTTAGAAACGGAGTAACTTCTGCTATGCAGCTGTCATTTTTTAACACAGCTTTGAAATCTAGAAAAGATTCAGAGAACTATTAAAGACCCCGAAGAAAGTGTGGGGCCTGAATGGCCGAGTGGATGGCGTTCTGGTGCTCGGTACCACATGTTTGGGGTTCGAGTCCCGGCGGTGCCATGGATGTTTGTTTGTAGTTCGGAATCCACTTTAAACTGTAGGTCCCGGTCTGTTTAGCCCACGTGTGCACAAGATGACCGTAGAGCGACAAACTAAACCGATGAAAGTTTACGATGATTCCTGCTGCTCTTAAGAAATCTATACAGAGAAGTGCACGATTTCCTTTAGAATTTTTCAACGCTATCATTTCTGTTGGAATAATATTTTGATACTAATGTTCATAACTGTAGTACGTATCTCAGCTTTTTGAATTCGTCCATCTGATAGTGTCAAGACAATGATTATGTTAACGAAAGACAGACATTGTTCTTTTAAAACATACTATAGTTTCTCGTCAGTCACCAAATGTGTAGCACCAATAACAGCACACACTACTGTTTGTATGTTACGAACAGAAATTTCAATAGCACTTGTGGGATGTTCTCCGTGGAAACACTGTAGAAGTTCAAATGACTGAGACTTGCTTCTGGTGTTTTCAATGGTGAGTTACGCGATCAAACATTTAGATTTTATAACACCTACCTCTACACAGTCATCAAGACAGTAGTGTCATTTTGGTTTCTCTTTCTGCCTTGTTGAATTTTTTTTTTAAAGTTGAATCTTTGTATTTGTCTTCATTTTGAATGAAACTTCTTATCTGCTTTTAGTCTTCTGAATTAAGTCTTCAAGAGTGACCTAGCCAAACCATACGTCCAAAAAGTGGTCTTTTCAATTCTGATGGGATCCTCATTTTTATTTAATGGACAATCATAAAAATTTTTAATCCATCAAAGTCTTGAATTTTCAGTTCTTCTCACCAACCATCAAAGTCGTTTCTGAGCTCAAAATAACAATCTTTCCGAATGCTGTTAGTTGTTTTTCTGTAAGGGGCTAAAAGGTGACGAAATCTTTCAGTACTCAACTGGAACCTTTGCGCCAACATTTCTTTAGACGTCTTGAGCTGTTTCTTCATGTTCTCTTGCAGTAAGTTGAGCAATATCACTCGTATCACTTGGAGGTAATGCTCCAAGAAGATATGCAGCCCACTTAGAAACATTTTTAAAGCAACAAACAGCAGAAACAACAAACAAAGAAGAATGCTAAAAACAACAAACAAACATCAGCCCATTTTCTACTTTTAGAAAAGTGAGTTGTCTTTCAAATAAAGTCAAAAACAATGGCATGTCGGTCATTAAAAGAATGACATGACGGATTAAATTCTTGTATCAACTTTTTATATTAAGATTTGATTGACTGTAAGCGAGGAATGCCTTATCTGTCGGTTGTAAAAGTGATTGACTTGCCAACGAATTTTTTCCAACATGATTCATTTTGATGTTCCTAGATAATCGGATGTCAAATATGAATTTGTTCTTTGGATAATTTCTTTTCAGATATGGTTGTTAGGTAATTTCAGATAAAAAAAATTTCCAAAATTTTCGTGTTTTGTAATGTTTGTTTGACATTAGTGATTCTTCATTGTGGTATTTAAATGCCCATCTCTTGTTCTAAGAAGATGAGGTGCCATTTTTTTCTCCCGTGGCTCAGAAGGCCATTGCAAATGTCAATAAAATGTTTGACAAATTCATGTGTTCGGAATTTTTCAGTGAGTTAAAATTTACTGAAATATAGTTTAAAAATTATAAGGTTCAATTGTCATATACAATTACGTAATAAAATAGATTAACAAAATAATTAAATATAAAATTTTCTAACACATAGGGAAATTACTTATATGAATACTTGATAAAAAATTATTTAATGTAAAAAAAAGATTTAGATTCTTTAGTTTCGAATATCACAGTATATAAACATTTAAATTAATGGTATTGCGATACTAACAATACAATTTTTTAAAATAATAATAATAAAAAACAAAAGTTATTACAGCATTTCTGCATTTATATTTATATATTTTTAGATCAAAATCAAAATCAAAACAACATAAGTGATTTTTTTATAAAATTTTAGTTTTAAAACATCTTTTTTTTTAATTATAAATACAAGAAACACAAATTCATTTTTGATCACAAAACAGAAATACAAAAATCAATTCTGAAAAGGTTTACTCTTAAATACGACTAAACAAAAGAGTAAAATTAGAGACCAACAGTCCACAACTTAGAAAAAAAATGAGCTTCATTGAGAATTTCGAAGTAAGGAAAATTCTATCTTTTGAAGTTCCTGACTGGTAGTAACAACAACTGTGCACCAAAGTTGACCATTATATTTCTTTTTGTTCAATAGTTCCTGCAGCACTGCTCTGAAAAAATGAGTTGTCAAATAACAAAGTCTGAGATAAAATAAATAACACAATTGCGGGGTGTTCCCTGTGAGAGCCATTATAACTTCGCTTCTATTTATACTCATTTTTTTTCTAATGCAGCTGGCAAATACTTAGACAGCAAATACTAACATGTTGTCTTTTATGCCTTAAGACCAGCCCTGTACAGACGTTACTCATTTAACAATAACCCTGCAACGCTCTACGATCATGTTAGATCTATACAGTGGATTCTGAACCACTACAAATAGCCATGGCACCAACGGGACTCGAACCCTGTGGTACCGAGCACCACAGCGCTAGTCCCTCGGCTATCAGGCCCCTGAAACTTAATCATATACAAAGGATTTTAAACCTAAGCAAATGCATTTGCATTTGCCCTTCTGATTTTTATAATCAATTCATTTTTAAACTGATAATTGCTTGTTACGCTTAAATAAAAATTTAAGAAACAGTAAAAATTTAAATTATGCAGTATTTTTAATACATTTTATTTTATTTTCAAATTCTAGAATGTTAAATGTTAAATGATGAACGTTGAAAATAAAACTGAAATAACAAATTTTAATGTAGTTCCATACTTTCGCTAAATTCTCTAACCGAATCCTTTCGTAATCCTTTTTTTATTCGCAATTTGTTTCTTATATATCTGAATAGAAGTTTACAAAATTCGTCATACAATATGCTCTGAATATCTTTAAACCGTTTTTGTCACTTTAAGTCGCAAAGGGCTTAGCGGAGGAATCCGAACCTGGTTGTCAACTCACTTAAAATGAAGTCGCGGTGACAAGCGGAAGTGAACTGTTTCAAGCTCGAACGACCGCGAGGATTGAAGTCCTCCTCAGAGTCGATGTCCTGTGACGATCAGTGCAAGTGTTCCGCTGTTAAATGGTACATGAGTGAAAGTGGAGAGAGATATATCCAGAGTTCAGCTTCATGTAGATAATACTTGGTGCAGAAATTAGTTTTACTTATTGTGAAGTTAATTAAATTTAACTATTAAGATTATTTTACTGTTTATTTACCAACAAATTTTTATTTTTTCGTTATATTCCATATTGTTTTGTTTGCTTAAAATGAATTTTGGAATTTTAAAATGGAATTCAAATGAATTTTATTATATAATTTGTAAGTAAAAAAAAATTACCACTCTTCATGAAATGAATGCATTTTGTTTCAAAACTTTAGACGGAATTATATAAAGTTAATACAAATAGAAGTTGAAATTGAAATTAATGAAACACACATGAATCGTTGACATGGTATATAATAAAAGATCTATTAAAATAAAGATTAGTATATCTAAAATAAAAAATTTTAAAAAATCTATTATTGTTACCAAACATTTTGTATAATTTCATTCCAAAACTCTTGCTGAGGATTTTTCTACCATCTCTAAATTTTAAAGATTTTGCTGGTTTTTTCCCTTTTTTTTAATCGTCATTTCTGTATGTTTTGTTCTTTCTCTTGGCTTTCTTAGTTAAGGCATCGCGCCCATGTTAGAGAATAAAGTACTGAATCGTCACCATGATTACTTGAAAAGCATAAAAATCACCTCCTTTTCCCTTCGTTGTTAATAAACTCATAAATGAAAAATGTTGCTGTATTATTCTATTAAACGATTTGCATTAAAAGGAATTTTATATTCTGATATTGTTCTAAATAATAGCAGTTTCGGAAGAATTTCGGACTATTTTACATTCCTTGGGAGTTTCGTATGAAGATTTCGTAACTTTTTTTGTTCATTTCTTAATGTCAAATAGTTCCTAATGTTAAGAAACTCTGGAAAAACTTGGCTCGTGTAAAAATTTTATGATACCAATTTATTTCTTGTACCAAAGTAATAAGATTGAAGGAAGCAAATCATTTTTCATCACATTAATTGGGTTACTTACATAAGAATATTTCTATTTCTGTGATTTCCCTTCATATACGCATCCAAAATGAGGGATGCCTCTCATTTTTCACTATAAGAAATACACCTTTTCCCTCATAAAAATTCAACACTGAAGATCATCCATAGTACAAAATGAACCCACAAAAACTTACGATAACAGTTTATAGCTATCTTCTTCTTCTTTAATAAAGCGACATCACTTAAATGGTTTCGAACTAAATTCCCTTGGTTCCTAAAATGCTATCCTGCAGGTCTATCAGGTCTGAATGTTAAACACTATAACAGACTGCTTGATTATTTTAAAGAAAGCTTAAATTTCAAATATAGCGAATTAGGTTTATATTATTATATGATTTATACCAATTAGATTTTCATTATGGTGCCAGCTAGCTAAGTGATTAGCGCTCTGATGCTCGGTGATACAGGTTTCGGATTCGAATCCTCCGGTGCCATCGATGCTTGTAGAGGTTTGGAATCCACTTTACACCGTAAATCCGTCTCTAATATGACTGTAGAGTGTAGGTCTGACAACTCTACCCCGTAAAAATAAAAATGGCATTTTCTGTTTCGGAATCTGCCAGTAGACAAGCTGCTTTGGCCAACCATGAGACTGTTGCGCCATTGAAGAAGAAGAAGAATTTTTTATACTTATAACTCACAAAAATTATTTAAAAATAATCAAGGCTTTCATATAAGTCAATAATGTGAAATATGAAATAAAATTCAATAACTTGCTTGAATAAGGATTTTTTTATAATATAAAATAAAATTCAATGAACCATAATTATTCTTAAAGGGGAAATGAAAATTTCCTGTGTTCCAATTTCCGATATTTTGCAAAAAAATTCTATAGAGCCTATTCCAGTACTGCACAGAACCGTAAAAGTTTATAAAACTTTCGATTTATAGATCGTAACAACTGCGAAATCCGACCAGCTAACCTAAAAATCGCAGCTTTACTCCGCTCTCGTAATTAATGGAGAAAGTGATTAATAAGACAAGTAATTATTCCAGACCATTTTCTCCAAAATGTTTTCAAAGTGAAGTCGCTCGTGAAACCGCGACAAGCACGGAATCGGTTTACCGATTTCAGGATTCTGACCCAATTCCGAGTAGTATTAGACATCTGCTTTGTCTTTGTTTGGTTTAATTTAAATTAAACGTTTTCTGACAAATTCAAATATTTTGTTTCCCTGGGCATGGACAACAATTTAACTATTATAATTGGCATTGCTGAAATTTTCGCAATTCATTACTGTCAATGCTTAATTTCCAAATAGAATGTTCTCTTTTATAAAGCCTTCGAAATTATCATTCATTTAACTAATGTAAAATTTCTAAAACCAATATGCGGAAGTTACACCTAAAAACATTTCATTTATTCATAAATAAACTTTGAAAATTATAATTTATGATATTTTAATAAAAGAAAAGATAAGTATTTACATAACAAAAATTACATAAAAGAAAGTATGCATTAAAATATATAAATGTTACATATTTCGCCCAGTTAAAACGTTGGAAAAATTTAATAAAAAAACTAAGTTTTGAGTTATAATTTATGATTATTATTTTAATATAAAAGAAAGATAAGTATTTACATAACAATAATTATATAAAATAAAAGTATACTTATAAAAATATGTAAATATTGTATATTTTGCACATTTAAAAACGTTGGAAAAATTTAGTAAAAAAATATGTTTTTATAAGATTATTTATTTTAAATTGTAGTATTAGTTCTTGAAAGTGATTATAATAAATTATATCTCTAATTCAATTATTCCAATAATAAAACTTTAGTAGTTCATAGCAAAATCATCAAAAACGGAAATATTAATTCTGATTTTGGTGATAACCGATTAAAGAGATATGACAAATTGAATATTTTAGAAATATGCTGACTGCAAGGTAGAATCATAAAAATCATATTTTACCTTTCAATTAAATGTGAGCGACTAGTTATTGCATTGCATAAACTCTTTTTACATTATTTTGATTTCGTACACATGTTTACCAGTATCTTGCTAATCTACTCTATGCCTTTAGAATTTAAAAATAACTTTTAATCAAAAAATACAGTAGAAATGTATTAGAAAATTTCAAAGGAGCTCTCGACTAAGAATTTTTAATAGGGAAATTTAATATTGAGTGTTTATGCTATATAAAGCTTACTAGAAATTGATTTTAAAATTTTGTATTTAAAAGACGCCCTCTTTTTTAGATTCATGATAGGTGCTCTGTCTTTCAAGTTAAATTCTACATTTGAATTTAGCTGTAAAGTATCTGCAGAAATATCATAATAGTTCTCTCTGAATTTGTAGTTAATTGTTTCATCAGTACAATTTAATTTTATACACAAAAAGTTCGTGGTAATACTGGTAATAATATAATTTCATTAATTTTTTTTCAGATCGTACAAGCAGTTTGTATTAATCTGAAACAGAACACAATTTATTCATGCATTGATAAAACTGTGAATTTATTTGCATAATCTAATTAATTCATTGTAATTCTTTTTAAGAGTATTTACACAGTTACTAGCATTACGTATTACACAGTTAATAGCATTATTAACTTTGTTGTATTTCTACGGTAATTGAATTAATAAGAAGATTTTCATTAATCTTTCGAAAGAAATATTATCAAATTTAATCCATATATTCAAAATGAATCATGTAACAATGTTAGTGTTTTTTTCAATAAGAGATCGAGATATCTGACTAAGTCAGCCCACTCTATTTGTTCTTAAAAAAAGTGACAATTAATTCTGAGCTACCCTTTTATGCCCTTTGCGAAGTATAATTGCTTTATGTAGACAAAAAATCTCCCATGGAGATAGCAATTCTTCAAGTGAGTCAAGAAAATTCTGGAGAATTCTAGTCGCAAGACACAGGTTGGTACCTTGAGAGCGAGTTGCAAAATCATCTGCGAATTGACAGGAGCTGATGTATCGGATTTTAGGATATTCAGATGTAAATATGTTGTATAGAGTTGGATTAAGAACTTTTCCTTGAATGGCTTGCGTTGTTTGTTAATATAATAACGTAATAACTTCCTTAAGTTGTTTGTTAATATAATAACATAACGATGAACAGTTAGTTGAATTAGTTTGTATATGAGGCCGCCATATCACAGTCGATCGAAAGCTTTTTGTACATCAAGGATTATACTGTCTGTTATTAAATTTTTATTGAAACCTTCAATAATGGTTTTAATAACGCATGGAAGCTGATGACTTGTTGTGTTTTGATATGAATCCAAATTGTTCTACTAGGAGTACCAAATTGTTCTCACTACAAAATTGAAAGATTCTCTTGAATAAAATTCTTTCAAAAATTTTTACGATGCAATTAGACTTATGGGGCGAATTTTTTGTTCCGGTCTAGGGAATATGATGGTATTTGCTGCTTTCCATGAAATCAGGAAATGTTGCAGCTATAAACATTTGGAAATTTTGGTACTGTGAGTAATTCAGTTCAGTGGCAGGTATTGAAGAGCCTCTTTAGAAATATGATGAGGACCTGCACATTTTCTGATGTTGAGAATTTTTATTAGGCTCAAGACTTCGTTTGTAGCTATTATTAAAGGCGATAAAAAGAAGGGATGTTGGTAAGATATCTGGGTATTGAACCTTCGACTTGCTCGATATGGTAATCGTCACATGGTTCCATATTCTCTTTGAAAGAAAGTTCCAGATATTTTGCAAATACACCCGCTTTCTTTGAAGGGGAGAAAAACAACCTGAAAACTACCAAGAAGTGGTCGCGTTTTGTTACATTTTTTGGTTGAAAATTTGTTGATGTATCTGTTATATGGGTTTAACCCTTGCAGGAATTCTTTCTGCCTATTGTTAGTGTAGCTTGAAATTTCTTTTGAATGATGTGTTGAAGTTTATTCATTTCACTTTTAAAAGGAGAATATCTGGTTAATTGCCAAAGTCTTCACTTTGTACTTTGTGGAGTTCAATGAACTCTAGATTGTTACTTCACTTCTGGACATTCTTGATACAGTGGTGGCTATCTGATTGTTCACATCTTTAGGGGAAAGAGGTATAGGGACAAAAGTAGGGGTTGAAAAAAACAGCCGAGGATGGACAGTGCATGGAAAAGGTTGACATGTATTGTCAGCAGATTTTTGATTGTAGACGGATTATTTAATTGTAAATATTTAAATAATGATTAAAATCTTAAATATGAATCCCCTAGATATGTTACCTTTAATAAAATTTACTAACTTCATTAAGAAATATGACAGATGGGACTTGGCACACATTAGTAAAGTGTATAAATTTTATAAAAAGTAGAAAATGAAATTAAATTTAAAACCCGGCTTAGTTTAAAGTTTTGAAAGAAATATTCTTAATTGTTCAAATTTCTCCTTAGAAAATAATTTACTTGCTAAAAAGTAAACTATATGATTAACTTCAGAGTTGCAGAGTTCAATGAAAATTTTAAACTCTTTTAAAATCCCGAAAATTGAACATATGACTAATGGAAGACAAAATACAGATATAGTTTAATTCTCATTAACGTGTTACATGCATTCGATAACCATTGCTTTAATTATTGTCGACTTGCAGCATGGTAAAACACGACAATTCTATAATTTTATTTTGTTATAACACGATTTATGAATGGGAGAAAATATCTTTATAACAATTTTCGAGAAGTAGGAAATTTATACAATAATATACATAATGAAGAGTTTTAACAAAAACTTTATCATATTCAATAGTTTTATAAATATGTATGTCACGTGTGTATAAAAATTTATAATTAATAGTCTCAATTTTTATTTTTGTTGAAGGAACACTTTTACACATTTAGCCATTTACTTCCAAAACTTAGTTTACCATTTACTTCAAACACTTTTACTGTATGTATTATCAATTCTTTTTTTAAAATAAATATTTCGTTTTAAAAATTAATTAATAGTTTTGAACAATAAGAGCCGGAAGTAAGGAAGTAAATAAATAATCTCTCTAGAAGAAAAACAAATTTCGTTTGGCTTATAACTGTGATTAATTGTGAAGAGAGAAAAATATTAGAATAATAATGATTACAATAATATAATCAATCTTTGCTTTAAAATTATATTTCTCTTTTGTTTGAAAAGTGTATACATATTTTTTTCGTTTTGAACTTTTAGATTCTATTCCTGTTTTTTATTTGCTATGCATAATTCGAGTTTGAACAATGAAAAAATATAATTTTGTTATAAGGTCTTTTGGTATCTATTCATTATTTAATTTTTTATTTATAAAAAAAAATTTGCAGAAAAATTGTTCCAGTAATCAACTTGTAATAATATGATAAAAATTAATAAAAAAATATCATGAAAATTAATAAAAATATGTTAAAAATAAACAAGTAATATTAAAAACTTCGTAATAGACTTAACTGTTATTCATACAAATATTAATTATTTTGATGAATAATTTTACAGAGAAATAATGAGTGAGAGAATGATTTGGAGAGTGAGTCATTTTATTAAAATTCCGACAATAAATTATTACTTGTAGGAAATATTGCATTATAATTTCTTGAGTTCCGTGTACTGCAATAATAATTTGATTAAAATAAAAATCAATTTTTCAACAATCCTTTTTATTGTTCATAACATTTCTGCGATCTACCCTTTATAATAATTAGTCTGTTATATTTACAGGTTTCATAAGAGCTAGTTTTAACCTAATTTTTTATTCAACTATTTGGAATTCGTTATAATTGTATTTTTCTCTTTAGTTTACACAATTTCAGCTTTCAATTAATATATATTTTTGTTTCTTTCTTCTTGTGCATTTAAAAATGCCTTTTTCATATTCTTCATCAAATGTTAAATTTGAAAACATATTTTTCAAGTTTATTGTGCTTTAAGCAGTTTTTAGAATAATTTAAGAGGATTAATTTTTAAAATATATACATTTTTCTATTATAATTATTATTTTCCTTCGATTTACATGATTTTCCCATTTTACGTATTTATCAATTTTTGTTTTATTAGCTTTCTGTCTACTACTTACTTTCCTCTTTAAAAAATAAATTTAAAAGATTTAAATCTTTTATTATTTTCAACTTACTTTCATCTTAATATAATTTAAAATCCAAGAATCAAGAGACAAACACAATATTTTAGTTAGAAATTCATATCACGTGCTAGTTATTTTAAAATGAGAAAATTTTGATATTTTTTGATGTTTTCAAAATTTTACCTATTTATTATTTATTTATTATTATTGTTGTTTATCAATATTAATATTATTGTTTTGTATTTTTTGATACACCATCTGACGCTCAAAAGTGACTATTATTGCTTAACTTAGTATGCATTTTTACACATATATAGGTCTCGCTTTATAATTTTGTAATTCTAGAAGATATTAATAAAAAATTTGTACAAAAAAGTAATTTTACTTTCAATCATCTTTTTTTTTGGAGGGGGGAGGGGCGAGAGTTAAAAATTTCATCGAACAATATTTCATAACAAATATATCAATAAACAATAGTACATAAACAAGTAATTAATATATTTCTCTGTTTCTTAAATATGCCAAAAGTAAAAGACAAACAAAAATGACAAATGCTATATTTTTCATTAAAAGATTTTTAATATTTCTGGCTTAGGTTGATTCTTTGCCATTATTTCATACGAGAATTTCATTATTTCAAAAGCACTGACGTTATTAAATATAGTATTAAATATGTCATTATTAAATTATTTATATATATTTTGCTGTTATTTTATTTCAATTCCTTCTATTAGCTCACACTCTCCCTATATATATCTTGTTCAAATTTTCAATCGTTAATAAAATACTTTTTTTTATTCATCCACTCAAAAAGTTCAAATGCATTTTTTTAACTTGTCGTGGATGACACTTGATGTTAATACAGTTTTTTCAAATATTAATTCAGTAATTAAATTTAATTAATTAATTTTAATTTTTTTTAGATTTAAGTTGCATGTATCTACCAATAGATGGCACCAGATAAACTTTAAAAAAATGAAAGAAAATTATTTATAAAGTACTTTCTGCAATATAATGAAAAAAAAAGTAGGAATTGACTTTAAATATTTTTTTTTTATATTACTTGTTATTCGTCCTTTTTTTCATTTTTTTTAATGGTTTTATGTCATCACTTTGAATGGGAACGGGTTTTTATTGTTCATTAAAAGGTACTGAAAAAAATGCATTTTTAAATCTATGCACAATATATAAATCTTTGCTTTTTCTGCTAATAAAAACCGTCTCACGTGATTCATCTCACGTGGGACCGTCTCACGACCAAATCTCATTCCAAAATACGTTAAACAAATATGCTTAATGTATAGGAGAGAAATCGAGAAATTCACACCATCTTCCAAATGCTTTTACATTTTTTCACAAACACCATCATTTCGGAAAGCAGTGGCAACAACAGACGCTGCCACAGAGTAAATTTCTCCTGTAATTTAGCTGTATCGATACCATTGGTCGAGTTTGGCAAAACGCTGAGACGGGTTTGCCTGATTCAAGCAAAATGCTTGACTTTAATTCTTTCAATAAATAAAATAAATAAATTTAATAAATAAAATAAAATAATATAAAAATATTAAAATTAAAGTATTCAATACATTTAATAAATAAAATAAAATAATATAAAATTATTAAAAAAGTATTCAATAAATTTAATAAATAAAAGAAAATCAATAAATTTAATAAATAAAATTAATTTTTTAATGAATTTAATAAATAGATAAATTCAATAAATTTATTAAATACAAATAACTTCAATAAATTTAATAAATACAAATAACTTCAACAAATTTAATAAATAAAATAAATATATTCAATACATTTAATAAATAAAATAAATATATTCAATACATTTAATAAATAAAAATTTTATAAAATGTTAAAACGACCCTTTTGGGAAAGGGGGTTGAGATAATTTATCCATGAAGGCAAAATGTTTATAATTTTAGTGAAATTAAAAATTGTCAGAGAAAAATGCCGAGCTATAATTTATATAAAAGTCTATGAAAATAACGAAGCATTCGAGTTGATGTGAAATTTTCTAGCATTATAACTTCCTACTTGTGGGACAATAGCAAACAATGACAGCATATAAGTAACAAACAGGAATAAACTTCTATTGTGCCATGAGTAAGATGATAGATTAGTTTTTTTTGTTGTTCTTCTAGATCATTTTAATGTATGAAAAAAAATTAATAAACTTTTGTCAAAATGAAAATTACACAACCGGATCTTTTGGAAAAATTTTAAAACATTACTAATAATTCGAAATAAAATATAATTTAAATGTCCTTTTTTATTATAAGTGAACAGTGCCGTTATAAAAAACAAATTAATTAATTTGAAATAACAAAAAATTTCACATTTCTATCTATTCATGAATTTTATAGATTGTATTTAATGACAATTTCAAACTGTGACGGTATCTGATGTCACGATGGCTTTCCATATTTGATTGAAACACAGATTAACTTAATGTGATAAAAATAAAGCTCGTTTCTTTCAGTATAATGAAAAAAAATTCTAAATTTAATACAAAATTATTTCTCTTTCATTTGATAGACAAATTTAATTCCTTTAATAAATAATTCAATTCCAATAAAATAGAGAAATTAATCTTCTAAATATAGTTTTGAGATAAACATTAATGCACAGCTTAATTTTTTTTAATGCTTAAAGGATTATGTTTTAAAAATACCTCATATCTTAACTTTAAAAAATAAATTTTGAAAATCTTAATAAAGCTTAGTGAATATACTAACACAGAGAAATCCAAAAATCCAACAGAAAGCCAAAAGAAAATTTAAATTTAATATTTTCTTATCATTTTTTACCTTGTTTTGAAAAACGAAGCATGCGCGTGTGTACGTCATCAATGTGTACCCTATCTCTGCTAAAAGTTTGTAACTTAGTACTGAAATACCATGTTTATTTAAGTTTTGTTGTATAAATAAGCTTTGGATTTAACACACAATTTATGTTTCTTCGTGAAACATTACTATTACACGTCATTAGTATCTCCTAATAATAAATTCAAAAAATCTTAATAAAGCATAGTGACTATAGTAACTAAGAAAAATTAAAATATTCCCAAAGAAATCCAAAAGAAAATGTAAATTTAAAATTTTCTTATCATTTTTTACCTTATTTTGAAAAACAAGATGTGCGTACGTCATAAATGTGTAACCTACCTCTGCTAAAAGTTTGCAACTTAGTGCTGAAATACACTCATGTCCATAAATTAAGGATAATTCAGAATCACACAGAAATTGAACTCTAAAATAAAAATTTCACCTGTAGAATTATCACACAAATCTTGAAAAAGAATATGCAAATTACAAGAAACCACCAGATGACGCGGATAGTACGTCACAATGACGAGAATGTAAGAGAGGGGTATATAAGGAATGGTGGCCATGGGTGCTGAATTTCTGTTTATGGATGACAACGCCCATCCTCACCGTGCAAACATTGTAGACGAATGCCTTCAATTGGAGGATATCACCCGTATGGATTGGCCAGCATACTCACCGGACTTGAATCAAATGGAGCATGTGTGGGATATGCTTGGCCGACGAATTGCAAATACCTTCCCACCTGTCAACCAGAACTTCGGAGGGCATTGCTTGATGAGTGGTGTAATATTCCCCAAGATCAGATTGATTATTTGATACTCAGCATGCCTAGGCGTTGTAAGGCCTGTATTGCATCGTCCGGGAGACACACTCCATATTAACCATCCTACTAACCATGTTATACAGTTTTTTGTAAATAGGTTCTTTTTTGAAATTTGCTCCAGGGCGTAAAAATCGCAATTTTTATTAATTATGTCGAACATATAGCATCTTTTTTGCTCTTTACCTTTTGTTTAATAAATAGACTTTACAAATAAGTCAAATTTGTTTTGCTTCTGTCTCTTTCTTTGCCTGAACTTCATTATCCTTAATTTATGGACATGAGTGGACATGAGTAAGCTTTGGATTTAACTGACACTATTATTATTTTCTTCTGTGAAACATTACTATTAAACGCCATTATTATTATTTTAATAAATTCAAAAAAGTTTTAATAAAGCTTAGTGAGGATAGTAGAAAAGAAAAAGCTAAAAGGGAGCCTAAGATAATTAAAATTAAAATTTTCTTATCATCTTTTTCCTTTCTTTGTAAAATGATGCGTGTGCTTATGTACGTCATCAGTGTATACCCTACCTATGCTAAAAATTTGTAACTTAGTGCTGAAATACCATAAGTATATATTTCAATCTTGTAGTAAGAATAAGTTTTGAATTTATCTGACACAATTATAGTTTACTTCAGGAAACATTGCTATTGTACGACATTATTATCTCCTAAACCCCGAAAAAGTTCTTCTTTGGTTAAAGACGCGATTGCCTGCAATTATGTAAAACGCAAAAAAAAAGTATTCAATTAGCCATATGATTATAAATCTTATGTGTAGTTAAAATTTTCTATTTTTAAATTACTTTACTATTAGACTATTTAAACATTCCAGAAAATACATATTTAAACACAAAAAAAGTTAATTTCTTCTTTGTGCCAAATAAATAAAAAATCATTGCTAATAATAATTGCTAATTAATAATTTAAAATTGCTTAATAATTATAATTTTATTGTTAATTAATAATTTAAAATTGCTTATAATTATAATTTTATTGCTAATTTATAATTTTAAATGTTTTTTGTTATTCAAATAAAAATTGTTAGATAAGCATAGAAGATAAAAAAAAGCAGTGACAGCTGTCATTTTATTAAATGCCATTGTGTTCACTATCGTGCAATGCACTTTCATTGAAATTTATCAACTACTCATATTGAAATAGGAATAATTTTCTCACATTTACTTTCTTCTGTATATGGGCCTAAATGGCCTAGTGGCTAGTGCTCTGGCACTCGGTACCACAGATTTCTGGTTCGAGTCCCGGCGATGGTATGGATGTTTGTAGTGTGTTCGGAATCCGCTTTAAACGATAGGTCCCGGTCTAATATGATCATAGAGCGTTGCGGGGAATTGGTACTCCTCGTCCGTGGCCTATCTTCAAGTTGCACGCGCCTCCTGGTTAATGCGAAGTGAGTAACGTCTGTGTAGCGCTTGCCTTAAGGCATCCAAGACAGCTGTCTAAGTGTTTGCCAGCTGCATTAGAAGAAAAAAGATTTTGCTCAGTTGAACATCGGTCTATTAGTCTTTTGATCTACATTATCCATCTTCTGTTACTGAAATATGCTTTGAGATAGTATTTAGTTTTACGTTTTTCTAAACAATATTTGTATTTTGCATTCTTTTACTAGCTGATAGATATGCGCTCTTTTTCAGATTACTTTTCATTGGAGCATGCTTTCTGACTGGTTAATTTCTGTTTTATTTCGCACTGCATGTGTTATTTACTAGATTGTTAATTCCTATTCTGTGTATCAAACAAAACAACAGTTTTTTAAAACTTTTTTTAACAAATGGACACGCAAGAATGGAAAATTTCGTATATTTTTAACTAACAAAATGACTGATTTTGTTTAATTAACTGACATAATTAAATTTTAAACAAATAATAATTCATCACCATTATGATTACACATCAAACTTGTAACAGTAAATTAGTTTGCTTTTGTTAACATAGCTTTCTTGACGATTTTCACTTAATATGTGTATAAATTTATCAGCGCTAAGAGCCTGTGAATCAAATAATTTAATGTTATCAAAGACTGATTAATAAAGTTTGCATTGAGTACATTATAAATTTATCTAGTCAACCAATAGAATCATAATGCCTTATAAATAATATTTATAACAGGATTATAATTAATGCTGTTTTGCACTAATAATATTTTTAAAATTTAATTTAATTACTGGGGCCTGATGGCCGAGTGACTAGCGCTTGGTGTCACAGGTTTCGGGTACGTGTCCTGGCCGTGCCATGAATGTTTGTAGTGGTTCGGAATCCACTTTAAACTACTACTACTAAGCCTCACTACATCACTGTGACTAGAGCTGATTTGCTCCTATACAGTTTGAGAATGATGTGTGTGAGACGTCTGACTGGTCTCTGGGACGCTCTACAGTCATATGAGAACGAAACATAAGGCTTAAAGTGGATTCCGAACCAATTCAAACATCTATGGCTCCACCGGGGCTCTAACTCGAAACCTATGGCATCGCGCCAGAGCGCTAGACACTCGGCCATTCAGGCCTCGATCCACTTTAAACTGATATGATTGTTAGGCATAGAACTGACAATTTGCAAATAGGCAGACGGCCTTGGCCCATCATGGGGCTGTTGCGCCAATGAAGAATAATAATTTAATAACTTAATTAAGTCAATTAGAAAAAAAGTGGCATATTGTAATTGTCATATAGTTTAATAATTTTTTTACCTATTACAGATGTAGTTAGTTTTAGATAATACAGATACAGTTTGCTGTGAACATCGATTCGATTATTATGAAGTATTTAAGTTATTCATCTATGTATTCCATAAGGATAAATATTGAACATTTTATTTTTAATTTTAAATGCTGTTATTCAATATTAGGATAACTATTCCAATTATTTATTAATTTGATGTGAACGATGTTGCCAGTTTTTGAAGATTTCTCTCATAATTTAAAATGAGAAAAAGTTACTTTTGATACATTGACGATCAACCAATAGAATCATAATGTTATATAAATTATATTTAGAATATGATTATAATTAATGCTATTTTTCATTAATAATATTTTTAAAATCTAATTTATTATTTTTGTTAAGTCAATTAGAAAAGAAGCGGTATACTGTGATTGTCAACTTTTTTTTTGCCAATTACAGATATTGTTTGTTTAAGATATTACCGATACAGTTTGATGTGAATATCGATTAGATAATAATGAAATATTCAAATTATTCATCTAGGTCTTTCCCGAGAATAAATATTGAAAATTTTATTTTTAATTTAAAAAAATATTTTATTCAATATTATGGCAACTATTTAATTAATTAATTAATTTGATGTAAACGATGTTGCCAGTTTTTGAAGTTTTTTTCTCATAATTCATAATGATAAAAAATTATATTTGATACATTGATAATGAAGATTCAGATTTCATTCTACAGAACGCTCTTATTAGCTCCATCTCTTGACAGAGTTATGAAACTATATTTTAAATTGCTTAATAATTCTAACATAAAATTTTTCATTGAATTCTCATAAAATGATTTCTCATAAAATTCATGTTAACAAAAACAGTAAAAGATGAAAAAAATAAAAGAATTGCTCTTTAACAAAACATTTATTCATCCATTGCTTGAGTAACGCTAAACACGAAGCTGTGAAGCGATAGTAAAGAATTTTTCACTATATTATGTAACAAATACAGAGCTCTATGAAAGAAATGAAGGGAAATGAGAAGGAACGCCGTGATGCGTTCGTCCGGAACGGTGGAGATGC
Source organism: Caerostris darwini (assembly GCA_021605075.1). Lineage (NCBI taxonomy): Eukaryota > Metazoa > Arthropoda > Arachnida > Araneae > Araneidae > Caerostris > Caerostris darwini. The sequence goes on from BPLQ01003352.1 coordinate 935,432, forward strand.
GAGATGTACCTCGTGCCGTAGTTTTTCTATTCGACCAAAAATTAAAAGAGAAAAAAGTAACTGAATGATTGCATTAATAAGTAGAATTTGATTCACACTTTCACGTACGCAATTCTGTGAATAGTCATGCTATTAGTTATCGATTTCAGAATAGCTGTCTCTTTACACTTGGATAGGATTTGGCGAAATAGTGACATGAAGAATGATTATGTTGTAAGATACGTCAATCACACACGAGGAAATTCAAATTTCGTACAACTTAGTAATTCTATGTCTAATGTTGTTGTTAATGTATTTGTTTTCAAATCGATGCTACTTAGAAAACAATAAATAACTTGAATCATTGTGATAATGCTACTTCCGAGAAAAAAAAATTTTAGTTTTTGAAAATATTTGATATCATCATTACCACGAATAAACATTAATATTTTAACTACCAAAAATGTAAACATTTTTTATTAAGATTGTTAGATATAAATTTAAATATTTTTTATTAAGTTATTTAAATATTTGTTTATTTTTTTATTAATCAGAGCCAATTAACATTCATCCATACCTGTTGTCAGGTTTCGAACTAAACTCCTGAAACTTAATGCACATTCTCTCTTCAGTATTATAATTGCATACTTCTATATATTTACTACATAATTTCCATACAATACTAGAATTGCATACTTGTATATATTTACTACATAATTTCCATTCAGCACTAGAATCGCATACTACTACATACTTATTATATAGTTTCCATTCAGTATTACAATTGCATACTGGTACATACTTACTACATAGTTTCCATTCAGTACTAGAATTGCATATTACTACATACTTACTACATTAGTATTATATATTACTACATACTTACTACATTTACATTCAGTACTAGAATTGCTTACTATTACATATTAATAGATAGTTTTTAGTACTAGAATTGAATACTACTACTATATACTTACTACATAATTTCCATTCAGTACTAGAATTTACTTTCCTAAATGTTTGTATATTTTTCAATTATAGTTTTGAAATTTGTAACGTTATTTTTTGTACATTTGTACTATGTACTTTATATATATATATATATATATATATATATATATATATATATATATATATATATATATATATATATATATATATATATATATATATATATATATATATATATATATATATATATATATATATAAGAACTTGAAGTGTGCAGATTGGGCAACCAGATTGTAACTGGATGTGGTTGGGTTGAGACTTTTGAGGCACAAGTTGGAGAACTCACATCTTTATTGACATGACAAACACCACACACATACAATTGCAGACAATTTTAACATATTTGAAAACAGTTAATTATTGATTCGTGGGAGGCTACACATCTAAACCGAAAACCCGAAACATGGATAAGCGCAAAGTGCTCGAAATATACTTCATTTATAGGAAGCCTATATGCCAATTAATATGCCGGGAAGCGCTAACTATATTTCCTGTCAGGATAAGAGACTATAAACTAAACGTTTATCACCGGGACCGGAGGTTACGCCGTACTTCCGACTCGAGGACTACTGATCATTTCTTCTGAACGCCAGATGTCAGCTCTCTTGACAGTGTGTAGGCGGAAGCACGGTTACAAATTTACATTATCTTTAAATGTCATATTTAAAAAATGAAGCAATGAAATTTTACAATACATTTTTTTTATCAAACGTATCTTATTTTCTACAAATTTATAATAATGAAGATTTTCTATAAATTTTAACCTGTTGGACATATTTTTGAATTTAATAAATGTCAAGGATGAATAAATTTGCAATTTTCGAAACACATGTAATGACTTTTTTTTATTCGTTACATATTTCACTTTATAATTTTTAGTAAAATAATAATTTTTATTTCTTTACTAAAATTATTTTTATTTTATTTTCTTACATTTCTTTGCAAAAAAACCGAGAATATTAATTTTTTTATTTTTCAATTCCTTCTATTAGCTCACACTCTCCTTATATATATTTTGTTCAAACTTTCAATCGTTAATAAAATACTTTTTATTCATCCACTCAAGTTCAAATACATTTTTTTAACTTGTAAGGGATGACGTTAATACAGTTTTTTCGAATATTAATTCATTAATTAAATTTAATTAGTTAATTTCAGGTTTTTTTAGATTTAAGTTGCATATATCTACCAATAGATGGCGCCAGATCAACTTTCAAAATGAATGAAAATTATTTATAAAGGACTTTCTGCAAGAGTGAAAAAAAAATAGGAATTGACTTAAAAAAAATTTTTTATTACTTCAGTATTCAGTAAATTATTAAATTTTATGTAGATATATAAATGTTTCCTTAATAAAAAGCGTTTTAAAGTATACAATTTGTATCTTTTATAAGCGAGACATATTTCCTTTAAAAGTTAATTTGCCTTATGGGTGAATAATGACACTATTTGACGGAGATGCTGCTAAAAACACAATTAATGTGTTGTGGACAGCTACGAAGATCCGTGTAAGGAAATTCCGATTAGAAAGTCTCGAAATGCTTGCATGAGTTGGCGCTTATCCGGAGTTCAATGTCGGCGTAATTCTCATTCAAGTTTTATGTCTTTTTGTGACTATTTATGAATACAAATGAATACAAATCGGTTTTCCTTGATGTAAAAAGCGAAATTATTGTTAAAACTGCAATAATAATAACATTACTATGTAGGTTAGCTAATTGATAAGAATTATAAATGGATTTATTGTCTATTTTTAAAATAAGATAAAGATACTTAACTCTCCTTTAGTCACAATCATTTTCAATCACGAACTCCAATCTATCTAATGCATCAAACAAATGCCAAAATTTTTCCATTATTTATTTGTATCGCTTAATTTATTTTTTTATTTCACATGTAACGAAAGGTATTAAGCAGGCTGGTTTTTCTGCCAGGATAATTTTTAATGTGCATATTTTATTTTAGTTATTTTCCAATAATAATTATTTTTTTAATTAAAATTTAACTCTAAGATAAAGATACTTAAACCTGTTTAGTCACAATTTAACAATTTATTTCATAATTTTCACAATTTAACCCTCTTTAGGATCATTTTCTATCACGAATGGTTACAGTGTATCTGACAAATGCCGAAATTTTCATTATTTCTTTCTTATTGTTGTTGATCTAATGCAGCAGGCAATACAGAGACAGTTAGTCTTTATGCCATAAGCGAGGGCTGCACCATTGTTACACATTTAGCATTACCCAGGGCGCGCGTGCAGTTTGAAAATATGCTACGTACACGAGTAATACTACCCTCCCAACGCACTACGATCCTGTTAGATCGGAACCTACTGTTTAAAATGGGTTCCGGACCCTTACAAATATCCATGCCACTGCTGGTGTTCGAACCCAAAACTCTGGTGCGCCCGGCCATCAGGCACCCATTATTTCTTTGTGTTCCTTAATTTTTTTTACTTCAACGTGTAACACAATGGCATTAAGCAGGGTGCGCTTTTTTTTTTTCAGGATAATTTTTAATGTGTATATTTTATTTTAATTATTTTCAAAAAATTGTTTAGTTTTTTAAATTAAAATTTAGCTTTAAGATAAAGATGCTTAACCCTTCTTTAGTCACAAGCATTTTCGATCACGAGAGGTCACAGTTTATCTGACAAATGCGAAAATTTTCCATTATTTATTTGTATTGCTTAATTTATTTTTTTTTATTTCAAATGTAACGAAATGGTATTAAGCAGGCTGGGTTTTTTTTCCCAGGATAATTTTTAATTAGCATATTTTATTTTAAATAATTGTTAATTTTTTTTCTTTATATTAAAATTTAGCTCTAAGATAAAAATGCTTAACACCCCTTTAGTCACGTTCATTTTCGATGACGAACGGTTACAGTTTATCTGGCAAATGGAAAAATTCTCCATTATTTATTTGTATTCCTTAATTTTTTTTATTCCACATGTAACGCAATGGTATTCAGCAGGCTGGATTTTTTTTTCCAGGTCTAATTTTTAATGTGTATATTTTATTTTAATTATTTTCTAATAATTATTATTTTTTTTTAATTAAAATTTAACTTTAAGATGAAGATACTTAACCCTCTTTAGTCACAATCATTTTCGATCACGAACGGATACAGTATATCTGAACAAATACCAGAATTTTCCATTATTTATTTGTATTGCTTAATTTATTTTTTTGCTTAATATGTAACGCAATGGCATTAAGCAGGGTGATTTTTTTCAGGATAATTTTTAATGTGCATATTTTATTTTAATTATGTTCAAATAATTTTTAGTTTTTTTAAATTAAAAATTTAGCTCTAAGATAAAAATACTTAACATCCCTTTAGTCACAATCATTTTCGATCACGAACGGATACAGTATATCTGAACAAATACCAGAATTTTCCATTATTTATTTGTATTGCTTAATTTATTTTTTTGCTTAATATGTAACGCAATGGCATTAAGCAGGGTGATTTTTTTCAGGATAATTTTTAATGTGCATATTTTATTTTAATTATTTTCAAATAATTTTTAGTTTTTTTAAATTAAAAATTTAGCTCTAAGTTAAAAATACTTAACATCCCTTTAGTCACAACTATTGCCGATAACGAACGGATACAGCGTATCTGAACAAATACCAGAATTTTCCATTATTTGTTTGTATTGCTTAATTTATTTTTTTGCTTAATATGTAACGGAAATGGCATTAAACAGGGTGATTTTTTTCAGGATAATTTTTAATGTGCATATTTTACTTTAATTATTTTCAAATAATTTTTAGTTTTTTTAAATTAAAAATTTAGCTCTAAGATGAAAATACTTAACATCCCTTCAGTCACAACTATTGTCGATAACGAACGGATACAGCGTATCTGAACAAATAGGAATTTTCCATTATTTGTTTGTATTGCTTAATTTAGGTTGTTTTTTTGCTTAATATGTAACGCAATGACATTAAACAGGGTGATTTTTTCAGGATAATTTATGAGGAAATGCATATTTTACTTTAATTATTTTAAAATAATTTTTAGTTTTTTTAAATTAAAAATTTAGCTCTAAGATAAAAATACTTAACATCCCTTCAGTCACAACTATTGTCGATAACGAACGGATACAGCGTATCTGAACAAATACCAGAATTTTCCATTATTTGTTTGTATTGCTTAATTTATTTTTTTGCTTAATATGTAACGCAATGGCATTAAACAGGGTGATTTTTTTCAGGATAATTTTTAATGTGCATATTTTACTTTAATTATTTTCAAATAATTTTTAGTTTTTTTAAATTAAAAATTTAGCTCTAAGATAAAAATACTTAACATACCTTTAGTCACAACTATTGTCGATAACGAACGGATACAGCGTATCTGAACAAATACCAGAATTTTCCAATATTTATTTGTATTGCTTAATTTATTTTTTTGCTTAATATGTAACGCAATGGCATTAAGCAGGGTGATTTTTTAGGACAATTTTTAATGTGCATATTTTATTTTAATAATTTTCAAATAATTATTAGTTTTTTTTTTAAATTAAAAATTTAGCTCTAAGATAAAAATACTTAACATCCCTTTAGTCACAACTGTTGTCGATAACGAACGGATACAGTATATCTGAACAAATACCAGAATTTTCCATTATTTATTTGTATTGCTTAATTTATTTTTTTGCTTAATATGTAACGCAATGGCATTAAGCAGGGTGATTTTTTTAGGACAATTTTTAATGTGCATATTTTATTTTAATTATTTTCAAATAATTATTAGTTTTTTTTTAAATTAAAAATTTAGCTCTAAGATAAAAATACTTAACATCCCTTTAGTCACAAATATTGTCGATAACGAACGGATACAGTATATCTGAACAAATACCAGAATTTTCCATTATTTATTTGTATTGCTTTATTTATTTTTTTTTTGCTTAATATGTAACGCAATGGCATTAAGCAGGGTGATTTTTTTCAGTATAATTTTTAATGTGCATATTTTACTTTAATTATTTTCAAATAATTTTTAGTTTTTTTTAATTAAAAATTTAGCTCTAAGATAAAAATACTTAACCTCCCTTTAGTCACAACTATTGTCGATAACGAACGGATACAGTATATCTGAACAAATACCAGAATTTTCCATTATTTATTTGTATTGCTTAATTGATTTATTTTTTTTTGCTGAACATGTAACGCAATGGTATTAAGCAATCTGGGTTTTTTTTTCTAGGATAATTTTTAATGTGTATATTTTATTTTAATTATTTTCAAATAATAGTTAGATTTTTTAAACTAAATTCTAGCTCTTCCTCTAATCTACTTAAAGTTTAAAATCATTCCGTGAAAATTCTAATTTTTTGAAAAAGAAAAATTAAAAGATATCACTTCCGGAAAAAGTGATTTTTTAATTTTTGTCGAAATTTTTTATCCGAAAAGAAATTAGTTTAGAAGGGTTTTTTTTTTTTTTTTTTCTGTTTTTTTCTTAATGTTTGTAAACTTGTTATTTATTCATTCGCAAGTTGATTTTTTTTTTTTTTACGGATATGAATTTAAATGAGGGTAATTATTAAATGCAGATTAATTGTTTTATAAAATGTCTTTTGTTTTGAGATTTTCGATAAATAATTTTTAAAAATATCAATACTACCTAACATAAATAAAATAATAGAAAAGAGGTATTGTGTATAACGCATGCAATAATAAAACTAATACAAAAAATTTTTCATCAATATTAGTATACTGAATTAATTTTTAACAATGGGAAATGAAATAAAATAATTTTTATTGAAATGAAGGAAGTAGAAGTGAAAAATATTAGAATGGAGGGAAAAAACAGGATTTGACATTCTTTTATTCTCTCACACATAACTAGAATGACATAATTTAAATGGAATATTTAATAAGCATAATATTTGAATCAAGTAGCATAGAATGATTCAAATGAATAATTGTTAATAACAATTTTTATTGATATGAATGAAATAGCAGTGAAACATATTGGACTGGAGGAAAAAAAAGAAACGATTTGGCTTATTCTTTTTTTTTCCCTTTCACATTTAATTTGAAGGAAATAATTTAGATGGAATATTTAACAAGCATAATTGAACGAAGTGTTAATAGCTTAGAATGATACAAATAAATAATTTTTATTGATATGAATAAAGCAGCAGTGAAAAACATTAGACTGGGAAAAAAAACAATTTGACTTATTCTTTTTCTTTCTCTCACATTTAGTTTCAATAATTTAGATGGAATATTTAACAAGCATAACATTTGAATGAAGTATTCATGGCTTAGAATGATTCAAATGAATAATTTTTATTGATATGAATGAAGTAGCAGTGAAACATATTAGACTGGGAAAAAAACGATTTGATTTATTCTTTTTCTTCCTCTCACATTTAATTTCAATAATTTAGATGGAATATTTAATAAGCATAACATTTGAATGAAGTATTCATGGCTTAGAATGATTCAAATGAATAATTTTTATTGATATGAATGAAGTAGCAGTGAAACATATTAGACTGGGGAAAAAAACGATTTGATTTATTCTTTTTCTTCCTCTCACATTTAATTTCAATAATTTAGATGGAATATTTAATAAGCATAACATTTGAATGAAGTATTCATGGCTTAGAATGATTCAAATGAATAATTTTTATTGATATGAATGAAGTAGCAGTGAAACATATTAGACAGGGGAAAAAAACGATTTGATTTATTCTTTTTCTTCCTCTCACATTTAATTTCAATAATTTAGATGGAATATTTAATAAGCATAACATTTGAATGAAGTATTCATGGCTTAGAATGATTCAAATGAATAATTTTATTGATATGAATGAAGTAGCAGTGAAACATATTAGACTGGGGAAAAAACGATTTGATTTATTCTTTTTCTTCCTCTCACATTTAATTTCAATAATTTAGATGGAATATTTAATAAGCATAACATTTGAATGAAGTATTCATGGCTTAGAATGATTCAAATGAATAATTTTTATTGATATGAATGAAGTAGCAGTGAAACATATTAGACTGGGGAAAAAAACGATTTGATTTATTCTTTTTCTTCCTCTCACATTTAATTTCAATAATTTAGATGGAATATTTAATAAGCATAACATTTGAATGAAGTATTCATGGCTTAGAATGATTCAAATGAATAATTTTTATTGATATGAATGAAGTAGCAGTGAAACATATTAGACTGGGGAAAAAAACGATTTGATTTATTCTTTTTCTTCCTCTCACATTTAATTTCAATAATGGAATATTTAACAAGCATAACATTTGAATGAAGTATTCCTGGCTTAGAATGATTCAAATGAATAATTTTTAATAACAATTTTTATTGATATGAATGAAATAGCAGTGAAACATATTGGACTGGAGGAAAAAAAGAAAACGATTTGACTTATTCTTTTTTTTTCTTTCACATTTAACTTAAATGAAATAATTTAGATATATTTAACAAGCATAATATTTTAAAGAAGTGTTAATAGCTTATAATGATTCAAATAAATAATTTTATTGATATGAATGAAGTAGCAGTGAAAAACATTAGAGTGGGGAAAAAAACGGTTTGACTTATTCTTTTTTCTTTCTCTCACATTTAGTTTCAATAATTTAGATGGAATATTTAATAAGCATAGCATTTGAACGAAGTATTCATGGCTTAGATTGATTCAAATAAATAATTTTTAATGATGATTTTTAATGAATGAAGTAACAGGAAAAATATTAGACTGGTGGGAAAAAAAACAATTTGAAATTACAAAAATGAAGTTGATGTAAATACGTTATAATAAACATTAGGATAATGAAAGGTAGGCATACAAGTAAAAAACAAAACTTATTTTGCTCTGAAAGAAATGCCTAACAGCAACCCTAAATTCTCGTGTGAGATTCATACTTCAATATATATTGAATACATTGAATTAATGCAAAATGGATTTTTAATACCTAATATGCATAATACGTATGTGAAATATATATTATAAATGCTCTCATATATATATTAAATTATATACATGTTATATATTGTATTATAAATTATAAGTTAAATATTCTTGTGAAATTTGTTTTTTGAAAATTCTTTCTTTTGGGAAGTTTTTGAAAAATAAAGAAACCTTGAAAAATAAAATGGTATGATGTGATGAAAGTGAAAATGGTAAAAATGTGATGAAAATGGTAAAATAGTATGAAACTGAGCTTTTAAAGAGAATGATAATTAGAGTTTAAAACTAGAAATTATCTATTTCCAGTCATAATAAAATTTACTGCGTCAAAGGGTGCAATTATATTCTTGACAATATAACAAATTCAAATGCCTCAAAAACTCAGAATAATTTGATTCTTATATAATAGTAATATATGTATTTTCCGCATCAAAAAAGGAAATTTTCGGGATCAGAAAGATTTATGAATAATCGGCCTTCTGGAAAAATCCTTTATATCATCTGTGGGCACATGTGTTCTTTGGTCGTAAGTAAATTTTGAATTTCAACAATCTAGTCTTACAGCTCAAAGTTTTGAAAACGTAATCTATTTAACACTGACATAGAGCAGTGTTATATAAACTATAATACTTCCCTTTTCTGTAATAAATTTCCAAATATACTTTTTTTGCGTGATATAAAGAAAGCTGCCCTAGTTCAATTCAGAAAGCTACCCAATTAAGTTCGTCATTTTTTGTCATAAAATTTTACATCCATTATATTTAAAAATGTTAAATAAGACACGTTTTCTAGCATACTATAGGTGTATATTTGAAATGTCTAAGATTTTTATTTTTCCTACAACAAACAGTTTTCATCGAACAAAACACCTATGTTATCCTACTGTTATGAGAACGCGTTAAACAGTTTGAGGCAAAATTGAAGAAAATATCTCATTCTGTAGAATTTTTTATTGCACAACTGTTTCTTTTTTTTATTTATAAATCTTATTACTTTGTCGTTCGATTTTTTTGCTATCATGTTTTCTATCCTATTTTTTTCTTTAAGACTTTGTTACACATACTGCACAGTAGAATAAAAATAATGACTAATTTAGGGATATTCTGAACTGATTTAGCTCGATAATTTAAAATAAGCCATTTTGAAATGCTGTACATTATCTCCTTACAATTAAGAGCCCTTTTTAAATAATAAATAGAATATAACGAAGTAAACAATAAAAAAATTAGAGCCAGCAAAGCAAAGATTTTTTTACAGACCATAGTTTTATTTGTGAATTTATCATAAAATGTTACATAGTACAATCACTTTTGTCATGTGTTTCTCTTCTGCCTCCTTTAATTTTAATCTTTATAAAATGAAGATATGTCAATATATTTCAAAAATGTATTCGGTTTTGTTCAAAATTACTTGAAGATGACGTGAAAAAAATTAGACTTTAAATTCGAATTCATTTCCAACACTTTTTCTGCAAATCTTTAAAGTGGGAATTCCTTTAGGAACCACTATATATCTAAATGAACAAAAAAAATTTCATTAAGTTATTATTTTATTAAAATATATTTATCGTTTGATATAAGAAATATAATTTTTGTGTTAAAAATTTCTTTTTTATTTTTATTTATTTAATTCTTTATATTTTTGTTAGATTCTTTTCTTAAATATTTGTAGTAATTAAAATATTAATAAACTACTACTTTAAAATATCAAAGAAATCTGTTCAAAACCCTAACAATAATAAATTGAGATTGCATTGCACAGGTTGGGCAATCAGATTGTAACTGGGTGTGGTAGAGTTGGGATACTTGAAGCACAGGTTGGAAAACTCGTTGCTTTATTTACACACATGCAATTAGAGACATAGAATAGTTAATACATTTAAAGACAGATAATTATAGATTCGTGGAAGAACTCCACTTCTAAGACAAAACCAGAAACTCGACTAGGTGCAGAAGTGCGCGAAATATACTTTCTCTTTAGGTGAGAGTCTGTAGGCCAACTGACGATTTCTCCTGGGTCCCACAGGCAGTCTTGCTAGTGCTCAAGAGGAAGCCCGGTTACAAATTTTTCGTTAAAATGTATTTATCCTTTATAGTCAGAATTATTATTAGTTGTTGATTCGAAGTTAAAATTATTTATTAATATATCTAATTTTAGATACAAAATAAATACATAAAAAGAGATTTATCAGTTGTTTATCTTTAATTCAGTTTTCTTTTTTAATATTGTGCCTTCGTTCTGATCTACAGTTTTTTTTCCAAATATGCCTTATTGCATTTAAATTTATCAACTTAGGAATTTGTTCAGGTATTTTGAAAACATTTATAAAAACATCAGAAGCGAACATTGAGAACAATATGTTTAGGATAGTTATTTTAATAAAAAAAAATGTTTCCAATGCCCCAATTGTGGACAGATTACTTTTAAATGTTTTTTATATATATTTAAATAAAGAGCGCAATTCGTAATGCCATCAATAAATACCAAATCCCATTATTCTGATGATGACGTGCACCTTTATTCAAGGACAACCCATTGTCATGCTTTAGTGGTCAAGTTCTTAGAAATAAGTTCTTCATGTTTTCTCCTGTATACAATTATAGTCCCAAAAGGTTCAATTTTCTTTCTTCTGCAAATAAACATAACTCCAACACATTTCAAGCGGTTTTATCTTTGATGTGATATAGGAAATTCTAAGCTTTAATAAGCTAATTCTAAGCACGCTACTTTTAGCGCTTACAAAATATTTTCTACGGGCAACGCCCGTACAATCCTTCTAATCAGAGCACTAGTTGTGCATTTTGAAGTGAAATTTAAAGAAGAAATTTTTTTATAAATTCTGTAGAAAAATTATGAAATTTGAACAGCACTAAAAAATGGATTTTTAACAAATTTTCTTTGAATCACATTGAGATAATTTTATCAGATGACCATTTCTTACTACTTTTTTGATCATTATTTTTCCGATTACTGTTTTTTCGATAAATTTATTAAATTAGCGATATCTCTAATTGAATTACATGATGAAAAAAAAAAAAATTTTAATGAAGTTTCATTGTTTCCTTAAGACTACGGACTACTTAAAAATAATAAATTAAAAATAATTAAATAAGCCAGCCAAGATTGAAAACAAAGGATTTTTGTAATCAAAATGCAAAAATATAAAAAAGTACAAACCCATATTTTTATTTTTAAAGTTACCAAACAATGTTTTGGTGTTCGATCACTTTTGTGACATGTTCTTTGTCTGACTTCTTGCATTTCAAATTCTTATAAAAAAGAAAATAAGCCAATTTTATTTAAAACTGTCCTATTATGTTCTGTTTGTTTACTGGTTATTATTTTGGATTCGTTTATTGTTAAAGCTATTCGTTTACTGGAGATAATATTAATTATATGGAACTTAATACTCTAAATTCAATTCCACCTCCAGATCTTTTAAAGTGAATAGACATTTTTGAGGGAATATATTTGGTCTCTGATAATTTTTTAGAACGAATTAATCATTCTTTTTAAACAATTTGTTGATTTTTTATTTACATTTGAGTTATTTTCATCGATACCAGTGTCAGGCGATAAATGTTTTGACGATTTGTTTATATTCTACGAAATAATAACATATAGAACATGCATTGTTCCTTTCACATAATATATAATTTAAAATTGGCATGTATCTGAAAAGTTTTAATTGATGTTGGACTTTGTTTTGGACTGACTGTCTCACAACATTGTATGACAACGTAAAAATTAATATTTCATTTCTATTGTCATTTCTGTTCCCTTGATTTGATTCTTAGATGTACCAAAGTTAAATTTCATTTATTTTTGTAAGCGGGAAAGTGCTTGTTCCTTAATGGATTATTATTACTTACTGAATTCCCTTATTAAAGCGTAGCATTACCTAACATAACTTTCTAATCATTCTGCTTAGAAAGAGAAAGTTAGTTAAATTTCATTCATTTTCATAAGCGGAAAAGTGCATGTTTCTTAATGGGTTGTTATTGTTTACTGAATTCCCTCTTTACAACATAACATTACCTAACATAACTTTTTAATCTTTCTGCTTAGAAAGAGAATCAGTAAGACACGCATCATTCTTACAGCAGGAAAAGATAGAGGAACGTGTCAATGCAAGGTTCCATCGAACAAGCAAAAGAAGGAAAAAAAAAAGAACGTAGGCACCAGGCAGATCCCAACCGTACTTCCACCCTGGAAGAAAGGAGGATTAGCAACTTCTATATCCTCATCCCTTGTCTATTTTAAAAACAGCGGCACCAAGAGGTGCCATCGCTTCCTCCAAGCGATCAGCAGATAGGAAAAGGGAAGAAAAAAAAGAATATACTGCCGAAAACACCTAAATTTAATCCCAAAATTAAATTGTGATTTAAAAATGAACATTTTCTGGCCAATCAAACGTTGAGGGGGAGGGACTTTGACTCTCTTTGACTCCGTTTATCACGTCGAGGGGTATATAAAGTGTGAGAGTCGCTTCAGAAGAGGCATCGAGCACCTCAATTCATTTCAAAGATGAAGTTAGTGGTAAGTAAACCAATTCGAAGCAACTTGGATTATATGCAATGTTGGATTACCTACTACTGCAATTTGGATAAAATGTGTCTAGGATAAGTATACTCTTGCCAGCTGATAAAATTATTATTTTTTAAAATTTTAATTATAATAGACCTTTGGAGAACCAGGGATTTTATTTTAATTATTAATTTAATTAGAAAAAAAGACATGTAAAATTAATTTAGTTTCAAAATTTTTTAATCGAATCGAATATTGAAATAGTTCAATTAAAAAAAAATATTTATGTTTGCAAAAGTTGCAAAAGTAGATAGAAACTTCAACTTTTACTCATTTTTTTTAAAATTTCAATAGATCTGGAATTTATAATATTAATTAAAAAGAATAAATCGTTTTTTTCTGTGTTCAAGTATATTAATTTTTATTTTTAAGAAATTAAAATTAAATGCTTAAATCTAGTAGCATTTGTATAATGTTAATATTTTTCGTACGTAAGAATTTAAATAAATAGAAAGTAAAAGAGAAGAAAATGTCAAGTCTTATATCAAGTCGAAAAAATGTCAAAAATGCCAAGTCGAAATTTATCAATATAATTTTTCATGTAACTTAATTATTTATATTTATATTCCCATTAAGTAATCTTTAAATATATTAAAAATTTTATTTTAATTTTAATTTAAAAAAAATTTGTATTGTATATTTAAAAATCTAAGATTAAATTTACGTCTCACACAAAATTTCATGTGGCTTTCACAAATTTTTTTTATGGAGACAAACTAATGTTTTATTCTAATAAAAACAATTGAATCACACAACTTTCCAAAAATAATATTTAATGAAATAGATTTAAAGAAAATATAATTATGTATAAATTAACATGAATCATTAAAAATTTAAAATTACAAATTTTGAGTTTTAATATAAATTATTTCTACATAATTATTCTATGTACATTTAATTCTTCAAAAATATTTTTTAAGTGGTATATTTATTTTCTAATTGTTATGCATTTTTTTCTATTACCATTATATTAAAAATTATTTTCTTTAAAATAGTAAGAATGAAAATATTAGATTTCTATCTATATAAGCATGTAAAAAGTAATTTGTCTGTCTAATAATTTTATTAGACAGCTTATTAAAGAAAATTGTTATTTCCTAGAATATAAATTTTAATCGCAATATTAAATTTTAATAATTAGACTTTAAATTACATGATGAATTTAAAAAAAAATGTGTTAAACTAATAGTTGATACTTAAAACATGCCCTGAAGCATATGCAGGTTTATAGTATTATCTTAAAAAATATTTTATAGTTCCACCTATATGAATAATTTTATTATAAAATATTATGGGCGTAAAATATTTTATTCGGTTTACTCATTCTGAATATAAAGAATGAACTGAGTTAAAGTTATGAACTGAGATAAAGAATTAAAGATTTTTAAGTATTTTGTAATAATTATATCCACTATAATGTAATTAGGTTGATGAAACGATACTATCAGGAAGAGGGAAGGAAGAATATTTTTAAACATAATTTATTTCTTCGGACATACAACTTTCTAAATTTCATTTCAAGTGGAACCATTCAAAAGGGAAAATGTTTCTCACCTAGCCACGGTTCGTTGAGCTCATATAAGATGATTAGGCTCAGGAGATAGTCACAAACATCTAAACCCAATTAAATATTAAGCCTTGTTTGTGAAAGCAAATCACTCTCACTTGATGTTCTAGTAATAAAATTGTAATTATTAAGTATGTTGGTGTTTCGTTACGTAATAAAAATAATATCTGTATTTTATGCATCTAGAAAACTGAATTTATGCAATTTAATATATTACTTATCAGTAGATACTGATATCATAGAAGACGTAGATGTAAATCTTTGCTGATTATTTATTGCGCATAAATCAAAAATTTATTCAGCATACTATTATATAAGAGTCTAAAAATATAAAATACTGATAAATTTATTTGTTTAATTTTAATTACATTTTTGTTACTTTTATTTTTAAATATGTTTTACATCACTCTGTAAAATATTAACATTTAATCTTATAATCAGATTCAAAACATTTTGAATATGTGTTTAATTAGAAGTAATTTATAAAATTTATAAAACTAATTAATGAAATCATTTTTTTAAAATTAATTTTATAAATGTAATTAGCTAAATTATTTATAAATATAATTTATCTATAAAAATTATAACTTTAAATAAAATTTTACAATAATTATATTCAATAAATTTTTTTAAAAATATTAATTGAAAAAAATTAACTATTTTTAATAAGTAAAACCATAATGATTTAAACAAAAGAACAATTGTGAGTAATTTTATACTCACAATTGTTTCCTATTCGTTCTACAATTGTTACCTTTTCGTTCTGCAATTGTTCCCTAAATTCACAATTATACCAATGTACTAACATTAATTTTATTACATATTAATTTTATACTAACAATTGTTCTCGATTCGTTCTACAATTGTTCCCTATATTCACAATTGTTCCAATATACTCACAATTGTTTACTATTCGTCTTATAATTCCCCCCTATATTTACAATTGTTCCAATATACTCACAATTGTCTCCTATTCGTTCTACAATTGTTTCCTATATTCACAATTATTCCAATATACTCACAATGATAACCCTTTCATTCATCACATGTATTTTTAATATTAAATTATTATAAATTTCAGAATGAATTATAACAATAAATTAATTTCACTCTCACTTGTCTTTAGATACTTCATCTTTCACTCCTGGTGGCCTGTGCTTTTGGAGAGTACACCAAGGGCCTCTCCGGAAAATTCCCCAAGCTTGAAGACATCAAGCCAGCAGCCACAAAAAAAGCAGAAGCTAGATCTCTGGATGGGATCCCTGAACCAAAAAGCGAAGAAGTTCTTGGCTATGGATTAGGTAAGTCTTACTATATTTCTCCTTTATGCTGCATTTATTTACAGCATAATGAAAATAAAACAATAAAATATATAATTTATAAAACAAATAATATATATTTGGATTTTAGTAAAATGCAAATCAAAACTTGACATCAGTTTTAATATTGTTTTAAAAATCCAATTACGTGGAGACATCTTCAGTAATATAGGTTGCTTTCTTCATGACTCATTCTGCTGCCTGGTGGCCTTATGGCTAGGACTCTGACTTTTGATACCATATGCTTCAGGTACGAATCCTGACTGTGGCGTGGATGTTTGTTAGTGGTTCGGAATCCACGTAAAACTTTAGGTCCCTGTCTAAATTTGCCTAAAGTGGGCAAAAAATAACTAAAAGCGACAAACCAAATCAGGGCTCATTTTATATTTTGAGGATTACACCGTATTTACAGAAATTTAAGGTAGGAAATGTAAATAATTTTCATCGCTAATGTGTCACAGTCTAGATTTCCTCTTTTTCTTTAATATATTGAATAATTTATTTTACACAAAATTATTTTTATTTAATTTATTAGACAAATATGTTCCTGTTGTTAAATCTTATTATTTTTCATTCAAAATCAAATTTTTCTTAATTAAATTTTTTATTTATTCCAAGTTTTTTAAAAGTTGTATTACAATATAAGAGCTATATATAGAAAGGGAAAAAGTTATCGTTATAAAATATCTACTTTGTTAATATTAGAAAATTAAAAAATATTTTCAAACTTAAAGAAACATTTGTAAAAGAAAAACTAATAAATTAGAATAAATAAATAATCAATAAACCAGTCATAATATCATTATAGGAGTCCATTGCTTTGATTGACAGCCTGACGAATTAGTTATAAATAAAATTCGAGAGGCGTGTTAAAACCTATCAAGCCACTGTTTGATTTCCCCGTCAGCGGCGAAACTTTCTCCAACAGGAAAGTATAATAACACTGGAACAGACAACAAGTTAGGGCAATGTCCCGAGGAAAAAGAGAAGCAAGATTTTTAATTTCCCTTAAACGACAATTTTTTTTCAATACTCAGAGGAAATCAGATCTTTTTTTTTATTTAAATGAGATGCAGTATTTTTAATCCATTTTGATTTTATTCTGTTGTTTTCCAACAAAAAAGTTTATTCCAATGATGATAGCGGATATCTGTTTATGAAATGTGCTAGGTATAAAGTTAATTAGTCGTAGACCAGTTTATCTGCTAATTGTACTAAAACAGTAATTTTTTTTATATTTCACTTAGTTAAATATAATTATGGCACTCCAAAAAATTCTGTTATACAACGTATTAATTCCTTCGATTTCCTTTTAGACAATTAGTAAGCTCTGTTGTTTTGTTGAGATTTGAATCAGTGTCAGATAAAAATATTTTTCCTATCTTTACCCAGTAAAGGTCCTTCAAATTTCTTCAGAAATAGACATTGTTATCAGAAACATGGTGTTTTCTCCACAAGCTTCGCATATATCATAAATTAGCACCAGTTTTTCTTAAATTACCTGTTTCTTTTTGTGTAAAGTGTACCAAATCTTTCAAAGGATTAAATATTACAGCATCTGCTGAAATATTAAATATGCTGTAGAATTTCTCAAGAACGTAGACAGTTGTTCAAAAGACAAGAATTAGTTAGTTAGTAGAAAATCTTTCAAAGGAGTGAATATTACAGCAACTACTGAAATATTAAATAAGCTGCAGAATTTTCTCAAGAACATAAACTCTTGTTTAAAAGAGTTAGTAGCAAATCTTCCATAGGTGTAAATATTAGAGTAAGTACTGAAATACTAAATATGCTGCAGAATTTTCTCAAGGACATAGACTCTTGTTTAAAATACAAGAAAGTTTTATCTTTTCTCTCGATTGCATTAGTTTCAATGAAAAATATAGGAGTTTAATTTTTTTTTAATTCTTCTTAGGAGACGTTAAGACTTCTTATGGATCTGATGGTTCCATAGAGAAGACTTTACCTCTTCCCGGAGGCCATGAAATAAGTGTTGGCGTGGGAAAAGATGGAGGATTCGGTTACGGGTACACCACCGATGAGCATGGTAACATCGGTGGACTCAGCCATGAACATGCCAGCATCGGTGGACTCAGTCACATGGCTGGCTTGCATCTCGCCGAAGGACTTGGCGTGAGTGAGAAGAGTCATGAACACGGCAGCATTGGTGGACTCAGTCATGAACATGGCAGCATCGGTGGACTCAGTCATATGGCTGGCTTGCATCTCCCCGCAGCCCTTGACATAAGTGAGAAGAGTCATGGACATGGCTATAGCCATCATGGTCATGGTCATGGACACGGACATGCACATGGACATGGGCATGGACATGGTAATAATACTCTTCTTTAATTATTATTCTCAACCAGAAAAGTATATTGAGCTTATGGTGATAAGAAGTTGTGCTATGCCGAGTTTATGATGATATTGATTCAACATCTAAACTTTCATGTTCATTCACTCACAAATATTTTTATCTGAGCTCATGACAATTTTCTAGAATAAGTGAATAACGAAACTTTATAATTTATGGATTAGTAATATTGAATCAATATCTAAACTCTCCCTTTCCTTCACGCACAAATATTTTTATCTGAGCTCATGACAATTTTCTAGAATAAGTGAATAACGAAACTTTATAATTTATGGATTAGTAATATTGAATCAATATCTAAACTCTCCCTTTCCTTCACGCACAAATATTTTTATCTGAGCTCATGACAATTTTCTAGAATAAGTGAATAACGAAACTTTATAATTTATGGATTAGTAATATTGAATCAATATCTAAACTCTCCCTTTCCTTCACGCACAAATATTTTTATCTGAGTTCATGACTATTTTCTAGAATATGTGAATGACGAATATGTGAACGCACAAATATTTTTATCTGAGTTCATGACTATTTTCTAGAATATGTGAATGACGAAAGAAATGTTAAAATTTATGGATAAGTAATGCAAAATTGTATATGCAATAATTAATATTAATACGAAATATAAATGATTAATTAGATTTCATCTATTAAAATTAATCAGGTATAATATGTTTATTTTCATACTCTTTATTTAAAAACAAAATGTTATTTTTCGTATATATGATGAAATAAATCATCTTAAAGTATCTTTTGTTAACTTGAAATAAAAAAATCTCTTAAATATTATATCATTTTATTAAATTATATTCAAAATTTTCTTTAGATATGCCTACAGCACTTATTAATAAAAATGTCTTTGGACATGTCGTTAATGGTAGCTATAAAATATCAATTAACTCAACCTAACATTCATTTGAAGATAATTCAAAAGCGTTGAAATTGAATTGTCTCATACACTTTGTTCTTAATGTTTTTATTACATTATACGATTAAACATACAAATGTATAAAAGTTAAAGTATATAAAAATTAAAATATACTTCAAAAGCAAATTACCATCATAAGATAATAAATTTTCATTCAGAATTAAGATCATTATAAGATAAAATGAATAACTTTGCTAAAAATGGACCAGTTAAATGAATCATTTTAAAGTAATTTGAAATGTATGAAATTTTATAAATAAATATGATTAAAATTGTAAAATGGTATCTAAAAGACAATTCAACTTATTTTTAGGAGATGGTCATGGTCACGGACATGGGCATGGACATGGACATGGAGATGGGCATGGACACGGACATGGACACGGACATGGACATGGACATGGGCATGGTGATGGACATGGTCATGGGCACGGACACGGACATGGACATGGGCATGGTCATGGACATGGTCATGGTCATGGACACGGACATGGTGATGGTCACGGCCATGGACACGGGCACGGACATGGACACGGACACGGACACGGACATGGACATGGACATGGACACGGACACGGTCATGGACATGGACATGGACACGGACATGGACATGGACACGGACATGGACATGGGCACGGACATGGACATGGGCACGGACATGGACATGGTCACGGTCATGGTATGTACATTTTTATTCTTATTCACTTATTTTGGTAAGTAAAAAATGATGTAGATTTATAACTGGGTGAAAATATTTAATAACAAAAAATTTATTTCTTGAAGAAATTTTATTTAAGAAAGCTCTATTGAAGAAATTTCCTAATTTATATCTATTTAAAAAAATAATTTTCCTTTATTTAAAAATTTATTTTTCAATAACTTTGCTATCTGATTTGCTTTTTAAGAAAAACTTTTTCAAAAATATTTTTCGAAAGGCTATTTGAATGAAATTATGATTATTTAGTGTTTTTGCTGAATAGAATCGGCAAGATAATTTAAATGCTTAAAATTATCTAACATAGATTTTGGTAAACTTATCTAAAATACTTAAAACCAAAATTATTTTAAAGAAATAAAAATCTTTTAAATTGGAAGTGGTGAAAAGATATTTAAAAGTTTTTACTTCATTTTGTTTGGTAGTTTTTCATTAATAATAATAATTATTGCAAAATATCTGATTGATGAAGACTGAAGCTCTTTTTGACTTTTATGAATAGTTAAATTATTAATTTTGAAAACAAATAATAAATAGTTAATGAAACAGATTTTCACTTTATTTAAAAATATATGACATTTGAATTTCTTGCAATTTTTCAAAAAATATTTTGATTCGTTTTGTCCTTAACTGAGTATTATTATAGAAATTTACCTAGTTAGAAGTAAAAAAAGAATAATCTCAATTAGAATACATAATTATTTACCAATTCCTAATTTTAGACAGATATTCATATTTATCTTTTCTTTTAAACGATTTTCAAGTATCATGTTTCTTCACTTACAAATAGAGAATTGGTCACATTCCCTAATGAAAAATGGCCTTTAAATATTTGCCTTATACATATAAACGAAATATTTGGCTTTAAATATTTGGATATGCTGACGACCTTAACCAATGAGATATTGCAGAGAAATAATACAATATGTTCACTCAATAGAATTTATAATCCATATTGTTTGCTGTGTAGCACTAGGGTTCTACATTATATTACAAACAATACACTGGCGATGGATGAAATGAGAATATTGCCTTTACATTATATGCATTATAAAGAAGATTCATATGAATTTGTGTTTAATTTTAATCAATCATCTTTATTGCATTGATAAAGGACTATCCCTACTAAATTTTTTGAGATACTATTTAAAAAACATTTAATTTATAGGAAATTTAAATTTACAGGGAACATTTGTAAATTATAGTATTAATATGCATACATTTTCCTACAGGTCATGGTCATGGTCATGGTCACGGACATGGGCATGGGCATGGACATGGACACGGACACGGACATGGACATGGACATGGGCATGGGCATGGACATGGTATATAAAAATTATTTACTTTGAAGATTTACATTCTTACTTTATGTAAAAACTAATATTAAACGAATTATTTTCTAAAAAAAATTTGGAATATATTCATATTTTACTTTTTAATTTTTATTATAGGACATGGTCATGGACACGGACATGGGCACGGTTAGTATTATTATGAATGTTTTCACACACAGAAATATTAAGAATTTTATACTGAAGAAAAGTATAACCAAAAAGTATATAGTTACTGAATGATACAGAAATTAAACCATTTGTGAAAATACTAATTTTAGCATAGTATATAAAATACAATTATTAATTTGTTTATATTTTATTCTTCTACTTGCAACTGTTAAGCAAAATTTTTAAATAATCAATCACTCACTTGTTAAGTCAATACTATAGGCAAACTTTTTAAAGTAACAGATTTACTGTAAATTTTAGTATTAATATAAATGATAATAAATATGCAAATCTTGCAATGCTTTAGAAATTTTTATTCTATGTAATACTTTTTCATACAAAGGAAAGTTTAAATTATTATTTTCATACCTACAAATTTCCCTTTTTCACTTCAAAATTCCTCTTCTTAGGTCATGGACACGGACATGGGCATGGGCACGGACATGGGCACGGACATGGGCATGGACATGGTCACGGACACGGACATGGTCATGGGCATGGTCACGGACATGGACATGGGCATGGACATGGCCACGGACACGGTCATGGTCATGGGCACGGTATGAAAAAAATTTGTATAAGTTGCAATTCATTTGAAATGTGAAAAATTATCGATTGTAAAAGTAAACTTTAAACTTTTCAGTTTAAATATTTAAACAAAGTTAATTCAATCAAATTTTAATTGATAATTTTTAAATAATAATTCTAAAATTATTATTTTTATTTTATAGGTCATGGACATGGACATGGGCATGGTCATGGTCATGGTCACGGTCACGGACACGGTACGTAATAATTAAAAATACGTTATTTTCATTTGTACTATTAAAATATATACCCTTATTATAATGACTTATATTGAAAATACCAGTACGCAAAATATTCTTGATAGCACGGACACGGACATGTATAAAAGTCATGTATAAAATATACTAATGTTTAATTAATGTGACAAAATATAAAAGTTGATAAAGAATTGTGCTATAAAAACTTATTATAAGATTAGATTGAAAACATAATATTTATTATTTACTTGCATCTTTATTTATTACTTACAACATAAGTTGTATATATTAATCTAACATTTATATTTGAGAAAATATCTTGGCCTTCTTAAATGTTTTTTATAAATTACTTATATACTTATTTATACTAATTGTGTTAATTCATCATTGTCTAAAACTGTTTTATTTTCAAATTTAGGACATGGTCACGGTCACGGTCATGGTCATGGACATGGACATGGTCACGGACATGGACATGGTCACGGACATGGACATGGTCACGGACATGGACATGGTCACGGACACGGACACGGACATGGACATGGTCACGGACACGGACATGGACATGGACACGGACATGGACATGGACATGGACACGGACACGGACACGGACACGGACACGGACATGGACATGGACACGGACACGGTCACGGTAAATAAATTTCGCATTGTTAAAAAAAGTTTACCAGCCTTTTTATATAATCCTTCAGAAATTATGCTCTTTTTAAAAATAATAATGAATTGCTTTTCGTTTAAATTTTAAAAAATTAATAAATAAATAAGTAACAAGCATCTATTGAAAATAATATTGAAATAAATGTTTCATTAACATAATTTTTTGAGTATGCTTATCAAAATAACATGTTATTTCTTCTATTAGGTCATGGTCATGGTCATCACGATCATTATGGCCGTTCTGGAAACGGAATCATCCTCCCCCACAACACCTTCGGCACCACCTACGAAAAGGCTTTCGCCCTTCCCGTGGCCAGGAACAACGAACCAGTGCTCAGCCTGGACTCGAGGGAGATGGCCCACCTGGAAGGCATCATGAAGAACTACTTCGGCAACGCCAACCTGCCCATCGGCCGATCCGCAGGGAGCCAGATCCCCGGGGGAGCCTTCACCGGGCCGGCGGGAGAGAAACTCTCAGCAACCCTCACTTCAGCTGCCAAATCGTCTTGAGCGAATGTGACGTCAAGCATCCTGGCACAGCCAGAGCACCAAATCTAATCATTATTTGTAAGTGGAGGCCGTCATAAGATTTTGTAAATTGTACCTTGACTGCTATCTATTCACGTTAAATTTGCCACTATGGTTTGTTTAGTTAAATAACCGTATGGGCAATGAGGCAATATGGCCACTCATATAATATTGTGGCAATATTGACTCATTGCCCCTCATATAAAAACTCTCCATTGAATGCAAATAGAATAAAAATCGTGAATAACTTTTCGATTTTTAAGAACACATTAGTAGAATGTGATGTGAAGCATCCTGGCAAAGCCAGAACACCAAATCTAACCATTATTTGTAAGTAGAGGCTGTTATAAGTTTTTGCAAAAATACCTTAACTTCTATCTCTTCACGTTGAATTTGCTATTATGGCTTGGCTATCGTCTTGAGTGAATGTGATGTCCAGCATCCTGGCAGAGCCAGAGCACCAAATCCAACCAATATTTGTAAATAGAGGCTGTTATAAGTTTTTGCAAAAATACCTTAACTTCTATCTCTTCACGTTGAATTTGCTATTATGGCTTGACTATCGTCTTGAGTGAATGCGATGTCCAGCATCCTGGCAGAGCCAGAGCACCAAATCCAATCATTATTTGTAAATAGAGGTTGTTATAGGTTTTTGCAAAAATACCTTAACTTCTATCTCTACACGTTGAATTTGCTACTAAGGCTTGTTTATTTAAATAACCGTATGTACCATGAGGCAATATTGCCACTTATATAAAAACTCTACATTGAATGCGAATAAAATGTAAATCTTGAATAAATTTTCGATTTTTATGAACACATTAGTAGAATATATGAAGTTTCTAATGTTTAAAAACTGATTTTACGTAAATACCTTGTTAATTTATATAAATTAAGCGGTTTGGTTTTTCTTCTAAGGTCATTTTATGCACACTTTACGCAAATTAGACTGGAACTTACAATTTAAAGTGGATTCTGAACCATAAACAAACATACTTGCCATCGGCAGGATTTGAATCTGAAGCACCAACGGCCAGAGCGCTAGCCAATTGGCCATCAGGTCGCCTAAATTAAGCGAAGACATATGTATTTTGTATAATGGATACTAAATATCAATTGACAGTTTTATATTTTATAGTAAGCATTTTTTTGACAAAACGGATATCAACATCAGTTGAGCTGACTTAATTATCCACTCACAATTACTTAATCGCTGACAATCAATTACTCAATCACTCACTCAATTACTGACTCATAATTATGAATATCTTTAGATACTTCAACGAAAATAAATTGTTTCGGGACTAAAACTTCCATTTTGGGGGTAACACAATAGATATCATCCATTTTTGGGGGGTAACACAGTAGATCTTATATCTCAACTGTTTTAATCAATAATTTACTGTATTTTCAATCTATATTTCCTACATTTTATGTTTATTTAAAAATATCATTTCTCAATATATGTATACAAACTATATATTTTATTGCAACATTCAAGCTATGGTTTCATTCTGTATTTTTCAGATTACTATCTTTAAGGGACTTAATTTTTTTTTCTTTCATTTTCAGATGTCTCCCATGCGGTAGTGCGTGCCGCCAAGAAGAGGGAACTACATGGGTCCGAAGCTACAAAAGCACAGTAGTGTACATACATGAATCGTCAATGTACCGTTCATGACGAGCAATCTTTTTTGTTGTCTCGCTCCAAGTTGTAGAAACACGCACGTGTAGATCATAAAACAAATAAAAAAAACTATTTATTATATTCCCGTGTTAAGTCATCATTCAATATTTTAGTTTGATACAAAATTATTAAAAAATTAAAAAACAAAATTAAAAAAGTCAAAATTTTTTCTATGAATAATACTAAAAAGATTCTTTCTGGTGTAATGTTGCATTTCAAAATTTGTCATAGAAAATTAATTAATTGCATGATTTTTTCAATAATATTTTAATGTTAGACTAATATTGTCTAATTATATTTTAATGTTAGACTAATATTGTCTAATTATATTTTATTGTTAGAATAATAATGTCTAATAATATTTTAATGTGTTACTAACTAATGGTAAGAAAGTTTAAAGTTATAAAATTATTCTAAGAAAATAGATTCTATTATCTAAAAAATAATAAATTCACGTATAGTAATTCTTAAAAAATAAAAGAATAAATAATATTTTTTTATTTATTAAGTAATAATTCAAGAATAATTATTTAATAAATAGGAATAATATTTTTTTATATTTTTTCTTAGAATAATTTTCTAACTTTAGCATTTTTGTTCCAATAATACAATTTAAATTAAGCAAAGTTGTATCAGATAGAATTATCAATTAAACATCAGTAATTTTATAATTATTCTTTTAAATTTTCGATGAAAAAAAATAACAGTTTTGCTAAAAGAAGATAATTTTAAAAAGAATGCATTTGAAGAAGAAGAAAAAATTAAATAAATAAATTAAATGAATAAAAAAAATAAATTAAATTATATAAATTAAATAAATAATACAATTTAAATTAAGCAAAGTTGTATCAGATAGAATTATCAATTAAACATCAGTAATTTTATTATTATTCTTTTAAATTTTCGATGAAAAAAAATAACAGTTTTGCTAAAAGAAGATAATTTTAAAAAGAATGCATTTGAAGAAGAAGAAAAAATTAAATAAATAAATTAAATTAAATGAATAAAAAAAATAAATTAAATTATATAAATTAAATAAATAATACAATTTAAATTAAGCAAAGTTGTATCAGATAGAATTATCAATTAAACATCAATAATTTTATTATTATTCTTTTAAATTTTCGATGAAAAAAAATAACAGTTTTGCTAAAAGAAGATAATTTTAAAAAGAATGCATTTGAAGAAGAAGAAAAAATTAAATAAATAAATTAAATTAAATGAATAAAAAAAATAAATTAAATTATATAAATTAAATAAATAATACAATTTAAATTAAGCAAAGTTGTATCAGATAGAATTATCAATTAAACATCAGTAATTTTATTATTATTCTTTTAAATTTTCGATGAAAAAAAATAACAGTTTTGCTAAAAGAAGATAATTTTAAAAAAGAATGCATTTGAAGAAGAAGAAAAATTAAATAAATAAATTAAATTAAATGAATAAAAAATAAATTAAATTATATAAATTAAATAAATAATACAATTTAAATTAAAAAGTTGTATCAGATAGAATTATCAATTAAACATCAATAATTTTATTATTATTCTTTTAAATTTTCGATGAAAAAAAATAACAGTTTTGCTAAAAGAAGATAATTTTAAAAAGAATGCATTTGAAGAAGAAGAAAAAATTAAATAAATAAATTAAATTAAATGAATAAAAAAATAAATTAAATTATATAAATTAAATAAATAATACAATTTAAATTAAGCAAAGTTGTATCAGATAGAATTATCAATTAAACATCAGTAATTTTATTATTATTCTTTTAAATTTTCGATGAAAAAAAATAACAGTTTTGCTAAAAGAAGATAATTTTAAAAAGAATGCATTTGAAGAAGAAGAAAAAATTAAATAAATAAATAAATAAAACTTAATAATAAAATAATTTATTAAATATTCAAATATATTTAAATTTATAATTGTTAACTTTTAATTGTTTTATTTTATAGATTTCGAAAATTAAATACAGTTACAAAATAAACCGTCATTCATATACATTTTACTTAGTAAAATTGTAATAATAATTTATTTAACGTTAAAATACATATGTATTGTATGTGAATTTATGTATTGTAAGAATAATGGAAAATATATTTTATAGACAGAGAAAAAATCTTATAAATATCAAAATATCTTCAAATGCATTGAAATTCACTTTCCCCTTTTAATAATTTTTATTTCATTTTATTAACGTATGATTTATTTCTTTGTCATGCACATTTTATGATTTAAATCAATTTTATTCTGTGAGTAAAATTACTTTATTTGTTTTCAAAAAAAGGAATATGAATAATAAAAGCTTTCAAATAAATAAATTTGCTTTCAAAATTTTTTTATTTTTAAATATTTAACTTCAATTCCAATGGATATACTAATACTAATCCGTCATAATAATCTGTTGTTGAAAAAATTTCTGCAAGAAAAATCTGGAATGAATAAACATATCAATTTGCAAATATTTAAAATTTGAAAGAAAAGTTTAAAACACATTAATATTTATTAAAAATGAGAATATATTAATACAATTTTTTTATTGGGACAATACTGATTCAATAATATTGGACAATATGATCTAACAATAATGATCCGTCTATTGTACAATACTGTAAAAGCGTCTCGCATTTATAGTATAATTATGTTAGTTGGTGGGAGTTTCCCGTATTATCTCCCATCTTCTTTATTGGTGCAACAACCCCCTGGTGAGCCAAGACCGTCTGCCTACTGGATATTTCGACTTGCCTGATTTCGAGACAGGGGATGTTTCTTTTTGAGAGATAGGGTTGTCAGCTCTACAGTCATATTAGATTGGGACCTATGGATTAAAGTAGATTAAGAATCACCAGAAATATCCATGGCACCGCCGGGATTCAAAACCGAAACATGTGGCACCTAGCGCTAATCACTCGCAAATATCGGTCAAATAGTCATAAAAGACTTCTCGGAAACCAAGATATCCGCTTCTTCTTTTGTAATCATTTTCGTGTCAAACGTCAGTGGAAGACGAGGTTCACCAATATTCAATAAGGAAATAATAATAATTAAACGAAAATCGTTTTTGCAAACGGCTGGCCACTTTGAACAAATCGACCATATGAGTTTCAGTTATATTTCTCCATGAAGATTCGTAAATTAAAAAAAAAAGTAATAACTTTTAAATTATCTTTTGACAATTTACCATGGTCAGTACTTGGGTGGGTGACCACCTGGGAACACTGCGTGCCGTTGGCAAATTTGGGACCTGAATGGCCGAGTGTCTAGCACTCTGGCGCTCGGTGCCACAGGTTTCGGGTTCGAATCCCGGCGGTGCCATGGATGTTTGTAGTGGTTCGGAATCCACTTTAAGCCGTAGGTCCCAGTCATCTATGACTGTAAGAGCGTCACGGAGCAAAAGTCAGGCTTCTACCTACTGGTGCTCCATCACAAAAGAAGCTGCTTCCGTCCCCTTCAATCATGAGTCCATATGGGCTCGTGGACTTGGCCAACCAAGTGGGATAAGAAACAACAACAACAACAAACAATTTACCGTAATTCTGAATAATTCCATAGATTGCAATTTAGCTGTCATATTTGGTGTTACAAACATTGCATTAAATTCACTAGTGTGACTTCAATGCTTTTGAAAGAAGACATTTTGCTTATATTTTCCATCTTTCGATCAAACTTTATGCTGTTAACGTTGATCAAAATTCTTTTAGTTAACTAACAGTCATTAATAAGTGTATTAATAGAGAGTTTTTGCATACCGTACGTTAGTTACCGTAGGACGTCCGTTAGTTTTTTCTCCCTAGCGCGCATTCTCATAGGAAACATTATTACAGATACGCATGCGTGCTAGGGAGAAAAAGCTAACGGATGTCCTACGGTAACTAACGTACGGTACGCAAAAACTCTCTAATGTTGGATCCTTTCAAAGATAAAGGATTAAAGTTTATATTCTGGAAAAATATTTTCTCTGAGAAGTGGTTGCTATGGATGTATTTTCCATCTAAAATGTTTCACTTTTTATGGATTTTTATAGTTAGAAATCAGCATTATATATTTTATCAGTGTGATAAATTTTGTTATTTAGACTAAAATATTCTAAGTGCAATTTGAATTAGTTTTTTCAGTTTACATTAGAAGCTCTGACGATATTTTATTGTTATTTTTCATTGCATTTATTTTTATAACCTTTGTTGTAAATAATTTGTTTGAAAGATTGTTGCTGGAATTCTTTTATAAATTTATTAATATATTTCTGTAAATTTATTATAAAATTTATTTAATATATTATATAAATTTTATATTATTATATATGTAGAAGAATATATAATATAAAATTTATGTACCATATATCTTTATCAATGGTGTAACAGCCACATTTTGGGCCAAACCGTCTACCTACAGACAGATTCCGAAACATAAGATGTTTTTCTTTTTACAGGGTAGGATCATAAGTCCTACTCCCAAACTCTACAGTTATATTAGACAGGTAACTACAGTTTAAAGTGGATTCCGAACTATTACAAGTATCCATTGCCCTCGCCATGACTCGAAAACTGTTGCATAGAGCACTAGAGCGCTGGTTATAAAGTATATCTATATATATATATATTAATCTGTTTCTAATTAAAGAAATGAATGGATTTTTTGTGGTACAAAAATTTGTTTAGCTTGTTTTCTGGTTTTTTTCGATATGTTTTTCCACTGTTGGTGATAAGGGAGGATATCGCAGTTCCATAGTGGTCATAGAGTCTGTTCGTTTTTGAAATCAATTATTGTAACAAATACAACCCTTAAATTCAAATCTGAGTCACCCTGCTGGTTTGCGGCATTCAAGGCTCGAGTAATTCATGATTTGATTTTGTATTTCTTTAACAACTTTCTTTAAAAAATAATTTATCATCATGCAGCAATAAGTATAATTTGTAATCCAAAAACAGTTTGCTACTAATTTTGCAACTTTTGTACTTTCAGATTCATCATGATAAAAGTAAAGCAAATTATATGTCTCATGTTTTATAGGAAAGGGCCACGAGAAGAAAAGAGGAAAGTTATTCTAGATTAGGAAACCAGCTGATTGACTTTAGTTGAAAATTACATAGATAAAAGTCTGTTTTATTGAACTAAATTACGAACACACTTCTGGAGTTGATTTTCAAGTCAGTACTGTTTTTTTGATCCAAGAAACCAATGAAGTAAAAACTATTAGTTTGCCATTTATTTTCTTAAAAATTTGCTTATTAAGCCGAGACAGATAAAAACTATGACTTATATTTTGAACCCCACTGTATTTGCAAAGATCAGTTGAGAATATATTAAACATGATTAAGAAAGAATAGAATTTTCCATGCCCACTCATAAACTGAATAATTCTGAAATTGGTTTTAAAAAAAATGGGAAACTTTGGAGGAAAGTACTTCTCAAAGTGTACAATTTAGTTTTGTCTATGAATTTTTTGTTTACAAGATTTTAGTACATTTACATAAACTTCTAACCAATTTAGTGACTTCTTTCGACTTGTATTGCCGTGAATGAAGGACAATATACACTAATATTATGTTCAGTAAAGTTATTGAACATTTTTAGAATTAACATTTAATAAAGACTCAATTTTAAGTGACTATGATTAAGACTTTTAAGTGACTTTAGTAAATTTATTAAATTCTTCTCTAAAAGGAATTTCTTGATTTCTCCAACTCCTTATATTTTCTAATGTGCTTTATTGTTTGTTGTACCGAATATGTTAATCTCTATGTCTAATACACAAACCCATTATTTAAAGTAACAATTTCTTAAATAAATACATATGTACTGCACACATATTATTGTATCAAATTTTTTCATGAACTTTTTTTTTTAATATAACTAATTTATTTGGTATATTTATTTAATACATTGCTGAAACTGCTACATATTTAATCGTAAAAATCCCCTGAAACCCACTGCAAACATGTTGTATCTTGAAAAAGAGGAAAATAGGATTTTCTTATCGTATTATATTAGTTTTTATATTTGTGAAGCTGAAAAATTTCAATACAAAAACATTTTTAATAATGTTGTTTTTCTCAACTATGACAAATGGAACACATTTCAAGATAACAGACCATATTCAGAACCAAAATTTTTAAATAATTTTTATATTTAAATTTTTTACACTGTTTTTAAATTAGGTTATAAAATATTGAAAACACAAAAATTAAAATCTATACAAGCAAATATTTTGGAAAAATTTTGGAAAAAATTGACAAAAATATGTAATTTTAATTTTATGGAAACACTGCTAACTAAGAGATTGTATACTTGTATAAGTAGGCATATATTCATTGTGTATGAATGGAACCAAAAGAAAGATACTGTTATAAATCGAGCTAATTGAGTCATTTAAAGTAAAAAGCCAAAAATTAAAGTTTTAATAAGAATTCAAGTAAGTTATCTTTAAGTGAATATATTTAAAACTTTTTGGTACGTTGCATAAATTATATCATTAAAACCATATACTTGAAATTACAATAAATTCTAAAAAATATTGTAAGAGTTATAAATCTTACCGTATGGTAAAAAATACGTTATCTTACCGTGTAGTAAAAAAAAAGTTTTTTCAGAAATTCATTATAGTTTTTATTGCATGCGTTCAAAATCCTAATAGCTGGGGATTAAACAACTATATCTCGATTTCTAATAAGTCTAAAACAAAATAAAAGTTATTTTTAAAAGCTAAAGGTCTGATATTTAAAATAAAATGATAACAAAAAATTATAAAAATATTTAATCAATTGGGACAATATGCAAGTTACCCATAAAAGTTAGAATTTAATGTAAAAACAAAACGCATAACAGCAATCTTATATAAACAAAGAAAGAAAAAATATCCATAAATCATATTCAGGCAATTAATTATTTTCATCAGTTATCATACAAAACTTAAGATAGAAAACAGATTAAATAAAAAATAAAAAATTATAAAATTCCAAGAGATTTATAAAACACTTAAAAATTTAAAAAACATAAATAATGAACAAGTAATATAAAAAGAAATTTTTTAAAGTCAATTCCTTCTTTTTTTTTCATTATATTGCAGAAAGTCCTTCATAAATAATTTTCATTTTTTTTTTTAAGTTTATCTGGCGCCGCCATCTATTGGTAGGTATATACAACTTAAATCCAAAAAAAACTAAAATTGATTAATTACATTTAATTACTGAACTAATATTTGAAAAAACTGTATTAACATCCAGTGTCATCCACAGCAAGTTCAAAAAAATGTATCTGAACTTGAGTGGATGAATAAAAAGTATTTTATTAACGTTTGGAAATTTGAACAAGATATATATATATATATAGATATATAGGGAGAGTTTGAGCTAATAGAAGGAATTGAAAAAAAAGAGCAGCAATCTCGAATTATAGCAAAATAATAAAAGCAAAAATAAAAGAAGCAAATATAATAAAAGCAAATACATACGATAAAAATAATAAAAACAAATATATTAGGCTATATTTCAAATTTAATTAAAAACTTTTTGATCATTTAAAATTAAAAAATATAGAATACATTAACAAGAATACTCAAACACGATCGTTTCAAATTTCAAACGTAAAAAATTAAGAATAATAATATCCAGAAAAATAAGCTAAATTAAAATCAGACGATTTTTTATATTATTGCCAATTTGTAGTTAATTATTTAAAAAATTGAACAATATATATTAAATAAATAATAAAAATATTTGATGATAAAATAATAATAATTAATAATTAAATGTATAAAAATAATTAAAAATTGAATGAATAAAATAATTAATAATCATTAATTAATTAGTAATTAGTTAAAGGAAAAAAGATATTATTAACTAATTATTAATTACTTAATTATGAGCAAATGAGAAGAAGTGAATATAGGAATATTTCTCCCATATAAAACTAAAATTCATTATTTAAATTTAATGAATGAATTAATATTTGAAAAAATTGTATTAACATCCAGTGTCATCCACTACAAGTTCAAAAAAAATTTATTTGAACTTGAATGGAGGAATAAAATGTATTTATGAACGATTGAAAATTGGAACAAGATATATATAGGGAGAATGTGAGCTAATAGAAGGAATTTAATATAGAATTCCAAACGATTTTAAAAAAAAGCACTTAAAAAATTAAAAAATAATAAATAATAAATAAATATAGAATTCCAAACGATTTTATAAAAAAAAAACACGCGAAAGAAATTTAATAAAAATGCACGTGTAAGTAATTTAAATAAATCAATTAGAATAGTGTGTGAAAGAAATTTAAAAAAAAGGCACGTGAAAGTAATTTAAATAAACCAATAAGAAAAGTTGGTTAAATAAATTTTTAAAAAGTAAATAAACCAATAAGAAACTTTGAAAGGGCTCCTGGAGATCGCTGATCCACTCTCCCCAAAACAATATCAGTATATTTTATGGTATCTATGGTATTTATATTTTTATATCTATAAAATTTTAAATTTTTTAAAAACTAAAATCGTGATTTAAACCTAGTACCACGAAAGACTTCTTGAGAATCTAATAAATACTCCAAACTTAAGTAGAGTTCAGTTTATACTGATGATGGATAAGAAAATTGTTTTGATTTTGTATTTAATATTAATGAGCTTAAACACTGAGCTACACAAATTCCTTCAAATGACATGGTAAAAAAAAAATCTGAATATCCTAAGTGCGTCTTAATAACTAGAAATCCGATTAGTTACGGTTGTCTGGCTTTGGAGAGACTCGGAAAAGTGTACTTGGCGATGATTTAACGGGCTCAGTAAACGAATTATCATGTAGTTGCACTCGTTTGATATCGGGATTGTTGTAGTTCAATGATTATGGCTTGCGGTTATGACTTCCTATATTAA
Organism: Caerostris darwini; assembly: GCA_021605075.1. Classification (NCBI taxonomy): domain Eukaryota; kingdom Metazoa; phylum Arthropoda; class Arachnida; order Araneae; family Araneidae; genus Caerostris; species Caerostris darwini. The sequence goes on from BPLQ01003352.1 coordinate 969,922, forward strand.
GTTTGTTGAAAATCATTATCAATAGACTGTTGTTGTTTAAATAAATCGGTTAAAACTGAAAGTGCTTTTTTATGTGTTTGAGAAGTGGAAGCTCAATAAGTAAGACTCCAACCCCTTTTTGCAGTTACTTGAATAATATGAATGACTAAAACACACTCCAATATTAAAGAAGGCCTAATTTGTGGCACAGTGGTATAGAAGGACTCACATAAATATCCACTGGTGGCTACCATTCCAGTCACTGTTATCACACAGTTATGGTTATATTCCAGTCACTGTTATGGCACAGTGGTAAAGAATACTTTTAACGTATAGGAGGACTCACATAAATATCTATTGGTTCCCCACCATTCCAGTCACTGTTATGGCACAGTGGTAAAGAACACTGTTAGTTTATAGGAGGATTCACATAAATATCCACTGGGGGCTACCATACCATTCACTGTTATGGTTATATGCCAGTCACTGTTATGGCATAATAGTAAAGATCACTGTTAGCGTATAGGAGGACTCACACAGATATCCACTGGTGGCTACCATTCCAGTCACTGTTATCAGAAATTAGGAGAAAAATGTGTTTAAGCCTGTTGACAATAAAGCTACCTGGTGGAAGTGTTCCGGTTTTCTACCATAAAATACATAAAGTCGGAGCTGTTACCCCTAAACATAATCCCCGAAAACAATGTTCTCCCTTCATCATTGGATCGTGGGTTCTCATGGCATATTTAAGTGGAACATGAGGACCAATGATGTACCATAAAAACATAATTTTTTTATTTAAAACGAATGTCCTGACAATAATTGATTCTAGGGCCTGATGGCCAAGTGACTGACGCTCGATACCACAGGCTTAAGGTTTCGAATCCCGGCCGTGCCATGGTTGTTTTTAGTGGTTCGGAATCCACTTTAAACTGTAGATCCCGGTCTAACATAATCGTAAAGTGTTGCGGGAGTAGTGTTACTTGCGTCCGTAGCATATCTTCAAGCTACGTGTGCTCCCCGGGTGCAGCCTTGCTTATGGCATAAAGATAACTGTCTAAATATTTGCCAGCTACATTAGAAAAATAATTGATCCTAAATAAATAAGTACTATATGTATCGTAATCTTTTCAGTATCCATAATATTTGTGCTTAGATGTATACACAAAAATATGTGACGATATAGCTTTTGAAGAACAATTTATTACACATTACAACAAAAAGAGGTTACTCCAAGATGTTATGTCAAAAATTATGCAAAACGAAATTTCTCAATTATTCAGAAATGTTAAGAATCATTTTTACGCGGATTATACGAAATATTTTCATTGGTCTTTGATCATTAAGCTCAACTGCCGTTTATGAGGAATTATTGTAACTTTGTCTCACCCTTTTTCTGTCTCACTGAATTCCACCAATATAAAATAAATTTAAGTTAACTAAACCTATTTTTTCATTTTTTTTTCAATTAATTCTATTAGCTCACACTCTCCCTATATATATCTTGTTCAAATTTTCAATCGTCAATAAAATACTTTTTATTCATCCACTCAAGTTCAAATACATTGTTTTTGAATTTGTAGGGGATGACACTGGATGTTAATGCAGTTTTTTCAAATATTAATTCATTAATTAAATTAAATTAATTAGTTTTAGTTTTTTTTTTACATTTAAGTTGCATATATCGACCAATACATGGCGCCAGATAAACTTAAAAAAATGAATGAAAATTTTTTATAAAGGACTTTCTGCAATATAGTGAAAAAAATGTAGGAATTGACTTTTTTATATTACTTGTTTGAAATTCTTAAAACTAATCAATGAAATACAACGGTTATGTTTCATAATATATATATATATATATATATATATATACATATGTACTCATTTATTGATTTATTGAAAAGCTTTTCTTTGTCATTTATTTTTATTTTTTAATTTTTTTTAATTTTAAAAAATTTTAATAAATATTCAGTCAAATTCTGTTATAAAGTTAATTAATATTAATGACATTGTAGTTTAATGGAATATAAACTGCTTAATTACTCTGAAATAAAAGCGTCAGATTTCGTTCTAGTGAAATTTATGTTTCTTAAAACGTATAGATATTTTTTTTTTCACTTTTAAAAATCCTCCTTTGATGAAATTGAAAAAGGAACACATTTATGGCTTATGTATTCATAAAAGTAGCTCTTAAATTAAAAAAGGTTATTTTTTCTGTGTCTTAAAAAATTTGTACTTGATGAATTATAAGAAATAGATCAGAATGTATGCCTTTATGAAAAGCACTCCTAAATTGAAAGAAAAAAAATAATAAAATTAAATGAATGAAATAAAATATATTTCATTTTGAAAAATGTTGTTTAATAAGTTAAAAAAATAGTTTTATATCAGCTCTTTAACAGCATTTTAAGATGTATATATCTTAAAATAAGATATATGCATCTTAAAATAAAAAATTATGGAAAATACGGAAATTTATATAAGATTTATATTTATATCATATGTATGCTGGTTAATATATTCATAAATTTAAAAAATAATATTAAAATGAATTATTACTAAAATAGTTTTAAAAAATTGAACAAATTTAAAACTTTTTCTTTTTATTGATTTTTATGAGATTCAATCAAATGATTTTTTAACCCTTTATTTAAAAATATATTATCCTTACAGAAGTTTAAAAAGAATTTGAAGGATTTTGGGATATATCTATTTTGGCTTATTTAGACAATATAAAAAGAACCCTTAAAGCAAATTTAAAATTTAATATACTTTGAAATTATTAATTTTTTATTTATCATAAAATTCGAGCAGTACATTTTTATTTTTTGATTACTTTTGAAAAATACAATAAATACGGAATTTTAGACAAAAGCAAGCCGAAATTCCCTTACCTAAACGAGCATATTCGATGTAAGCAATTTTAACAACCGGTATTTTCTCTTAAATGTCTTTTGAACGTAATATCATCTTTCCATAGACCATCGGTGATTGTTCATGTCATACTTAAGTGGAACTTGAGGCCTTAAATAGAACATTAAAAAAATGACTACTGAAAATGCACAAACTACAATTAAAGTATGTTAAGTAATTTCTATTTGATGCAAATTTAAAAAAATAGCATTTATCCATTAAATAAACAGACCATCAACTTGAATTCATTTAATATAACATATACATGCATATCTAAATAAGTTTATATTTTTTATTTGATAAAAAAAGCTATCAATACTTATTACAATAGCATGGAATCATTGAGACCTCTAATAATTGGTAATCTATTGAGAAAAAAAACGAAGGTATAATGTCCATAAATGGCGTATGCATATAGTATTATTTACACGAACCCTGTTTTGAAAATGAGTAAAAACGTGAATGTTTAGAATGATTCACAATAATTTAGGTTTACTTAATTGGAGCTCACTGATTAACTCATGCAGGACGTGCAAAAGCAAATTAATTCCCTCTTTCTATCTAGTGGAAGCAGATCTCTCATGGTTATTCCCTATTTATCCCTGTAGTACTGTAGTATTATTATTCCCTGTTTATCCCTGTTAAATTGTAGTATTCCCTATAATTATATTATATCAGAGGCCAATTATTGTCCAGTCAAGTGCGGGGCTGTAGTAATTTAAAAAGAAACATTTAAAAATTAAAATATTCTTAAAAACATATTTATCAATAATAGAAAAACGGAATTCGTTTTTTTTTCTTTCACGATACTAAAAATCTGTTGACATTTAAAACTTTGTTTTGTATAGCTAAAAAGCATTTTAGAACTATTTGGAGGCATAATTGGGCTTAAGATTTCCACCAACTGTGCACATATTCTAATGACACAAAGTGCTTTAACAATGAGTAGAACAGTATATACTATTTCAAACTATAGTTCTATGGCATGCATCGAAAATTCTTAAAAATCAACATTTTATATTTAATAGAGTATGAAATGAAATATTTTGGCAAAATATGTAACATTACATAAAAATTATTATTCGTTGGTTGCTTAGCAATTTTTATAAAAAGTAATCATAAATGCTTAATATCATAAGTGACATAAACTTGTATTATCTTATTGCTGTTGTATGTCGTCAGCATGCTTAATAATCCATTTATGTACGTTAAGAAGATAAGACATTGTCTTTGTGGAGAACTTTTAATGTTGACTGTCAACATTTTAGTGTCATATGTGAAAACTCTGCTAGATCGCATTAAACATATATCTGTCGATGCGAAACACTTGCATACACAGGCACAATCACTTGTAAAAATATTTTTTTCTAAAGTGTAAAATGATAAAAAGTTCCATTTAGTGAAAATCTTTTATAATTAAATAAAAAAGTAATATAATGAAATGTATGTTATTAGACTGCACAAATTTAAATATAATTTAAAGTAGGTATTTTTAATTGAAGGTAATTTGATAATAATAAATAAATAATAATGGAACGGTTGTCAATAAATAATAAATAAATAAATAATAGATTTGTCTTCACGGAATTTTATAAATGCAAAATTTAATTTAATTGGTACTATGAACTTATTTGAAAATTAGTAGTAGTAGTTTAAATAAAAATAATTAAGGAATAATTTTAAAAAAGTATAGGAATACTTTGAATAAAAAGAATAAAGAAATACCTGATGATCTATCTATATTTGCTTTTTAAGTTTAGATGACCATCTAATTGCATATATTTTTGAAATATCATTACAAAAAACATATTATAAAAAATTTAATCTTAACTTTAAAAATCATACAATACATCAAAAATTAAAATAGTAACTTACTGATAACTTGGTGTCAAGCCATTTGTAAACTTTTAACCCTGTAACTTGCAACTGAGACGTTTCAACAGTAAATCGTAGGATAGCAGAAGATCTTGAGATAGATCTTGACAGAAGCTGTTTACCACAATCAACTGCATGCTTTCTTCTGTTGATAGCGAAAGGTTTACTGACTGTAAATATTTTATATTGACGACTGATGCATTACTGTATGCTGACCACTGACTGTAATAAAAAGAATGACTGCAAATAATGTATACAGCACTTTAGTAAGCCAAAAAGATTTATTCGATGTTAAATTTCAATTTTTTCTCATTTTAACCATTAAAATGTAAATAAAATTATTAAATTATTATCCTTAACAAAATAGCCTGCTTAATGTCTTTGAATTTAATGAAAAAGTTATGAAATAAATTTTTAGTCATAAATAAAAAATCATATATTTTATCTTTCGCACTGAAAATCGTATTCCTAGTGATTATACGCGTTATTAATAAATATACTAATTAATAGTAAATTTCGAATCGATACGCTTTCTAATTTAGTCAATGAAATTAACCTAATTTTTTAACCTCTTTAATTGATATTCACTCTTAGATTTTATAAATTACTCAACTTGAACAAAACACACAATTTGAATTAAGCATGTATATCCAATTAGCAGGAGACTAGAAATTCTTTTGACCTTAAATAATTCCGTTTAAGATAATTTTCTTGAACTGGAGAAAGTAAGTTCCGTTCCAATAATCATATAACCGAGCCGCATACATTTTCTATAACAACAGGCCTAGTTGTTCAGTGCCACAAATTGGTTTTATAAGTTTCGTGATTTTTTTTCATGACAGTAATGAATCACTAGATCGGAAATTTTGTTATGTAAAATGGTTTTCTGTGCTATTTTTTGTCCAGTTTTTTTTAGGTAAACTATAAAGTTTTTATCACATGGATGATTTAACATCAATATTACTATTACTCGTTGGCACTGATTAATTGCCTACAGACACACATTCAATATCTTTAATAAAAAAATGGTTTAAAAAAATTGGTGTTGAATGTTTGAAAAATTGAAAAATTGATGTTTGAAGTATGTTGTTTGTATGTGCAGGCTTTTTGAGACAACAAACATTATTCTAAAAGAATAGGAATCCTCATTTATACAGTATATTTTTGGTGTATATTTACAATGAGTTGTTTGTTGGACAAAATTTTATTCAAATCCTTTTATAATTATGTCATATTTTTTAATATTTTATTTGATATATCCAAGAATAAATGGTCTAAATGATTTACAAATAATTTAATTTTTTTTTGTTTGATTATATTTTACTTATTTAATATCGACAGCGTTTCTGAAAGGCAGAAAATATCATACAAATGTAAGGCATATAAAGCATACAAATGCAAAACATATAAAGCATACAAATGCAAAGCATAAAATGCGTCAAATGCAAAGCATATGAAGAATATAAAGCTTACAAATACAAAGCATATGAAGAATATAAAGCATACAAATGCAAAGCATATGAAGAATATAAAGCATACAAATGCAAAGCATATAAAGCATACAATGCAAATCATATAAAGCATACAATGCAAATCATATAAAGCATACAAATGCAAACCATATGAAGAATATAAAGCATAAAAATGCAAAGCATATAAAGCATACAAATGCAAAGTAAAAAATGATACATATGCAAAGCAATAAAATATATAGTGTATTAAAATTTCTAAGAACTTGTTCGAAACTCAACCAGTGAAACTGAACTTAAAATTCCTGTATCAACATCTATGACGAACACGATAAATTCGTAAGAGGGAGCGTGCAAATCAAGTGACTTAGATCAATCTGCCTTAATAATTCGTAAACAACTACATAAATATACAAAAAAATATAACGTATACATATGTTTAAGAGTTAATTGTAATTAAAATTGGATATTTTCAGGAAGTACTCATCTTTGTATTTTTGACAAATATAACGATTTTAACTTGCACGATTTTTGTCGTACCGTTTCAGAAGAGTTTTGAGATTCATTTTTCTAGTAAACTGTACTGAAACGATTTTAACCATTTCAAACTCATTTCCTGAAATTCATTTTTTTCTTTGGAAAAGAGTGCTGAAATACGGCAGATCCTTTGTCGTCTTTGGCCGGAAACATTACATTAAATACTTCTCAAACATACTTTATTCATAAGCTTAAATATTTTTAACTGAACAAATTAAATTATCATATATATATATATATTTCAATTTAAAATTCCCGGGGCATATGGGATTTCAATTTTTTTCCTCTTTTTTAGCTTGTCCGTGACTTCTGTGTGAAATTTGACGTCAAAATATTCATTAGCATTAGAATTACGTTTGGCTTTAGAAGTGGTATAAACAGTTCAAAGAAGGCAGAGAACGCGTTGAAGACGAAGAGCTCTCTAATCGACCATCAACCTCAACCTCAACCGACGAAGCTCAGGTCCAAAAAATTAAACATTTGGTGCTTGCAAACCGTCGATTTACAATTAAAGACCTTGCTGATGACGTTGGAATTTCAAAAGGGTCGGTCAATTCCATTTTGGGCCTCAAACGCGTCAAATCTCGATTTTTACCGAAAACATTGATTGCGTCAGCTCACACTGCATTGATTCTTCGTAACTTTTTCGCTGAAAATGAAACCCGTATTGTTCCATAACCACCGTATTCTCACCGTGCGATTTCTGACTATTCTCTAAACTCCAAAGACCACTCCGGAAACACCGCTTTGAGTCGATTGAAGATATTCAACGTGAATCGCAGCACGTTTTGAAGGCCATCCCCGCCGATGACTTTTTAGTATACATTCAGGATTGGAAAAAAAGTTGGCATAAGTGCATTGTGTCCGGAGGGGATTACTTTGAAGGCGATGAAATAAATTTGGAAGAATAAATAAAGAGTTTAAAAAAAAACAGTAATTGATTTTACTTTTTGGACACATTAGTATATTACTAGACAGGTTAAACCTAACTTTTCCTTTTTTTGTGGTGGAGAAATTTTAATGTGTGTTTAAAATAAATTTTCAGTGCATGTCATTTCTAGTTTGTATAAAAACAATTGTTATGTTTCAAATTTTTAAAGAATATATTTTAAATACTGTTTCGAATGTCGAAACTAAGCTTTTCTAATCTAAGTTTTAGTTTCGAATCTAACAATGAGAAGAATAGATAACTATTATAGCAATATGTATTAGGATCTCTCGTCGAAATTAAGGCATACTTATGAGTATTTTCCAGATTTTTTTCTATACGACAGGTAAATGTGGGTTAGTCCTAAAAAGTTTAGTGGTGGGCCCTAAAGTTTTATCAAAAAGCAATATTCTAACTTCATCGCTAGACGGTGAGCTCTTTTCGTATCATACCTAAAGGGAACACTAAGTCCACTAATATTCATCAACAACAACAAACAAACAAAAAAACGCCATTTATCTAATTACCATAGTAAGCATTTGAAGCCACAAAAGCAATTGAATTGCCGAAAAATAAAATCAATTAATTAAAAAAAGTTTGGAAAAACACCACTAACATCACTAGTTTTAAAATAGTTGGTAATTTTTCTTAGTTGAAATTATATGTGTAAATAAATAAATCAATTAAATAAGATATCAAGTAAAAAGTAAATAGATTTCATTTCTGAAAGCCTTTTTGACACAATTTGTGACCTAGAGTTGGCAAAAAGCAATGTTGTCATGCACATTGTTCTCTGAAGTTTTGGCTTTCAGTAATAACGAGACTTAAAGTCTATTATGACAATGTGTGTAAAACATTTTGCATCAATAGTCAGCTTGCCTGGGGGGAGTTTTACCGGGTTTTTTTTATACGGCACATAAAATTAATAAATAATAATCACACCAAAAAGTTCTCTTAGAATATAATAACATTCCCTTCATCACTCGTTGGTGAGCTTGTCCATTGTATTCTTAAGCAGAACTCGAAGCCCACCGATAAACAACAGAAAGGTTTTTCAGTTACAATTAATTGGACCAATACACTGAAGTGACAAAAGTCATGGGATACCTCTTAATATCGTGTCGGCCCTCCTTTTGCCCGGCGAAGTGCAGCAACTCGACGTGGCATGGACTCAACAAGTCGTTGGAAGTCTTCTGCAGGAATATTGAGCCATGCTGTCTCGATAGACGTCCATAATTGTGAAAGCGTTCATGGTGCAGGATTTTGGGCACGAACAGACCTCTCGATGATGTCCCATAAATGCTCGATGGGATTCATGTCGGGCGATCTAGGTGGCCAGATCATTCGTTGGAATTGTCCAGAATGTTCTTCAAACCAATCGCGAACAGTCGTGGCCCGGTGACATGGCGCATTGTCATCCATAAAAATCCCATCGTTGTTTGGGTACATGAAGTCCATGAATGGCTGCAAGGGATCTCCAAGTAGCTGAACATAAGCATTTCTAGTCAATGTACGGTCCAGTCGCACCAGAGGACCAAGTCCATGCCATGAAAAAACAGACCACACCATTACGGAGCCACCACAAGCTTGAACAGTGCCTTGCTGACAGTTTGGGTCCATGGCTTCGTGGGGTCTGCGCCACACTCGAACACTACCATCAGCTCTTACCAACTGAAATCGTGACTCATCGGACCAGGCCACGGTTTTCCATTCATCTAGGGACCAACCGATATGCTCACGTGCCCACGAGAGTCGCTGCAAGCGATGTCGTTCTGTCAGTAAAGGCACTTGAGTCGGTCTTCTGCTGGAATAGCCCAAGAAAGCCAAATTTCTCCGCACAGTTCTAACAGACAAGTCCCTTGTACGTCCCACATTGATTTCTGTGGTTATTTGACGCAGTGTTGCTTGTCTGTTAGAATTTACGACTCTTTGCAGACGTCGCCGGTCTCGGTCGTTTGCAGGCGGTCGACCACTGCGCTGTCCATGGTGGGATGTTATGCCTGAAATTTCATACTCTCGGCGCACTCTTGACACAGTGGATCTGGGAATGTTGAATTCCCTAACGATTTCCGAAATGGCATGACCCATGCGTCTAGCTCCAACTAACATTCCGCGTTCAAAGTCTGTTAATTCCCGTCGTGCGGTCATCATCACGTCAAAACCTCTTCACATGAATAACTTGAACAGAAATGAAAGCTCTGCGAAAGCACTGCGCATTTATACCTGTTCTACGCGATGCTACTGCCATCTGAAAATTTGCATATTGCTATCCCATGACTTTTGTCACTTCAGTGTAATTAAAAAAAAAAAATTTAAAAATTGTGGTTAAGCATAGCAGATGGGCCCTATTTTACAAAATATGGCTTGCACATTTTTTTGAAAAATTTGTTCCAAAAATAATGTATGTTAGTTACTTTTTCATAACAATACTTCATGAAATTTTCTTGTTTTAAACTATTTTGGTTCATTGCTAAGATGTTCTGTTAGCTGGAAAGAGGGTTCAGGTTTGAGTCCGTTGTAGTCACTATTTTCAGAAACGAGAAAACTCACTGGTGATTGTGTTCGTCTCGTATTGATAGTTAAACTACATTCTGGTGTTTGTCCTGTTTTTCTTTTCTACACACAAATTCTGAAAAGTTATCCTTAAAGAATTTCTCTCATCGTCCGCCGATGGATTGTTCATGGCATTCAAAAGTTAAACAATGGGACCACTGATGCTCAACAATAAAAATAGGCAATTTAAATATTAATTATTTTGTTAATTATAAAATCACGAGACAGGTTAAATAGGTTGCCCAAGCGGTAACCTATTCAATTGTAAAAACCATGAGGGGGTTTGATTAAATATAAGAACTGTTCCATATTTTTATATGCGTAAGACTATTTTTAATTGATTAAATCGCGAGGGTCGTACTCCACATATTCAGAATCAGTTTTATCCAACTACAAAAATTATTTAATGTTGTTGTATACTTAATAAAAATTAATAAATATTAAAATAAAAAAATAATAATTAATAATATAAAAATTAATTAATGTCAATAAATGATTTAAGATTAAGTCTAGAATATACATTACACCTTTCATTCTCTACCTTTTAAATCGATTTGACAGTTATAGTACACATTGAGAATCACTGTATTAATCACTCTTACTCAACTGCTGAATTATTTGATAATGATGTGAATATTATGATAATGATAGATATTTAATTAAAATGAATTAATCATTTTAAATCAATAAATTAATGAATTAAATAATAAATAATCAATGGAATAAATTTCTAATTCTAGGTTTAAAAATTCCTCTTATTCCCTTTGAGAATCCCTATACATTGCATCCTTTATTACCTTGTAAATATCTTTAAGGGTCCTTTTTTACTGTATTAACCACTTTTACAATAACTTTAACTATTATTTAATGTCTGTATGTGTATTAAAATTTATTATTCACTTTAAATCAATACATTATTAAAATATAAATCGAAAATCATTTAATTTTTATTTGTAGGAAATGCATTGCAACCTCTTATCAACAAACAGTTTAACCACTTTTAAGTGTCGCGCTCCGCCGTTTGAGAGCCATTGTATTAACCACTTCCATTCAATTACTCCACACTAATTTTCGAAGATAACAATCATTCTACCATTTCGAGTATATTACACGTTCTGAATCATGCTGAAATTAGTGTTCCACTTATCGAATTCCAACTCGTTCCAATTTCCAGGAAAATGACAAAGAAAATGTGATGATCACCCTAACTGTTCTATTCACCCTTTGCGGAAAGCTTTAGCTAATACGAGGCACATGTCTGGGATTAAGAATTAAATTGGAATTCGAAAACAAAACAAACCCGTCCAATCAGGTGTCGAGGGGGGAAGGACTTGACTCCGTTTTCTGCATCGAGAAGTATATAAGGCGAGAGCAGTTCTGCAGAAAGCACATCGAACACTCCAACTCATTCCAAAGATGAAGTTCGTGGTAAGTAATCGAGTTCCAAGACACTTGGATTATGTGCACTATTGGATTACTTCCTATTGATTTGGATATTGCTATCGACATTTGTATTAGTTGTATTCTAGAATAAGTATAAGAACTTGACTGCTTTAAAGTTTTATTAAGACACTAAAATTTGAAAAATCTTAGTAGATAGTAGCAGAAAAAAATGGATATTTTTTCTAAGAAATGTTTAGCTCTATTCTCTTGGAATCAATTTAATTAAGAAAAATTTTAATTTTTTTATTAAAAATTTAATTAGGAAAAAGTATTCAAACAGTATCTTGTTAAATATGAAACTGAGAAAAGGTTTTTCTCTTAACTTATTTGAAATGTGGAAATATTTCCTTTAAAACCTTTTAAATTAAATGAGTTTTACTTTTATTATTGAAAATCATTCCTATTGTACTTAATAATTTATTCAAAATTATTCTTTGTCAAACAGGAAATTAGTCATCTTGCTACTCTAAAAACTTGGAAATATTTTTTTAAAGTATTTCTGAAAAATCTATTTCTCATACTTTAGGAATATTAAATATTCTGTTATAGGTATTTCTGTAATTTTGATTTTAATTTAATTATCATTAGAATAAATGTTAATTTTATGTAGTAGTTCAAAAATATTAATTTTATGTAGTAGTTATTCATATATATATATATATATATATAAACTATAAATTTTAAATAAAAGTTGTATTTTAATATATTTTTATTTTGTTGGCATCAACTTTAAATATATGCTACTAATTTCTTTATCTATTTATTTATTTATTTGTCTGAAAATTAGACAAAAAAAACTTATTCAATATAAGGAAATATTCATTTGAATTTTGAAAATTTGCGAGAGTTTATTTATTAATATTTAGATTACTATAGTATTATTATCCAATTTGATTTTCAAAAATATATGCATATACAAAGAAGATTTTTTTTAAATGTTCTGAAATGCAACTTTACAGAATTATTTTTTCAATTTAAATGAAATTAAATCAAAAATAATTCTAAAATCAGAAATTATTTTCTTTATTATGTAAAATAATATTTCAAAATCAAAAATAAAAATAATGGTTAATAAATAAAATAAATAATAACTTAATAAATAAAAATTAAATATATGTAAAAGTAATTTTTATAAGCCTTAAAAAATAAAAATAAAGTATGATGGATAATTGCCTTGTAAGATTCCATAAATATTTTTTATTAATTATTAAGATTAAAAAAATTTATTTGATTATTTTAACTAATTTTAAAGGTATATTAATTTATAGTTTTATTAATGAAACTTACCATTGCTTCAAGTATTCTCTAACAAATTTTATTTGTTAAAATCTTTATTTATATAAGCTATTGTAAAGAAAATCTAAGTTAATAATGATTAGAAATAGTTAAACATTCTTGTACTGTTTTTGAAAATTTAAAATTTATCTCAATACAGCGAAAGATATTTAAGAAATCAGATGTTACTAAATACTTAATTATTTGCATAAATTAAACGGGATTAAAATATTTCTGTGTCTAACATATCAAACATGATGTTATGCGGAAATCTCAATAGCATCTTGCAAGGAAACAGTTTAAGCCGGATGAAATAATAATTGAGGAAAAAAAAAAAGCAAAATTTTCTCACATACTGAGTAATAGACGAAATCGGTTCCCTCTCCCACTACTGAAGATTTCAAAAGCAAATAGAGTAGAACAGTTCGAAAGTGAAAATGGATCATAATAGATAATCCATCTTATGTTAATTAAGTTTTCAATTTCAGTTATCACAATTTGTCTCGTGCACTTTTTTTTTTCTGAGAAAGCAATGATCGCGTCAAAATTATGTAGTTGTTTATTGTTTGAGAAATAGGAATGAATTTGGACTTTTCTTGAACTTCAAAATCAAAATATAATGTAAAAACAAATTAATTCCTTAACTTGTTCAGTAAAACCCTTAACAATAATAAGTAATTTTATAATTTTAGCTAATTTCATAAGTTTTAGACCATTTTTTTAATTCTCAAAATCATTTAATTAAAATACAAAATCTTTTTAATTCAGAAAATAATACAATAATAATATAAAATTTGGATTTATATCAACTATGTTGATTAAAATTAAATTTTCTGTAATAGCGACAAAAAAGATTGTGTTTTTCGATTATTTATGTTTAAAGTATTCGTATTAATTCAGTGCCAGATTGTAGCTGAGTGCTAATGTATTCGCGTACAATCACAATTAATTATCCTGTACCGTTATATGGGATATATAAGATAAAGAATTGGGAATATAAGAAAGGTCTTATTTATTTCAAAGCTTACTATCCTAAGCTAATATTTACGTAATTATGATGTACTAGCTAATATAGTACAAACTATTGTTAGTAAATGTATTTGTAAAAAAATAAGTATTTTACAATTGGAAAAAATTAAAGGGCAAGCAATTTTTTTTTATTTTTTTCTACACAATTTTAAAAAAATGTCAATATTTTCCCTTTTCTTTTATTTTTGTTAGGTTAGTTAGTTACCTGGAAAAAATGTTAGTTTGAAAATGTAAACAAAAATTATATATCTGCTTGTTTCTTGTAATTATGAAATGTAAAATACAGGGTTTTATTAAATAAATATTCAGATCCATAAAATGTTAGTTCATTTAAAATCATTTTTAAAACTTTCATGTTACACTGGATTACTTTACAATTATGTTATCTTTATTTTCATAATAGGTTTCTGAAATAGAAAAAACAGTTTCAAAAGCATGATCTTATAGTCTTTTTACATAAATGGTTAAATTATTGTAAATGAGTTGCAACGGAAATATCATGTTTAACGTTATTGCTTTAAACAGATCACCTCCATAAAAAAATATCTCCCAATTCCTTTAGAATTATCTAAATATAATGTTCACTTATAGAGACTTCACTATTAGCAAATATTTATAGTTTTAAACATCTATCATTATTTAAAATAAAATTTACTTCTATCAAAAAAGTAAATCCATAATATCTATGGCTAAAATTTTCCATCTTTCTCAAGACAACCTTTAAAATTCTGTGAACAATATCTTCGTACTATTAGTCAATTCTTTGTCTATGTGTTTATTGAAAGTATTGATGTAAAAAAATTATTAAAAAATAATATTATAAAATGACTCACGGACAAAATATATTAGATATCGGGGCAACACACAATCATTTAGCACAACCTCTGTGCATAACTCAAATATAAATTTAAAAAATTATAATGATGTTTACAATTTTTATAGAAATGTTAATCTAATTAAGTGGAATTTGTCAATGACATGTTACTTATAATTTTCAATATGCATGATTATAATTATTGCAAGTATTATTATAAGTATTAAATTTCGATTCTCTGTCTTATTAAATTTTTATGATTTTGTCCTTCATGGTGTATTAATTTCGAACAGGTTCTTCATCTTTCCCTACTCGTGGCCTATGCCTGCGCCGAGTACGCCCAGGGACTGTCCGGGCAATTTCCGAAGCTGGAAGATGTCCAGTTGGAAGTGAAGGAAGCAGAAGGAAGATCTCTCGGAGACCTTCTTGCCGTCCCTGAAGCAAAGAGCGGATATGGATTTGGTAAATAAAATTTCAGTTGTCCCTTAAAGTGATAACCCCGTAGATACTTGCATCTCACATTTCCGTCTTTTCGAAACATCACCAGTTAACTCGTGAGAAAATTAAATTTTAATTTTGGGCTAAAACATGTGCCTTGGTCTAGTCGATGTAGAGTAGACAAATGCTATATCGCTCCAAATATCATACGTCTAACAAAAGTCCTATCACGATTTGGTTTAGACATTGGACTTCATGTCCTTCCGTTCCCAAAAGATGGGTAATGAACTACGGGTTATTTATTGCTTGTGACCACTTTAATTTATTTTCCTTTTTTTTTTTTTTTTTTTTTTTTTTTCAAAATGAGAACAGTAATAACAACTGTATATCTTGTGATGATCTCGTAAGCTCTAATAATGAATGAAAGGACTATAGTTTTGAGTTCAAATGTGCAAACCTAATGGGAAAATTTATACTTGAAATTCTACAATAAAAACTAGATGTTGCAAGTATCTAAATTTTGTTGCATTTTAATTTTAAACAAAAGATAGTAAAATTAATATTTATGCTGAAAATTACAACAAAATATGAATTTTATGGCACTAGTAAAAAAATATATATAATCCATTATTACGAACTAACAGCATTTAAAACAAAGGATTAATATATGTACAGCAGTTAAAACCAGTAATATAAAAATGTGGAATAAACTTCTGTTCTTTATAAATATCAGCAAAAATTTAATTCCACAATAAATGAATAAATAAACGCCTATACAATGGAAATTTGTGTTCTTAAACAAATAAACGGTGAATATACTCATATTTTTTCTAAGGTTGGAATTAATTGTTTGTCATTACAATTAAGCTTTGTGAAACGTTCAATTTTAAGTCGTATAGAATGTACGCCTGTATTGAGATAACTTCAATTGGAATTAATTATTTACTGTCTCACAATTATGACCAAATTTTTTTCTGAAACTTCTGTTTTATGAATTAAAATATTATAAAGATATACTGAATTCTTATTGCGGTTCTTAATGTTATTCAACTTGAAAAAAAATAACATCATATCCTATTTTCCTATCTAAAATGATCTCTAATTGGCTATTATGGAGGAATACTTACTTATGATTATTAAATAAAACAATGGCATTCTTAAAAATTTTTTATCTATTTATGATGATCGAAATGTTCATGTTATCGAAATTCATCGATTCTCATCGAAATATTATGTCTTCCAGGAGGAGAAAGCTACGGCCTAGGCCATGGCCACGGAGGTGGCGGTGGAGGTGGTGGTGGTGGATATGGCCATGGAGGTGGACACGGAGGTGGACATGGACATGGACATGGTAAGGATTTTTAAGCTTTCTGTTTTCCACCTCTTTTTTTAAGAGAGGCAGGGAGAGGGATGATATGTTTTAAAATTTATTTCATTTAATTGTAATGGCTGTTCTGTAAACTGGTATTAAAATGGAGTAAATTCCGAAAACTATAAAGAACACCAAATGTAAAATAATATTCAGACAATCTTATAATTGTAATATGCTTTAATGTTATCTAATTAAATTTTAATAGCTGTTCTGTTAACATATATGCAACTAAACTTTAATTCCTTTTATTTTTAAAGTTGTCCATTTTCATAATAAGTGAGAGTTGAATCTAAACTTTAAAAACAACACATAATGTAGCTTTAGAATTATAATTATACGTACAGTTCCTCGAGAATTGAAATTGTTTAAAAATTGTAAGTTTTAATCACTTAATAGCGGTGAAAATATTTTATACGAGGAAAACCATCAAAGTTTTTAAATGGAATCCTTTAGACCAGGGAATTCCGCGTGTTTTTAAGCAAATATTTTAAAATTTTTAATTTTAGATTATAAAAATTGCTAATAAAAACTTTTTATAACAAAGAAATAGTTAAAATTGCAACGGGTTATATCAAATAATTAAAAAAAAATTCTCCGAGTGTAAGAGAAAACAACTTGATAAATAACTTTGACTAAATAATGAAACTTTATAAACAATTTAAACAAAAGAGTCAAATTTGATTACCTCATTTATTATCAAGTAGAAACCACATAAATTTCATAGTTTCATAAAAAGATCCTATCAGCTCATATTGGAATTTGATATGTGAAATAATTATTTCAATTAATTATTTTTAAATTTTAGGTGATGGTCATGGACATGGTCACGGGCATGGGCATGGTCATGGTCATGGTCATGGACACGGTCATGGTAAGTACAGATGGAAAATTTGAACAGAATTAAGAATCATTAACAAAAAGTTTATTCGATATATTGCCTCCAAAAATTATCAGAATTTAAAACCAAAGGAAATTAAATTTATTCAGTTGTTCTCTAAAATTAAAAACATGAAATTATTTAAATATTGGTAAACAAGTATTTTTGAGATCTCGAAATTTAAATAACTTTTTAAATATGCTCATCGAATAAAAATCTTCCTTAACAGTCGTCAATTGTATAACTAATGCCATTTAACAGACACAAAAATCAGGTGAAATTTTAATTCTAACGAATGAAGGGAATTTTTTTTCATAAGTTGTTTTAATTTTTTAATTTTTCTAAAAATTATACATTGTATTTAATATTCATATTTTTAAAACTAGAATTATAAACATGAATACTTTAATCATTGTAAAAACTTTAACTTTAACTTGACGTGGGTAGTGTCTGATATCATTAAATACAAATATGAAAATTTTAAAATAGTTTTTAAATACTATACAAAATTAATATTTTCAGGTCATGGTCATGGACATGGACGGACATGGACATGGACATGGGCACGGACACGGACACATGGACACGGACATGGACATGGTCATGGTCAAGAGAAAACGGACATTACAAAATATTAAAAGGAAAATAGTTACGATCTGTAAAGTGACTAATTTATTTATTTATTTTAATAGGACATGGTCATGGACATGGACATGGACACGGACATGGACATGGACACGGACATGGACATGGACACGGACATGGACACGGGCACGGGCATGGTCACGGTCACGGTCATGGTCATGGTCACGGACATGGTAGGATCAATTATTGATAGTAAAATATCAGTATTATTTATAATCAATAGATTACGAAACTTCTTGTTGAGACTACAATGGTTTTTTTATTTTTATAGGACATGGTCACGGGCACGGTCATGGAGTTGGTCATGGACATGGACATGGTACATTATTATTAATATTTTTTAATTTTTTTCCGTAAATAAAATTTTTTTCTTAATAATACATATTTAATGTGCGAAATAATTATCGTACTTTTTACATTTTTAATGTCTACATTTCTTAAGATTTAATGAAAATTTCTTATTAATATAATTAATATTATAATTTTGTTGGCCCTCCTTCGTATTCTTAATTAAGCACTTAATCACAGGAAAAAAGTCACATTAAATTTTTCATCTACTAATTTAATTTTAATTTTATAAGAAATCTTCTCATAATTTAGGAAATATGGTCAAAATGAAAAGTTCTCCTTTATTAATAATAAAACATGCTGTTTAAGAATTTGAAAAATAAATGCTTTAAACAGTTAGAATTCATTATACTGTTTAAATAAAGTTAACAGTTTATTTTATTTATGAATTTTCATTTTAGGTCATGGTCATGGACACGGACACGGACATGGACATGGGCATGGGCACGGACACGGACACGGACATGGGCACGGACACGGACATGGGCATGGACATGGTCACGGACACGGACATGGGCATGGACATGGTCACGGACATGGGCACGGGCACGGACATGGTCATGGACATGGTCATGGTCATGGTCACGGTCACGGTATGTGAAATATTTTCTTTAAAGCATACTATAAAACGTTTAAATATTAATTTCTGGGATGCTGTAAATGTAAACTTCTAATCCTATTACTATCTGTAAATGCCAGAGTCTAAGATAAAGCTTTCAAATAAATCGACATAAATATAGTAAGCGTTTTCTTTGTTATAATTTATTTCAAATACGAATATAGCATATCATTAAGTAATTAATAAATATTACAAGTCCGAAGAGTTTCAATCAATTATTTTATTGAAAAAATTTGTCAATGAAAATAAAATTTGAATCTAAGAAAAAACTTTCAGAATTAATTTCGACTGTAAATTTTCTGCCCCTTTAAATATTTCTTTTAATATAATTCCTATTTGTCCCATTTTAATTTTGCAAAATATATTCGTGAAAATATTTATTTAAAATGTTGCAATTTTTCAAACAGGACATGGACACGGACATGGTCACGGTCACGGTCACGGTCACGGACACGGTCACGGTCACGGTCACGGACACGGACACGGACGGGCACGGACACGGACATGGACATGGTCACGGACACGGACACGGACATGGACATGGTGAATAATACTAAATCGCTATTTAACACACTTAAAATTAATTTAGTAAATAATGGTACACAAATAAGTGTCCGCTACAAAATTGTAAAATTCATTATCTCTAAATTGTATTATTTTACAGCAATTATAGAGTATATAAAGCTTATTCAATTTAAGTAACAAAAAATAACTCTTTATTTCTAATGTTATTTCTTTAATATGTGAATGAAATATAAATATATTAAAGCAAATTCTGTTCTAAAAACAGGTCATGGTCATGGACATGGTCATGGTGGAGGTCATGGTAAGCTCTATGAATTTCTTTCTTTAATCATATAAATCCTCTAGACAACAATTTTCAATCATTTAGAGTTATTGTTTATTTTAAGGCATTGAGAATAACTATTGAATTTAAGTTTCACCTGAATTGATCAATTTATTGATAATAGCTTTATTTTAAATTTATTTAACTTATATGTAACTTTATTTTTAATATTATATCCGATATAACATTTCAATGAAAATTAAAAAATTATACTAGAAAGTCTATTTATTTCATCAAATATGTTACAATATTCTTGTCGGTTAATTTAATCATTAAAAAATTAATCAAAATTTCTCGACAAAAGGACATAGTAATGTCTCTATTCTATGATCTTTTCTTGAAAATTATAAATAAATGTTCCACGAAGTAATCCTGAACTACGACAAAATAGCGAACTATTTTCTAAATGATTTATTATTTCTGTTTAGTAAGACTTTTTAAAATTGCTTCTATTCCTTTGCAGGTCACGGTTATGCTCACGATATTTACGGCCGTGCAGGCCATGGCATCATCCTCCCCCACAACTTCTACGCCAAGGCCGCCGAATCCATCAAGTTGGTTTAAACGGATGGCACAAGATAGATTCTTGCCTTACCACAACATCGTCAAATCATTATTTGTACGTATTATGGTCTACTCACTGACATACTTGTTGATGTTTGCTTGTTCGTTTCGTAAAAGTATTTATATGCATACATTTTCTAAATATTTTTTTTAATTTATGCAACTTTATTTGTCGATCTAAAATTGTGATGAATCAATTTATAAATAAATTGTTAAGTAATTTAATTCAATAAAAGTATTGACAAAGTCATTATTACGTCAAAGTATGTATTCTGCTAATCTTATATATTTAATATCATTAATTTCTAATAGTTTAAATTTAAGATAAAAACCAGACAAGATTTTCATTTAATTCATTACATTTTTACAACCCTTTTTTTCGGCACAAAGGTTTTATTTACAGAAAGTCAAATAATTATTTGCATTTTTCTAAATACGTTTTTTTGTCATTTATTTATGCATTTTCTAAAAAGCTTTATTAGTTATTAAATAAATAATATATTATAAAACAATTGTTCTATCTAAAATTGTGATAAATAAATCGCTGAACAACTTAATTCATTAAAGAAATACAATGATATACAATGATTTAGGATAGTTATATTTATTAGTGAATTATTGACAGGATGTTTAAATTATACTGTTTCAAATTTAATATATTATTTTTGTATATTATAATTTATCAACTTTATTTCGCTTTTGCTTTAGATGCCTTCCAAGCCGAGAATGTCGCAGAGGGAAGAGTCAACATTGGCTCATAGTCAACAAAGAACAACAATGTCCATATGTACCAAATCTGTGCACGTGCGCAGTTCAAAGCTTGCAATATGTGGTCAACTTTGTTGTCTCACGCCAAACTCCAAAGATATGTGTTGTAACAGATGAAATGAATAAAGATTTATTTATTGAACCAAATAGTTGAAGTAATTACTCATTTCTGAAAATTTTCAAAATAAATTTAAATTACACGATCATCAATGATCTAAAATATTAATCTTATTTGTGTATGGTATATTATGATTAATAATAGCTTTTTATATGTAATTTTTAATTCCTTTTATTTTTAAAGTGTTGCATTTTCATGATAAGGGAGAGATGAATCTAAACTTTAAAAACAACATTTCTTTCAATTAATGATTTTCAAAAGTTAATTAAGGAATATTACTAAAATTGCTGGTTTATTTCATTTCCTTAACCGTATTTCATGCGCCCAAATGATGCTCAAATAGCATGTAAGGTCTTGCATTTTATGATATTTTGCACAATTCATTGAAATAAATGTTTTAAAATTAACAAAAAAAGTAATTAAAAAAAAAATGAAATCTACTAGGCAAATTTCAACTTATCATGTGTGAACATTTGAGAACGGATGAATAAACTCAGGAATATGCCAAAGTTTAATAATGCACGAGATATATGAAGCAATTGATTGGAATACAATAAGAATGACCAAATTCAAATAGCTATATGAATATATCAAGCACTTCATGAAGAATGAATTGTTCAAGAATCTCTAAAAGAATATACAAAAGTAAGATAAATGCCATCGCAAATTAAGAATGAAGTATTCCAAATTCTACAGGAAACATTATCACATTCAATAGCTAAAAAAATGTATCAAAGTTTGAAAATATTAGTCGTAAATGAAGAATGAAGTATTCCAAATTCTACAAGAAACATTATCACATTCAATAGCTAAAAAAATGTATCAAAGTTTGAAAATATTAGTCGTAAATGAAGAATGAAGTATTCCAAATTCTACAAGGAACGTAATCACGTACAATACCCAAAAGAATATATCAGAGTTTGAATATTCTAGGCATAAATAAAGAATGAAGTATTCTAAATACAATAAGAAGCACTATACAGCTATACTATATGGGAAAATGCCAAAAGTGATAAATATGAAACTTCAAGAAGAAGGAATTGATCAATACACTACAACTGATAGCCTTTGGATATACGTTTAAAATCCCAAGCCAAAACGTGAAAAGTGATTCAAAACCATACTACAAAACACCTCAAGCAAAAGTCAAATTCTTCGGAAAATTCCTGAGGATTAACGTTATTCGTGAATCATCTCAAGAGTTAAGGGACTCAAACTACCATTTTTCCGTAAAAATTTGCAAATTTGGAATATAATTTTATTTGCTTGATGCACTTTTCGGATTGCGCCACGAACTCCAAAACATCATGTTCACAAACGATAATACGTGTTTTTAATTAATAAAATAAAAAATATGTTACCTTTTTAATTTTTAGAAAATTTATTTTAAAATTTGTTAAATAAAGAGCGTAAATTCATAAAAAAAATTGTTAACTTTTAAAAACTAGAAGTGAAAAAAAAAATTTTTATTAAAAAGTAGAATTATATATCTATAAAAATGTTAGTTAAACCTTTAAGGTTAGCAATTGGTTAGTTTAGTGCTAAATTAAGGAATAATTTAGCTACAAAAATAAGTAAATCTAATATGTTTTGTACATTTACAGGTCTTTATGTAAACTGAGTATCATAAGCAATATTTGAAAATTGGTTTTAATTGGTTGATTATTGAAAATCAATGAAAAAATTAAACTTCATTTGGCATTTTTAATATATCCTCAAATTTTTGGTGATATTTTTTTTTTTTTCAAAATTAGAGTTTTAAGTGTAATTTATGATTGATGTGACAAAATTAAAACTTTTTCATAAATACCACTTCAATGAATCAATACTATTTTCTACACAATAGCAATTTTGATAGGACACTGTATAGAGAAATATGAGAAGTTTGATCCTTTTGCCCATCCATTCATATTTTCTGGATATACTTTACAAATTACAGATATAATATATTTATATCCGGAGTCGGAGTACAGATATAATATATTTATCCGGAGTACAGATATAATTTATTTATCCGGTGTACAGATATAATATATTTATCGCCAAAGTATTGGGAGAAATTAATAGAATATATTATTGATATCAAAGTATAGTAAAGCAGTATCCATATTCTAAGTGTTAAAAAACTAAGTGTTTTAAGTCTAAGTGTTTAAAAGTCTAAGTATTTTTAACAGGAAATATCATCTTTAATTCTCTATCTATATTTTTTTAGCAGATGGCTGAAATCTTCTATTTATGTTTTTAACTCTTATACACTCTTTGATAAAATATTACGAGATCTGATTTTATTGAACTTAATGTTTAATTTCATCACGATGTGCCTTGATTAGAGCCTGAAACTTTTAAAGCACAATTTCATCAGGGCGACCAGATAACATCTGCAGTGATTTACACCCATTTATCCATCAATCTGGCTGTCTATTCTCTTAGTGATTGTGGATGTATAACATTCCTCTTCAGAAAAGATTCCAAAGGATTACAATTTTCTCAAAGATTGTAAAAGCAGTCAAATTAGATAGTCAAGAGAAGTATGGGGCATCAATTTCATGTCCAACAAATCGGACATGAACATATCTGACTTGATGCACAGCGTAGTAGTTTTCTTTGTAGACAAGTCTCCGTGGAAAGGATAAAGGTAAAAAATCAAAAAGACTTCATCTTCAACCAAACGGCCATATAAAGCAAACATTGTCATCTAACATGTGAATATAATCTACCACTCTAATTCAAGTGTTGACTTGCACTAGTAGTTCAATGCCAGAATGTGAAATGCAAACCAACACCTCCTAGTTACACAAGGCCTGACTGATGATATGGAAAAATATGTAACCTATGTGTCATACGTGATCTAAAATATGTCACTTATGGCCTACGTGTGGGAAATAGGAACATGTACATGTGAGAGTGTGCTTATATTTGCTGTGATATCATTAATTTTCAATCATATTTACCTTCAACCTTGAATACTTTTAAAAAGTACTTGCCAAAAAGGAAAAAGTGTACCTTCTAAAAGGTACAATATGGCATATACGTTTCAGTTCCGCTTTTTTACGTTTTTTCCGTATATACGTTTCAGTTCCGCTTTTTAAGTTTTTTCCATATATACGTTTCAGTTCCACAACAAGAAATTTGACGGAAAAGTCCATGTTTCAATATCTCAAAGATTCCATGTTAATTCTTTTCAATGTCTTTCTATACTCCATACTTACACCTTTTTATGTATCTAAATCTGTATAGTAGTTCCTCATCCTAGAACTTTAAGAAATATTTGTTAATCTTTTTAAAGATAATTAATCCCCCCATATTGAAGAGGCTCTCTAGAAATTGTTGGGATTCATAAAAATAAAAAGAAATTTTCTAAAGTTACTTAAAGATAAAAAGCTTCAATGATTGATGAAATTCATATAAAACCTCATTTAGTTATATTCCTTGGAAAAATATTTCTTGGGATGGCATGCAATAACGAAAGTCCTGCAAACAAATAAAGTTGAAATTTTCCTCTTACTTGTGGCACCATCTATTGGTAAATAAATGCAACTTAAATCGAAAAAAAAATTTTAATTAATTATTTAAATTTAATGAATGAATTAATATTTGAAAAAACCGTATTAACATCCAGTGTCATCCACTACAAGTTCAAAAAAATGTATTTGAACATGAATGGATGAATAAAAAGTATTTTATTAACGATTGAAAATTTGAACAAAATATATAGAGGGAGAGTGTGAACTAATAGTAGGAATTGAATAAATCTAATTATTCCTCATGATATTGGATTTATCCATATTACGTGGATTTTCATAAGTCTTCAACATTAGAAGCACATTTTTCAACGTTATCATTTTTATTTCGGAATAGAATACAATAATATAATAAAATATGCATATGGTTTAACTTTAAAATCACTTTTCCTTACAAGAAAACTAAAAAAATAAAAAAAAATATTTAAAAAAAAAAATTTTTTTTTTTTTAAATAAATATTTAAATTTAATGATTTAAAAAAATAAATTTAAAAAAAATATTTAATTTAAAAAAAAATTAAATATTTAAAATAAAAAAATATTTTTTAAAAAAATATTTAATGAATTTGTAATTCAAGATCTTCAAAATTTAGGGGAATAACATAATTTAATTTATTATAAAACTTTTGTTTATTCTATTTTCGTCTCTGACCTCTCGGCCATCAGCCGAGTAGCAGCCCAGTGCAGTAAAGGACGACAAAAACTATCACTGAAGGCATTGTCAGTAACACAAAAAGGGGAAACAGTTAAGAACAGTAAGGTATATGCTGAGGTGTTCTTCAGTCATGGGCACTCCATGGTCGAAAAGGAGGCAGATATCTGTAGCAGCCTATTCTATACAGGTGATTCTGTAATTAGTCATGGTAAGTGACAATCTAAAGCAGGCCACGCCGACCATTCTAGGCAAGGAACTGAAAATTCTTGTTGACTTATTGAATAGAAAAATCCACTTTTTCTCAGAAGCTTTCTCTCTGTACAGGTTGAAACGGGTGGATTTAATAGAGAAAGATATATATATATATCCCCATTATATGGCGCAAAGCCGGATCGGGTTGCATCATTTGTGATCCATTATTAGCCCACATATTTGTTATAAAACTTCGTCCATTTTTATATCTATAATTTATACATGATATAAGATTGTAAATGTCAAAATACCATTAAAAGGACATTAGCGTACCAAAGGCCAATTTTTCTGTTTCCCACTGACAAAAATTTAGAATTGTTATACAAAACAATATTATGATTGTACTTGTAGGAAAAACAAGAGCATTTACAAAAAAAAAAAAAAACTTATCAAAGGCTTTAGTTGAAATGCCAAAATATTGAATAAATAAATTATTTATATATCTTCTTCCTGGCAAAATTCAAACAGATGCTTTAAAGGGTCGTTTTGACAAATGTTAAACATTTGTAGTATCTCAATATTTAATATCCTTTCGATAAATTGATGAAGTGGAGACTAAATAAAAAAGGAAAATTTTTTGCCCTTACATTCATTTCAAATAAATATCATTTATTATACAAAATATTATATTATTATTAATAAAAATTATATTTAGATTCTGATTGTAATTTCCAAGAATCCTTTAACTGTCAAGATTTTAATTAAATTTTTTTTCTAAAGATTTAAATTAAGTTCCATCTTTTTTACCTGTATTAAATTTTTATCTGAATCTTGCGCTCAAATAACACTAAAGAAACTAAAATTTTGATTTTACAATGAAATTCAAATTTTCTTGCGTTTTTATACTTACATATGTTGTTGTTGTTTCTTATCCCACTTGGCTGGCCAAGCCCACGAGCCCGTACGTACTCATGATTGAAGGGGAAGGAAGCAGCTTCTGTTGTGATGGAGCACCCGTAGGTAGAAGCCTGACTTTTGCTCCGTGACGCTCTTACAGTCATAGGAGACCGGGACCTACAGCTTAAAGTGGATTCCGAACCACTACAAACATCCATGGCACCGCCGGGATTCGAACCCGAAACATGTGGCACCGAGCGCCAGAGCGCTAGACACTCGGCCCCACTCAGGTCCCAAATTTGCCAACGGCACGCGGTGTCCCCAGGTGGTCACCCACCCAAGTACTGACCGCGCCCAATGATGCTTGACTTCGGTGATCTAACGAGAACCGGTATATTCAGCATGGTACGGCCGTTGGCATACTTACATATAAATATTTGTTAAGATTAATAAATAAAAAAATGCATTTTTGTTCCTTTTATAATTTATAAATGTAAAAGTACTAAGATTATTTAAATAATCAAAAAATTATTAACAATTTGTCTACAATAAGAAGACAAGTCTGTCTACAAGATTTGATCTACTAAGAATACAACTATCAGATGGTAAATAAGAGATTGAGAAATTTTTTAATGAAATAAAGTTAAAACGGTTAGTTACTTGTAATTTTTTTTTACTCTAATAGAAATAAATTTTTAAATGACAAAATAGAAAAGATATAAATTTGTGTATTAAAATAGTTTTCAATAAATATTAAAAAATTTTGTAATTTCACCAAAATTGAGCTTGTTCATTTTAAAATGTCTTTAATTTGTCAATCTAAAGTTGAAACTTTTTAAAACAGAAATTAAATTAAACAGTAAATAAATTAAATGTCAGATAATTTGTGAAAATAAGAATGTAAGATCGTGTAATACGCCTTGAAAAAATTATTTTAAATTTAATTATAAAATAGCATTATGATCAGTTTCATTATATTAAAAACTGTGTGTCTGTTTATCGCTCTAAAAGCTTTCGCATATGTGCGTGACGTGCCAAACTAGTAGACAGGCCTTGTATACAGCAGGTATTGAATGAACCGCTAGCTGAGGTGTTTTTGAACACAATCAGGCTTATACGGACTTTCTAGTGATATAAGAATGTGAGCAATTGGAATAAAATCAGAAGAACGATTCATTTGGCCATGCTACTCGTCGCCAATTGACCACTGATCAATATTGAAGCATTTTATCCCATTGGACTCCTTTTCTTCTTTTGGGATGCTGTAAGTTAGGTTATATGGTTAAATAATTCCATGCGATGCAGTTCTCACCCCTTGATGAGTTTGGCAACTGACGGATTAAAGTGGATTCCAAACCACTACAAACATCCATGGCACTACGGAAACCTGTGGCACCGAGCGCCAGAGTATTAGACACTCAGCCCATTCAGGCCCCGTGGTTTTTTTTAACACAATCAGTATATGCCTATAAGGACTTACTACTGACATAATGTGCTTAAGTGGAATACAATCAGAATAACTATTCATTTGGCCCTATTACTCGCCCCACAGATCAATATTGAAGCGTTTTACCCAATTGGAATCTTCTTTTTCTTTTGGATGCTATAAGTTGGTATGTATTGGTATGTATTGGTATGTATTGGGTATGTATAAGTTGGTATGTATTGGGTATGTAAAATAATTCCATGCGATACAACTCTCAGCATAGGATGAGTTTGGCAACAGGCAATCTTTCTATTGTGTTAATTTACAAAAATTATTGCCTCACATTTTAATATGCTTTCTGGTATATTATCATTTTCGATCAGGCACTGCATCTCGGAGCATTATTTTTTATGCCTTATTCACTTTTTTATGCCATGCCTTATTCACTAAACCTATAATAGGTATTGTCACACACATAGACATAGATATCTCTCCAATGCAAATGACCATGTTCCTGGCCAAATGATGAAGTCTTCTTTTGCCATTCTATGGTATTTAGTTTCTGGCTCATTCCATTTTTACAAAAGAACATTGATCTGAATGTTCCTCTCCAACTTGCATCTCTTTTCGGGTCCCTTACGTGAGCTGCATTTCAAGAAAGTATTCTTACAATGTAGGCTCATGGTGAATACTGATTTCGAATATTTTGAACAGTGTATATAGATAGATAGATAGAAAGATAGATTTGTTCACCAGGGTATACATCTCGAAATGCAAGCTTTATGTACTATATTCTCAAGAATCATAGATATCTTGCAAACGATTTATCACATAATTCATTTCTAGAAACATTGACTCATTTAGTTCTTGGCCAAGCTGAATCTTGTCATTAACTGTGCATACGGGCACACCTTTAATGGATTGATTGGATATATGTGTAATGGACGGATTTCAGTAGTTTTATTGGGTGGATTTGAATGAAAATTTAAATGACGCCGATTATAGTGGACGTTTAATAAGCATGATGTAATTTTATATATACGTAATGATGTTCTCATAGAAAGAACCGTGGGCATTTTGCAAATGATTTATCACAAAATTTATGTCTAGAAACATCAACTCATTTAGTTTCATAGCCATGTTCAATATCATTAACTGTGCATGTGGACAAACCTTTAATGGAAAGATTTGGCTAGATGTTTAAAAGACAAATTTCGATAGTTTTGATCGATGGATCTAAATATAGTTTATATTTGGCGTTTTTAGGGTTTGTACAGTTTATAGTAGGGATTAATTAATATGATATAATTTTATATAAACAGAGTATAATAAATTGAGTGAAATTTTAAAGCTTTCTATATGTATGTAAAGAAGTGACGTGTTTCAATTGTGGGACTTTAATGAAGATTTAATTATAAAAATAAGAACTTCTATTCAATATAAACATCTATAAATCATTTTCTTGCATACACGAGTTTATCTTTAACTGAAAAATGTATTAAAATTCCATATTATTATAATGATAATATTGTGTTTGTAGCCTCATAACAGTTTAGAAGTAAGAGGGATAAATAAAAAACCGAGTAATTTAGCTGCATTTGACTGCTATTAATAAATTAGCTTGTGTATAATCTTTTAATATTTAAGGATAATTCAATTAGTTTAAATTTAAACATAATGTAGTTTAACTGCATGAATTATGAAAAATACTTAAGTTATTAGATAATCTCGATTCCTTGGATTTCTCCGATTTCTGGTTCGTGAATAGGTACGTACAAAATTAAAAGTGAGAATTCATGCTGCCCCCCCCCTGTGGAGCTGGGACATTTTTAAATGCATTTGTTATAGAATTCCCCTGATTATAGAATAGGTACTCACAAAATTTTAAATTTTGCTGGCAAATCAGAGGCTTTCAAAAAGCGAGAAAATCCCTTATTTTGCGGATTGCCCATGCGTTACTATTATCTTACTTTTTGTTTCATCGGATCCGCGATCAGTCATAAAGTTAATAAGTTAATAAGTTAATTGTGGAAATTGGATAATAACATGTCTACTAATAGAAAATCTCATAATGGGAGTGAAAAACGAGAAAGAAAGATGAAATTTGAAGATAAAAATAAGAAGTGCTATAAGAGTGAGGAAGAAACAGACGAAGTGCGGCGGAAATGAAGAAATTAGCCGAACCGAAAGTGATAGCATTGCGGGTACTGACAACCGTAATCCAGAGCCACCACAAACCCTGTACTAGCGATACAAATAATCAAAACCAAAGTGAGATTAATGAAATTGTCTTGGAAAACAAATTGCATCTTCGTCATAAAGCACTGATAAAGATCATTATATAGTAGTAAATGATTAAGTGAAACTGTTTGTGACCGAAAAGGAACCTTTAAATAGCACTTTATTGAAAAGAAACAAGTATTATAAAAAAACATTTTTAAGCCAATTATTATTTTTGTTTTCATTATATTACAGA
Organism: Caerostris darwini; assembly: GCA_021605075.1. NCBI lineage: Eukaryota > Metazoa > Arthropoda > Arachnida > Araneae > Araneidae > Caerostris > Caerostris darwini. Next base: position 1,000,503 of record BPLQ01003352.1, read on the forward strand.
AAGTCCTTTATAAATATTTTTTTAAGTTTATCTGGCGCCATCTATTGGTAGATATATGCAACTTAAATCTAAAAAAAACTAAAATTAATTAATTAAATTTAATGAATGAATTAATACATCAAAAACTGTATTCACATCAAGTGTCATCCACTACAAGTTCAAAAAAATGTATTTGAACTTGAGTGGATGAATAAAAAGTATTTTATGAACGATTGAAAATTTGAACAAGATATATATAGGGAGAGTGTGAGGTAATAGAAGGAATTGAAAAAACAACGATGATACTTTGCTTTGAAAGGCCTCTATTCAAAAAATTTGCCACTGGCCTCAAATGGCATAGTCAGGTCACTGGCTATATGGTTAAATGATTCCACGTGATACAGCTCTCGGTACAGGATGAGTTTGGCTACAGATGATCTCGTTCTTGCGTTAACTTAGCAAAGAATTGATATCTACTTTGCAAGCGATTAACAATAACTATGTGCATCACATTCTAATAACTTATCTGGGAGAGTATCATGTCCAGCAGACACTGCATCTCGGAATATTATTTTTAATGTACAAATGCCACAGTTTATTTTCTAAACTTACAATAGGTATTGTCCCACACATGGACGTAACAATCTCTGCAAAACATATGTTCGTGTTCCTCGCCAAACGTTAAACTCTCATTTTGTCATTCTATAGCGCTTAGTTTAAGGGCCATTTCCATTTTTAAGAAAGAACATTGATCTGAATGTTTCGCAACACCATTAATGTTGCATCTTTTTTCGGTTCCCTTACGCGAGCTGCATTTCAAGGAAATATTCCTACAATATAGGCTCATGGAGAATGCTGACTTTTAATATTTTGATCAGTGTATGTACAATATTGAAACCAGAGTATATTATGTATATCACGAAATTCAAGCCCTATGTATATTATCGCAGTAAGAACCATGGGTATATTGTAAATGATTTATAACAAAATGCATGTCAAGAAACAGTAACTCATTTAGTTTCATGGCTATGCTCAATCTGGTCAATAACAATTCATATGGACATATTTTTAATGGATTTATTTGGATAGATGTTTAATGGACGGATTTCCATATAGTTTCGATGGACGGATTTGGAGGAAAATTTAAATGACGCCGATTGTAGTGGGCATTTAATTAACATGATATTTTATATAAACGTAATGGGGAAACATATTGATATAATTTTATATATTACAAATTATGTATATAATTTTATATATTACAAATTCTGTATATAGTTTTATATATTACAAATTATGTATATAATTTTATATATTACAAATAATGTATGTAATTTTATATATTACCAATTATGTATATAATTTTATATATTACAAATTATGTATATAATTTTATATATTACAAATTATATTATTATGGGTATTTTGCAAATGATTTAACACAAAATTCCTATCTAAAACACTGACTCATTTAGTTTTTCGGTCAAGCAGAATCTTGTCAACAACTGTGCATGCATATACCTTTTACACCTTTAATACCCTTTGATACCATTAATGGATTGATTTCGACAGATGTTTAATGGATTAATTTCAACAGAGTTTTAATGGATGGATTTGGTGAAAATTTAAATGACGCCAATTATAGTGGACGTTCAGTTAACATGATGAAATTTTATATAAACGTAATGATGTAATTTTAAATATTTTTATATAAAGCCTTATATATATATTCTCATAAAAAGAAGCATGATTATTTTGCAAATGATTTATCATAAAATTCATGTCAAGAAACATCAACTCATTAAGTGTTATGGCTATGCTCAATCTTGCCATTAACTGTGCATATGGGCACCCCTATAATGGATTGAATGGAACATTGTTTAATGGACGGATTTGGATGAAAATTTAAATGGTGGTGATTATAGCGAGCGTTTAATTAACATGATGTAATTCTATATAAACTTATAAAAAATAAGGTATATATTTATTATAATAATATATATTTATTATAAATATATACGTATAATATATTTTATAATAAATTGAGCGGAATTTTACATATCAGCCTATATGTATGTGAAAAAGTGTCGTGTTTCAATTGTGACATTTTAACGAAGAATTAATTTTAAAAAATGAGAGATTCTATCCAATCTAAATATCAAAGCATCTATGAATCATCTTCTTGCGTACACACGTTTAATTTAATTGAAAAATTTATCAAAATTGCATGGTATTATATTGATGTTACTGTGTTGTATCCTCATAATAGCTTAGAGAAGGAAAAAAAAAGACGAGTAATCTAGCGATATTTGAATGCCATTAAGAAAATTGATTTAAATTATGACTATTCACCCTTTGCGGAAAACGTTAGCTAATATGAGTCACATGTCTGGGATTAAGAATTAAATTGGAATTCGAAAACAAAACAAACTCGTCCAATCAGGTGTCGAAAGGGGAAGGACTTGGCTCCGTTTTCTGCATCGAGAAGTATATAAGGCGAGAGCATTTCTGCAGAAAGCACATCGAACACTCCAGTTCATTCTAAGGATGAAGTTCGTGGTAAGTAATCGAGTTCCAAGACACTTGGATTATGTGCACTATTGGATTACTTCCTATTAATTTGGATATTGCTATCGACATTTGTATTTGTTGTATACCAGAATAAGTATATGATCTCGACTGCTGTAATGTTTTATTTTGCCACTAAAATTTGAAAAATCTTAGTAGATAGTAGCAGTTTAGTTCTATAGTATTTTTTTGGAATTTACTTAATTAAAAAATTTTTTAATGTTTTAAATTTTTGTTTCAAGGAAAAGATATTGAAACTTACAATATCTTGTTAAATTTGGAGCTGAGTTAAGGTCTTCTCTTAACATATTTGAATTGTATAAATGTGGAAAAATTGCCTTTCAACTCTATAAATTAAATAAGTTTTACTTTTAATATCGAAAGTCACTCGCATTGTACTTAATAATTTATTTAAAAGGATTCTTTGTCAAACTAGAAACTAGTCATCTTGCTACTTTAAAAATTTCGAAATATTTTTTTTAAAGTATTTCTGAAAAATCTGCATTTCAAGGAAGTATTCTTACAATATAGGCTCATGTAGAATGATGACTTTTAATATTTTGACCAGTGTATGTATAATATTGAAACCAGGGATATATATATATATATATATATATGCATATTATGTATTTGCCCAGGGTATACATCACGAAATTCAAGCCTTATGTATATTATCACAGGAAGTACCTTGGGTATTTTGCAAATGATTTATAACAAACTTCTGGTCTATAGACATTAACTCATTTAGTTTCATGGCCATGCTCAATCTTGTCAATAACAATTCATATGGGTACATTTTTAATGGATTTATTTGGATAGATGTTTAATGGACGGATTTCTATATAGTTTCAATGGATGAAAATTTAAATGACGCCGATTATAGTGAGCGTTTAATTAATATGATTTAATTTTATATAAACGTAGTCTAATAAATTGAGTGAAATTTTGCATGGCTTTCTATATGTATGTGAAAATGTGACGTGTTACAATTGTGACACTTTAAAGAAGATTTAATTTTAAAGAATGAGAGCTTCTATCCAATCTAAATATCAAAACATCTATAAAACATCTTCTTGCATACAAGTGTTTAATTTAATTGAAAAATGTATCCAAATTCCATGTTGTTACATTGATATTACTGTGTTGTATCCTCATAACAGCTTAGAAAAGGAATAAAAAAGACGTAATTTATCGATATTTGAAATCCATTAATAAAATTAGTTTAAATTATGACTATTCACCCTTTACGGAAAGCGATAGCTAATACGAGGCACATGTCTGGGATTAAGAATTAAATTGGAATTCGAAAACAAAACAAACCCGTCCAATCAGGTGTCGAGGGGGGAAGGACTTGACTCCGTTTTCTGCATCGAGAAGTATATAAGGCGAGAGCAGTTTTGCAGAAAGCACATCGAACATCCCAATTCATGCCAAAGATGAAGTTTGTGGTAAGTAATCAAGTTCCAAGACATTTGGATTATGTGCACTATTGGATTACTTCCTCGTCATTTGTATTTGTTGTATACTAGATTAAGTATAAGATCTTGACTCCTTTAAGGTTTTATTGTGGCACTAAATTTGTAAAATCTTAGCAGATAGTATGGATATGTTTGGATATTTTTGGATAGTATGGATATATTTTATAAAATGGATATTTTTTCTACGAAAAGTTTAGTTTTATTATTTTGAAATCAATTTAATTTAAAACTTTTTAAATATTTTATTGTTACCATTTTCAAGGAAAAGGTATTGAAACTTACAATATCTTGTTAAATTTCAAAGTTTCCTCTGAACTTATATGAATTGTGAAAATATTTCCTTTAAAACCAATAAATTAAATAGGTTTTAATACTGAAAATCACTTACAATGTACTTAATAATTTCTTCAAAATGATTCTTTGTCAAACCAAAACTTACTTTAAAAATTTCGAAATATTTTTTTTAAAGTATTTCTGAAAAATCTATTTCTTGTGCTCTAGGAATGTTAAATATTCTGTTACAGGTCTTTCTGTAATTTTGATTTTAATGTAATTATATTTAGAAAATTTTTTAATTTTTTTGTAGCAACTCAAAAACTAAGAAGTTTTTATTCGTATCATATATAAATTATAAATTTCATATTGAAATTGTATTTTAATATATTTTCGTTTTGTATAGCCTCAACTTTAGATATATGCTACTAATTTATTTATTAAATAAATAGATAAATTAATTAGTAGCATATATCTAAATTTATTTATTTTTTTGCAATTTAGAGCAAAAAATAAAACTATGTCAATATAAGTAAATACTCATCTGAATTTTGAAAATTTGTGAGTTTCTCTTACTTCTAATTCTAATGGTTTTGCTTATTTCTATTACTATGGTAATTCTATCCAATTCGATTTTCAAAAATATGTACATGTACAAAGAAAAGAACATTCAAGAAAGCATTTCTTGAATGTTCTCAAATGTAACTATTTTTTTTATTTTTATACTTAACTTCAATTTTTTCAATTTAAATCATTTTCGAAGATTTTCATTATTTTATGAAAGATATTTTAACATCAAAAATCAATATAACGATTGAGCTATACTCATTAAGTAAAAATAAAATATAAGTAAAAATTGTCTTGTAAGAATCCATAAAATTTGTTTTTATTAATTATTAAAATTAAAACAAAAATTTATTTTGATTTTTTTAACTGAATTTAAAATTTTTACTAAGTTATCACTTTATTTATTGATTATTAATGAAACGTATAATGGCATCATTGCTTGAAGTATTCTCGTACAGTTTTTATTTTTTATTGTAATTTTATTTTTATTTTAATATTGTTGTGAAAATCTAAGTTAATAATAATTAGAAATAATCCATTTTTGTATTGTTTTTGAAATGTAAAAATTTCTCTCAATACAGCAAAAGAAAATAGATTTTACTAAATACTTAAATGTTTGCATGATATTTAAAGTGATTAAAAAATTTCTGTGTCAAACATATCAAACATGATGTTATGCGGAAATCCCAATAACATTTTGTAAGGAAACAGTTTAAGCCGGATGAAATAATAATTGAAAATAGAGGAAACAAGATTTTCTCACATCTACAGGAAGAGGTGAAATCGGTTCTCTCTCCCACTTCTACTGAAGACTGTAAAAGCAAATAGAGTAGAACATTTCGAAAGTTAAAATGGATAATAATGCATAATCCATCTTAAGTTATTAAGTTTTCAATTTCAGTTATCACAACTTGTCTCGTGCCCTTTTTTTTTCTAAGAAAACAATCATGTGTCAAAATTATGTAGTTGCTTATAGTTTGAGAATGAATGCCTTTTGATATACATGCACTACAAAATCAAAATATATTGAAAACAGAAGTTAATTCCTGAATTTGGTCTGCTAAACAATAATAATCGATTTTATAATTATAGCTAATTCCATATCTTTTAAGTCATTTTTTTTTATTGTTAAAATCATTGCTTTGAAATGAATCATTTTAATTCAGAAAATAGGACTGTAATTTAAATTTATATCACCTATGTATGCCCAAACTAATTTTTCTGTAAGAGTGTGCATTTTTCGATGATTTCTGTTTATAAATTTCGTATTAGTTCAGAAATTCTAAAGCATTCAGGTACAGTTACAGTTACAGTTAATTACCCTTTGCTATTTATTATATGGAATACATGATATAAACATTTAGGAATATAAGAATGGTCTTGTTTAACTCATATCTAATTATCCTTAACTAATCTTTAAATAATTATGATTATTGCAAATTAGTTGCAACGGAAATATTATGTTTAACGTTATTGCTTTTAAGCAGATCAACTCCATATAAAAAAAATTCCCAATTCCTTTAAAATTATCTATATATAATGCTTACTTATAGAGAATTTAACATTAGCAAAGATTTATTGTTTTGAATATCTATTCTTATTTTAAATTAAATTTACTTCTATTATAAAAATAAATTCATAGTATATATGAATAAAACTTTCCATCTATCTCATTAAGGCTTTAAAAATTCTGTGAATAATATCTTTGTACTATTAGTCAATTTTTGTCTATGTGTTTATTGAAAGTGTTGAAACTTATAATGTAAAAAAAAATCATAAAATAATGATAGTAATTGATATATAATTGTCAATGGCAGGTTACTTATAACTTTCAACATACATAATTATAAATATTCAATTTCAGTTGTCTGTTTTACAATTTTTATGTTTCTATTGTCATTCATTGTGCATTGATTTTGAACAGGTTCTTCATCTTTCCCTCTTCGTGGCCTATGCCTGCGCCGAGTACGCTCAGGGACTCTCCGGGCAATTTCCCAAGCTGGAAGATGTCCAGTTGGAAGTGAAAGAAGCAGAAGGCAGATCTTTCGGAGACCTTCTTGCCGTCCCTGAAGCAAAGAGCGGATATGGATTTGGTAAATAGAATTTCAGTTGCCCCTTAAGGGATTAACCCTTATACACTTTCATATCACATTTCCGTCTTTTCGAGATATCACCAGTTCACTCGTGCGAAAATTAATTTTGGGCAAAAACGCTTGTCTTGGTCTAGCTTTAATTATTCTAAGGCAAACTCTACTTCGCTCCAGATATCGTACTTCTAGAAAAAGTCCTATCAGGATTTGGTCCAGACATTGGACTTGATATCGCCCAAACAATGGGCGAAGAACTGCGGGTTATGTATTGCTTATGGCCGTTTTAATTTATTTTCCTTTTTTTTTTGTTCAGAATGAGTAAGTGTGAAAACAATTTCAGCTGTAATAACAATTTTATATCTTGTGGTGTTCTCGTATGCTCTGATAATGAATCAAAGGATTACAGTTTTAAGTTCAAATTTGTAAACCGAATAGGAAAATTTATACTTGAGTTTCTGCTACAAAACTTAGATACATGTTGTTACATTTCAATTTCAAACAAAATGTAGTAAAATTAATATTTATGCTAAGAATTACAACTAAATTCATGAATATTATAATGCTAGTAAAAAATATATAATAGATCATTGCGAACTAACAGCATTTTGCAAAAGAAATAATGATTAATGTACGTTCAACAGCTAAAACCTGTAACATAAAGATGTAACATAAATGCGAGATTGTGTTCATGTACTAATAAAGGGTGAATGTACTCATATTTTTATTATATAAGGATTAAATTTCTCAGAGAGTTCAAGTTAATATCTGTTTTCAAAAAAAATAATACGAGTTCATTTTTCTGACATAATGGACATAAATATTTATTATTAATAAGAAAGAATTTGAATGGCATAAAATAATGATTTAATTAATGTAAATACAAAATAAAGCTTCTTTTCATAAAACTTTGTTCGGCTGTGACTTATTCACATTAAAATTAAGTTTCTCTTGCGAAAAGTTCAACTTCAAGTCGAATTGAATGTGTACCAGTATCAAGATAATTTCATTTGAAATTAACTGTTTGTTGTCTCACAGTTATGTCCAAATTTTTTTTTGAAACGTTATTTTACAAATTCAAATTATCATAAAGACATTCTGAATTCTTATTGGGGTTCTTAATTCTATTCAACTTGAAAAAACCTATCAAAACATCCTATTTTCCTATTTAAAATTATCTCTAATTGGCTGTTATGAAAGAATCCTTATGACTATTAAATAAAATAATGACACACTTTAAGGTTTTTTTAAATCTATTTATGATGAAATTCTCATCGAAATGTTATGTCTTCCAGGAGGAGAAAGCTACGGACTAGGCCATGGCCACGGAGGTGGCGGTGGAGGTGGTGGTGGTGGATATGGTCATGGAGGTGGCCACGGAGGTGGACATGGACATGGACATGGTAAGGAATTCTCAAGTTTTCTGTTTACAAACTCTGGTTTTATTTATTTATTTATTTATATTTTATTTGAAGAGAGGCAGGGGGAGTTAATATGCTTCAAAGTTTATTTAATTTAATTTAATGGCTGTTCTGTCAGCAGATATTAAATTGGAGTAAATTTAGTATAAGTAAAATAAAATTTAACTGTAAAATAAAATTTAGTTAAGCTTATAATTATAAGCCTTGTAGCATTATAATTATATTCACAGTTCATCGAGAATTAAAATAATTTAAAAATTGTAAGTTTTCATGATTCAATAGCAGTGAAGCAATGAAGAACAATTAAAGATTTTAAATTATGATCCTTTAGATCAGGGAATTCGACATGCTTTTAAGCAAATATTTTAAAAGTTTTTATTTTAGATTATAAAAATTATTAATAAAAACTTTTGATAACAAATAAATAGTAAAAAATGAAATAAATTATTTGAAATATTTACAAAAAGTTTTCAGAACAGGAAAGAAAACGCTTTGATAAAAATTTTAAACAAAAAGTCAAATTTGATTAATCTATTATTACCAAGTATAAACCACATAATTTGCTGAGGTGTATAGGAAGATCTTACATAATTACTTTATGTATAAAATAATTATTTCAATTAATTATTCTTTAATTTTAGGTGATGGTCATGGTCATGGACACGGTCACGGTCACGGGCATGGACATGGACATGGTCACGGGCATGGTCATGGTCATGGTAAGAATAGATAGAAATTTGAATTGAATTAAGAATCTTTAACAAATAACTTATAACTTTTATTAACTTATTTCCTCCAAAAATTGCCATAACTTAAAATCCAAAAAAATTAAATTTATTCAGTTGTTCTGTAAAATTAAAAACATAAAATTATTAAAATATTGATTGAAATTAATTAAAATTATCGTTTAAGCTTAACTTATAATTTCTCAATCTAAGTTTTGTTAACATTTATATTAATTTATTTACATATTAACTTATTTAAATGCATTCATCGAATAAAAATGTTGATTGGTTCGTTTAATACCATTCGTTCAATGATATAACGAATGCCATTTAACAGACACAAAAATCAAGTGAAACTTTAATTCCATCAAATGAAGGGAAATTTTTTTTCCATAATTGTTAAAATTTTTAAAAGAAAATTTCTGTAACTTGTGAATTGTATTTAATATTCATATTTTCAAAATTAAAATTATAAACATGAATACTTTAAACATAGGAAGCACTTTACGTAGATTGCGGTAAAGATTCTGATATTAAATACAATTATGAAAATTTTTAAATAATTTTTAAATACTATAAAATATAATATTTTCAGGTCATGGACACGGACATGGACATGGGCACGGACACGGACATGGACATGGACACGGGCACGGACATGGGCACGGTCATGGTCATGGACATGGTCATGGTCATGGTCATGGACATGGTAAGAGGAAACTGGTATTATAAAATATTAAATGAAAATAAGTACGATTTGTAAGAAGACAAATAATTTATTCATCTATTATTTTAGGACATGGTCATGGACATGGACACGGACATGGACATGGGCACGGACACGGACATGGGCATGGTAGGATAAATGTTTCATTGTAAAACATCATTATTATAATCAATAGATTACAAATTCTTTTGTTGAGACTACTATGTTTTATTATTTTTATAGGACATGGTCACGGGCACGGTCATGGAGTTGGTCATGGTCATGGACATGGACATGGTACATTATTATTAATATTTTTTAATTTTTAGTTGTAAATTAAAGTTTTTTGATTTATTAATACATATTTAATGTTCAAAATAAATGCTATCTTAATTGATAATTTTTTTACACTTTTAAACTCTACAATCCTTAAGACTTATTAAACAAATTTTTAGTATAATCAATATTATAACTTTTTTTGTCTTTCTTCGTATTATTAATTAAACGCATAATTGTAGAATATAACCTCCCCTCCCCACCTAAATTTTTCATTTACTAATTTAATTTCAATTTTAGAAGAAATCTTCACATAATTTAAGAAATATGAGAAAATTGAAAAGTTCTCCTTTATTAATTATAAAGCACGTTGTTTAATAATTTGAAAAATAAATGCTTTACACAATTAGAAATTATTATACTATTTAAATTAAGTTAACAATTTGTTTTATTTATGACTTTTTATTTTAGGTCATGGTCATGGTCATGGTCATGGTCACGGTCACGGACATGGACATGGACATGGGCACGGACATGGACATGGGCACGGACACGGACATGGACATGGACATGGTAGGATAAATGATTCATTGTAAAATATCATTATTATAATCAATAGATTACGAATCTTCTTGTTGAGACTACTATGTTTTATTATTTTTATAGGACATGGGCACGGGCACGGTCATGGAGTTGGTCATGGTCATGGACATGGACATGGTACATTATTATAAATATTTTTAAATTTGTTGTCTTTAAATAGAAGTTTTTGATTTAATAGTACATATTTAATGTTCAAAATAATTTATAAATTTAATTGATAAATTGTTAAATTTTTTACACTTTCAAAATCTACAATCCTCAAGACTTATTAAAAAATTTTTTTATTAATATAATCAATATTATAACTTTTTTGGCCTTTCTTCGTATTATTATTGTTTAAACACTTAATTATAAAATATAATCCCCCTAAATTTTTCATTTACTAATTTGATTTTAATTTTAGAAGAAATCTTCACATAATTTAAGAAATATGACAAAATTGAAAAGTTCTCCTTTATGAATTATAAAACATGCTGTTTAATAATTTGAAAAATGTATTTTTCAAATTATTAAACAGTGCTTTAACAATGCTTATTAACTAATGCTTTACACAATCAGAAATTATTATACTATTTAAATTAAGTTAACATTTTATTTTAATTATGACTTTTTATTTTAGGTCATGGTCATGGTCATGGTCATGGTCATGGTCACGGACACGGACACGGACACGGACATGGACACGGACACGGACATGGACATGGACATGGTCACGGACACGGACACGGACACGGGCACGGTATGTGAAGATATTTTCTTTAAAGAATGCTATAAAATGTTGCTACTTCAATTTTTAAAAAATATTAATTTCTTGGATGTGGTAATTCTAATTCTATTAATATTTTTAAATGCAAGATTCTAAGATAAAGCTTTCAAATAACTCGATGTAAGCATAGTAAACATTATATTTGTTATAATTTTTTTCAATTATAACATTTCAGTAAGTAAGTAATTGATAAATATTAAAGTCCGAAGATGTTCCATCAATAGTTTTATTGAAAAAATTTGTCAGAGAAAATAAAATTTTAATCTAAGATAAAATTTTCAAAGTTAATTTCGATAGTAAATTTTCAGGCCCTTTAAATATTACTGTTAATATAATTCCTATTTTAATATTGCAAAATATATTCATGATTACATTTATTTAAATTTTTGACATTTTTCAAACAGGACACGGACATGGTCACGGTCATGGTCATGGACATGGTCACGGACACGGACACGGTCACGGTCATGGACACGGACATGGGCATGGGCATGGACACGGACATGGACATGGTGAATAACACTGACTCTCTATTTAACACGCTTAAATATAATTTAGTAAATAATGGTACACAAATAAGTGTCCCCTACAAAATTGTAAAATTCAATATCTCTAAATTGTATTATTTTAAAATACAGGGTAACAGCAGCTATCGAATGTATAAAAATGTTTTTTCAAAATTAATTTCGACTGTAAATTTTCTAGTCTTTTAAATATTTCTGTTAATATAATTTCTATTTGTCATATCTTAAGGTTGCAAAATATATTTGTGCATATATTTATTTAAAATTTTGCAATTTTTCAAACAGGACACGGACACGGACATGGTCACGGTCACGGTCATGGACACGGTCACGGACATGGGCACGGACACGGGCATGGTCATGGACATGGGCACGGACACGGACATGGACATGGTGAATAAAATTAACTTTCTCTATGTAATACACTTAAATATAATTTATTAAATAATGGCTCATATATAAATATGCACCATTATGTTACTTTCAAATTTTAAAATTCAATATTTTTAAAATGTATGATTTTAAAAATACATGCTTAAAGCAATTATATAATGTATAAAAAAATTTTAATTTAAGAAACATAAAATAACTCTTTATTTCTAATGTTATTTCTTTAAGATGTAAATGAAATATAATTATATTAAATCAAATTCTATTCTAAAAACAGGTCACGGTCATGGACATGGTCATGGTGGAGGTCATGGTAAGTTCTATGAATTTCTTTCTTTAATCATATAAATCCTCTAGACAACAATTTGTAATCATTTAGAGTTATTCTTGACTTTAAAGTATTTAGAATAACTATTGATTTAAAGTTTCACCTGAATTGGTTAATTTATAGACAGTAACATTGCTTTATATTTATTTAATTGTCGGTTAATTTAAGCATTCAAAATTTAATTGAAATTTTTCTTCTTTCTACTTATTATGACTTTTTAAAAATTCTTAAAATTGCTTCGATTCATTTGCAGGTCACGGTTATGCTCACGATATTTACGGCCGTGCAGGAAATGGCATCATCCTTCCCCACAACTTCTACGCCAAAGCCGCCGAATCCATCAAGTTGGTTTAAATGGATGGGCACCATAGGTTCTTGCCTTACCAGAACATCGTCAGATCATTATTTGTACGTATTCGTGATTACTCACTGATATACTTGTTGATGTTTGCTTGTTTCGTAAATTTATTTGCACGTTAAGGTTTTGTTTGTAGCTTATCAAAAGTTATTAAATAAATATTAGAGAGTTTTTGCATACCGTATTTTGGACATCCGTTAGCTTTTTCTCCCTAGCGCGCATGCTCGTAGGAAAAATTATACACGCATGCGTTGAGCATGCGCGCTAGGGAGAAAAAGCTAACGGACGTCCAAAATACGGTAGGCAAAAACTCTCTATTATCTTATAAAATAAAATTTGTCGTAAATACAATAATTATAATTATTAATTAATTAAAGAGATTATAGTGATATGCATTGATATATTAGTTATAATTCTTGATTAATCATGACAAGATATTTAAACTTATTGTTACAAATAGTTATCATATTATTCTTGTTTATTATGATTTCTGAACTTTGTTTCGTTTTTGCTTCAGATGCCTTCCAAGCCGAGAATATCGCAGAGGAAAGAGTCAACATGGGCTCATAGTCAACAAAGAACAACAATGTCCATATGTACCAAATCTGTGCACGTGCACAGTTCGAAACGTGCAATATGTGGTCAACTTTGTTGTCTCATGCCAAACTCCAAAGATATGTGTTGTAACAGATGAAATGAATAAAGATTTATTTATTGAACCAAATGTTTGAAGTTGTTACTCAGTTTTGAAAATTTGAATCTTATAATACAGGGGGAAATTGAATGTGTTTTCCTTTAAAATGTAAATAGAAAATCTAGTACTCATTAAATAATAACTTAATAAAACAGTTAATTTAAAAAAATCATAGATCCATCCATCCATTCAATTTCATGTCAATATTAAAATTTAATTTATCCAAATAAATAAAAAGACTTATCAAATATAAATTAGTAAATAAAGAGAAAATTTGAATTACTATCGCAAAATAAATTTAAATTACTCAATCATCTGATCTAAAATTTTAATTTTATTTGAATATGGTATGTTATAATTAATGATAACCTTTAATATGCAACTAATTTTTAATTGCTTTTTATTTTTAAAGTATTGCAATTTCATGACAAGTGAGAGATGAATCTAAACTTTAAAAGTAGTATTTTTTTTCAATTAATGATTTTCAAAAGTTAATGAATAATAATTGTTGAATTATTTCATTTTCTTAACCACATTTCATATGGCAAATGATGCTTAAGTACTGTCTTACATTTTATGGTATTTTGCGCAATTCATTTAAATATATATTTCAAAAATAACAAAGAATGTAATTAAAAATAATTATATTATATTCATAAATTTAAAAATATGTTGCCTTTTTAATTATTAGAAAGTTAAAAAATATCATGCAAATACAGTGAAATTAAAAAATATAGTGCAAATTCATAACAAGTTGTTAAATTTTAAAAACTAGAAGGAAAAAAAATTTTTTGTTGTAAAATAGAAATATATATATATATGTATATATAAATGTTAGTTAAACATTTTAGATGAGCAAGCGGCTAGTTTACTAACGAAGAACTAATTTAGCTTCAAAAATAAGTAAAACTAATTTACTATTTAGATTTATAGGTCTTGTATGTAAACTGAGCAACATAAACATTATTTAAATACAAGAGGGGGTTTTAATTGCTTAATGAATGAAAAATTTAAACTTCATTTGGCATTTTTAATATTTCCTCAAATTTTTGATGACCATTTTTTTTTTTTAAATTAACGTTCTATGGGTGGCTTATAATCCAAGTGTCATATTTAACCATTTTTCTTGAATAATAATTCGATGGGTCAATATTATTTTCTATACAATAACAATTTTGATTGAACATTGTATATATCTTTTGTCCGCCCATTCATATTTTCTGGATACACTTTACAAATTAGTGATTTAATATATCTATATCCGACGTCGTTTGGGGAAAATTAATAGAATATATCATCGTTAGAATATTAAAGCTGTATCCATATTCAGATTTTAATTCACAGGTTCTAAGTGATAAAAAAATTGTTTTTACAGGAAATATCCTCTTTAAATTGTCTACATTTTATGGACCGATTGCTGAAAGGTTTTCTTTATGTTCACTTTAACACCTATACACCCCGGATAAAATATTACTGAATAGATCTCATTTTATTGAACTTAATGTTTAATTTCATCATAATGAGCCCTGATTATAATAAATTATTTTTTTTTAATCATGAGGCCAGTTTACATCTGGAGTGATTTAGCCCATTTAACCATCAATCTTGCTAACGATTCTCTTAATAAATGTGGATGTATAACATTTCTCTTCAGAGCAGATTCCAAAGGACTCCAATTTTCTAAAAAATTATAAGGTCAGGCCATTTAGCTAGTCGATAGAGTTGTGGGCCACCAATTTCATGTCGAAAAAATCAGATATGAACAAATCTGATTTGATGTATAGTGTAGTAGACTTCTGTGTAGACAGGCTCCGTGAAAAAGCAAAAGGTAAAAAGGCAAAAAGACTTTATCTTTAACCAAATGGCCATACAAAGCATAGCATTGTAGTCTAGCCTGTGAATATAGTCCACATCTCTAATTCAAGTGTTGACTTTCATCAGTGATCCAATGCCAGTATCTGAAATACATACCAACGCCTCCTACTTTTACGCAAGGCCTGACTGATGATATGGAAAAATATGTAGCCTACGTGCCAAACATGGTCTAAAATATATCACTTGTGGCCTACGAGTTGGAAATAGGAACGAGAGTGCATTTACATTTGCTTTTTTAAAAAATTCCAATTAAGAGACTTAAGAATACGAGTTCTTGCATGAAAGGATTTTATCCCTACAAAGCATACCAGGATATGTGAGTATAATTTGCATCTTGTGCAGTAAATGTAGTTTAATATATCTTTTTGAAATACTTATATTTTGTTCTATTTTAAATTCAATGTCTTCCTAAGCCCTGTGCTTAGAATTTTTATTATACTAAAGCTTAAATTCCTCATCCTAGATCTTTAAGAAATATCTGTTCTTTAAATATTAACCCCCTCACCTCCGCCCCCCCTCCAAATGGACAAGTTCTCTACAAACTTTTTAGGATTTATAAAAATAAAAATAAATTTTCTAAAGTTATTTGAAGATAAAAACGTTACAATAATTGATGAAATTCATATAAAACTTAATTATATTTCTTGGAATTCCACGCAGTAACGACAGTCCTGCTTCTCCAGCTTATGTATTCATGATTCAGAGTCTCCTTTTAGAGAAGTTGTGCACATAATACCAATTAAAAATGATGGGAAAAGAATTGGACTGTATTACAAAAAACACTTTAACTAACTTTAACTCTAACTCTAGTTTACGGGCCGTTTCCATTTTTATGGTAGAACATTTATCTGAATGTTTCGCAACACAATTAAAGTTCCACTACGACAAGCACTTCTTTTCGGTTCCCTTACGCGAGCTGCACTTCAAGGAAGTATTCTTGCAATATAGGCTCATGGAGAATGCTGACTTTTAATATTTTGACCAGTATACGTATAATACTATATTAATATATATAATATGCTATATTATATGTACATATATATATATATATATATATATATATGCATGTATGTGTTATGCATTGACAAA
The DNA here is from genome assembly GCA_021605075.1 of Caerostris darwini. Classification (NCBI taxonomy): domain Eukaryota; kingdom Metazoa; phylum Arthropoda; class Arachnida; order Araneae; family Araneidae; genus Caerostris; species Caerostris darwini. Next base: position 1,017,210 of record BPLQ01003352.1, read on the forward strand.
GTTATACATCTCGAAATTCAAGACTTATGTATATTCTCATAGAAAGAACCATAGGGTATTTTGAACCATGGTATAAATGACGCCGATTACAGTGGTTAACGTGATATAATTTTATATAAATGTAAAGATGAAACATAATTATGTAATTTTATATAGTTTTGTATAAAGTTTTATATATATTCTCATAGGAAGAACCATGGGTATTTTGTAAATGATTTATCACAAAATTCATGTCTAAAAATATTAAAATTCATTTAGGTTTATATCAAGCTCAATCTTGTCATAACTGTTCATATGGATATGCCTTTAATGGATTGATTTGGATAAATGCTTAATAAGCGGATTTCGATAGAGTTTTAATGGACGGATTTGGATGAAAATTTAAATGATGCCGATTATAGTGAGTATTTAATTAATATGATGCAACTTTAAATAAACGGGTTAGAATAAATTTAGCATTATTTTAAAAAGCCCTTTTCTATATACATGCAAAGTTGTGACGAGTTTCAATTGTGGGACTTTAATGAAAATTTAATTTAAAATATGAGAACATCTATCCAATCTAAACATCAAAACACCTATAAATAATCTTTTTGCTTACATGTGTTTATTTTTAATTGAAAAATTAATCCAAAATTCACGTTACTATGTAGATAATACTGTGTTTGTAGCCTCAGAACAGCTTAGATTTAAGAGGAATAAATAAAAAGATGAGTAATTTAGCTGTATTTCAATGTCTTCAATAAATTTGTTTGCGTATAATCCCTAAATATTTAAATATAATTCAATTAGTTTAAATTTAAGCTCAACTACATAAATAATTACAATACTTTTGAATTTATAATCATTGAAAAACTAAAAGGTTAGTAAAGAAAATAGGTTTTATGTAATTAAAAAAAGCATTTTAATAAAATACTCATTTTTAAAATCTTAGGAATCATTTAAAAACAGAATTTTGCATTTTGGAATTACGGGTAGAAAATTAGAAAATTCGATTTATGTTGTTTGCACTTTTTTTAATTTTTGTTACAACAATTAATAAAAATTATAATACAAAATAATATTGGTAATAAAAGTTTTAGCCAGAAGAAAAAAAAGTAGTTAAAATCTTTTTATTGAAGAACTTGTACAATATAGGCAAAATTAAAATAAAAATTTGACGTATAGAGTATAAGATCTTTCAAGGGTTTTTTCAATGCTTTGCAACAATTGTTGATGTAGCCATCTCGGAAACCTTGTTAAAAATAATTTGGCTCGTAATGGTCACTCTGCAATGTCTTCCTCAAGTAACAGTATCTAAAAAAGAACCAATAAAACTTTTTTAATCTCACAATATTTGCATGGTTAAATACCAGGCTAGTTATAAAATATAAAATTTTCCGAAAGGTAATAAAAAGTTTATAGTTAATTTTTCGCAATTCGTAATAAAATATAATACTATTTTTATACCAGAAATGTTTTAAAATTTTATCTTTATTAACACATATGCAATAATAAGAAGATCGTTAAAAACAAAAATATATGTGTTTAAGGTATACAGTATTAAGGTGTGATACTGCATACCTTAATATACATAAAATGAATACTTTCAGTCTTAAAAACTAACATAAGAGTCATTTATGCCTTCTGTAATATAAGTATATAATAGCAAAATACAGGGGTCCAATAAAGATCCAAGAATCCCTTGCAAGAATAGTAGAAATTTAATAAATCTTCTTTTATGCACATTTTTGAAAATTACTTTATATATATTACAAATGTTGCGTTCATTAAATAAAAATATTATATAAAGGGATAAAATTATTCAGAAAAAAATAAAAATCATAATTTTTACTTGAAAATTTTACAAGAATTAACTTTACATACTGATTGGGAAAGAAACTTTACAATTTATTCACTTCTATCAATGAAAATGTTTAAAGCTGTTTAAAATGCACTCAAAAATTGTAATAAATCTAAGTGAATTTTAAATTTCAAATGAAATATTAATGCCACAATACCTACCAAAAAGTTTCAGTTTTATTTCCAGCTTCATTTCTTCACTACGTAATTGGAGACACCCAAGTTGGATCCGTATCCAATCTTAACAGTTGGTGCATAACCGGGTGCTTTTAATGCTGCTCCATATCCTGCATCCACAACAGCATAGTTGGAACCGAGTACGTCATTGACTACTGCATAGCTGCCGATGTCCAAGGGTGCACTATTCACCACTGGAGCTTTAATGACACTGACAGTACTGTAGGGCAGCCCAGCTGTACCATAACCAACGGGAACCTTAATAGCATTGCCAAGACCTGAGTAGCCTAATCCTAGAGCACCATAATTCGCTCCACCAAGAACAAAACTAGCTCCACCAACAGGATAATTGGCTCCACTGACAGCATAGTTTACTCCACCGACAGGAACACTAGCTCCACCAACAACATAACTTACTGCACCAGTGGGAGCTCCAACAGCATAGTTGGCACCACCAAGAGCATAGTTGGCACCACCAAGACCATAGTTTGCACCACCAAGACCATAGTTTACGCCATAATATGTGCTTTCGCAGTAGAGAACAGCAACAGCAAGAAAGATAATGATCTGAAAAAATGGGAAACAAGACGTTTGATTTTGCGTTTTAATTACATAATAATTATTAACAAATCGAAAGGGGAGTTAAATTTCAATGATATTTATATTGTGCATTATTTGGTGAAATGTCATATATTGATAAAAATGAAATTCCAAATATAAACATGTAAATATTTCTCCATATGATCGTGTTGAAATGTATATTGAAAATCATCTAATAATGATGTTTATGTATCAAAAAATATTTGGTATTTAACAATTTTTACAAAGAAAAAAAAATCTTTTTTATCCTACTATCTCGGAATGGATGATTAATGGTTGATTTTTTTTTAAATTTAGTTCTTTCTTATTCGAATATTGATTTTAAGTTTTAAAATATAATAAGCATGCCTAGATGCTAACTAATAAAGTCATATTTTATTAGATACGTATAAAAAATATGCTGTTTTAGCTGATTTTAATAATTTTCAACAGAAAAAAAAATATTTCGTTTAAATTTTTTGTGATATAATAATCGAAAATTTTTTAATATAATTATATTTTTATTTCTTTCAAAACTGTGAATGCTTAATAATTGATAATATTATCAATTCACTCTTCAAATTTTTGTTATCCATCAAATAAACACAAGATTATCAAAGAAGTGCAGAAATTATTTCGCAAATTATGAATCTCTTCAGTATATGTTTCAAAAATTGAACCATCGAAAGGTATAAAATTACACATTAAAGAAGTCACAATTCCTTTCCTGTTCAGCAATTTTAATATTAAAACTTTTGAACAATAAATAGTGCAATTAAGACCAATATTTCATAATTTATAGTTAGGTAATTTAATCTATTAATTTTTCAATTAAAATTTAAGAAAACAATAAAAAAAAAAAAAGCTAGAAGTTTTACTATGATAATCTCCTCCAAGGCAAGAAATGGAAATGAGGTTAATGGGGCTAAATTGCCATGTACTATACACTAGACGATCACGGTTACAGTAAACAACGTAATTTAAGAAGTAATAATTTAAAAAATCTATGAAAAAAGTGATGGAAGATAAAACTGTTTTGTACTCACAAATTATGTAATTAAATGAAATGAAATGCAAAGTACCTTTTTTTCAATTCCTTCTATTATTTCACACTCTCCCTATATATATCTTGTTCAAATTTTCAATCGTTCATAAAATACTTTTTATTTATCCACTCAATTTCAAATACATTTTTTTAACTTGTAGTGGATGACACTGGATGTTAATACAGTTTTTTTCAAATATTAATTCGGTAATTAAATTTAATTAATTAATTTTAGCTTTTTAGATTTAAGTTGCATATATCTACCAATAAATGGCTCCAGATGAACTTAAAAAAATGAATGAAAATTGGTTATAAAGGATTTTCTGCAATAGAGTGAAAAAACGGTAGAAATTGACTTACTTTTTTTTATATATTACTTCTTTCTTCATGAAAGAGAAATATTCACAGGATTTACAACAGATGGCAGCACATATTGTAATTTCTGTTTTTTATATATTTAATTTTTTTTTTTAAGTTTACCAGCTATATTTAAGGAATTGTATTAAAAGAATTCGTTTTGAAATGCATATTCATTTATATTTAAAGAATCTCTGTTTGTCGTTTTTCAAATACATAAAATAAATAATTAATTACTTAATTAATTAAAATACATCAAATACAATTAACATTTATTATCTTTTTTTTAAATTGTTGTCAGTATCAAAAAATAATTACAGATACGAATTTTTTATGCATATTATAGGAGTTTATTTGAAATTACTAAATAAATTTAATCTAATCTAAATTAAATCTTTTTTTTTTAAATAAGAGAATAATTTTTTGCAGGTTCTTAAACTATGCAGAAATTTCTAATAACGTAATTAAAAAATATTCCGGCATTTATTAATTATCCCAACATGTTTTTTTTTTATTTTTATTTAAGCATGGAAAAAGTTGGGGGGGGGGGGGAATCAAGTAAACTGTCGTATATTTAAATATTAAATATTGAAATTGAAAATTTTCAAACAGCGAAAAGTTTCAATTGTTTGTCATGTTTTGCTGAATCTAAGCAGATTAGAAAATAAAGATAATATTAACAGGAAATCGAGTGATGCTGAAAAAAAAAGATGTATTAGTAAGTAAGTTATTAATAATGCTCTTTAAAATTCAATATAGCAGAATATGTATAAACTACTATATTTATATATATATATATATATATATAGCTGCATAAATATCAACTATCAAAAACGAATAATCTTCAGTTTCTTGTAAATAACTGTATTATATTTATAAAAAATACAGATTATTTGCAGTTCTGATTTAATTTCAGTAGCCAATATTCGAAATTTTAAGTAATGAAAAGTTGTAAAAAAGCAAAAAATGCGGAATTTACGACTTTAAAATATATCTAAAAGAAAATCGGAGAAAAAAAGAAAGAAAGAAAGGAAAAGAAAAGAAATTTAAAAAGAAAGAAAGAAAAGTAAAAGAAATTTAAAAAAAGAAAGAAAGAAAAGAAAAGAAATTTAAAAAACAAAGAAAGAAAAGAAAAGAAATTTAAAAAAGAAAGAAAGTAAGAAACGAAAATAAATTTAAAAAAGAAAAAAAAGAAATCTCCCTTTTTTTCTGCAAACGATTTTTTAGTCACTTTTAATTTCATTTGTTCCATAATTACTTAGTTGAATTTGGCAACTACTGATTATAGACGTTTATTTTTAAAAAAAAATAATTTTGCGTAATTCGACTGTTACTTTTACGTTCCAAATACTCTTTGTTAATTAGTCCTTTAGTCATATATTAAATGTGTTACAAATTAGATTCATTTATTTGTTCTGAATAGTAAATCATAGAAAAGGAACTTTTTTTTTTTAAATGTAAGTTTAATGTATGTGCACCATTGTACGAGATAACATTTGTCGAAAAGTAAGACTCCCAATTAATTTCTTTAAAAGATTTTTGGAAAACGCCGGAAAATACTCGTTCTAATATATTCCATAATACAATTCATCTATCAATACTCAACAAATAACTTGCATAATTAGGCGATATCACCCGGTTTTGTTATTCAATAGAATAGACAAAGCAAGTCAAAAAGTGACATGTCATAAGGAAACAGTGGTAGCCATGAAGTGGTACTGAATTGGAATTTAGGATGCTCCAATACCAGGAAGACATGCCATAAGCTTTTAATAAAATGGCCTACGGGTGAAGGATAAGAAATCTTTTTTTTTTTTATAATGAAGAAAAACAATTTGTTTTGAAAATGCGGAAGAAATAATAATAATAACGGGGAATACAAAACGTTTTTTTTTTAAAAGAAATAAAAAAATAAAGAATACAACAATAATACATTCTTAAAACAAACAATTTTGTCATTTATTTAAAACTAAATCATTTAAATTTTTTAGTTTATAAATCTGAGATAAAGTTCTTAATTAAAGAATGTGAATTAAATATGCTAAAATCTAAGAAATCTTATTTGGAAAGCACCAGAATTAAAATAAATATTCTAATGGAGAAAAACACTTTGCTTGGAAAATGCAGAAGAAATAATCATAATAAATGAAATAATATTAATAATTGGGAATTCAGATAATAAAATATCTCTGTTATTAACATATAATGACAAAATGTTTTTTTTTTGTTTTTTAATATGAAAGAAATAGAAAAATTAAGAAAGAATACGATAATAACACATTCGTAAAACAAACAATTTTGCCATTTATCCCAAATTAAATCATTTAAATTATTTAATTTATAAACCTGAGATAAAGATTTTTAAATAAATAATATGAATTAAAAATGTAAAATATATATTAATTGAAATAATTTTAAAGTACGTTATATCATTTTATATTTTAATTACAGAAGTTAATACTTTATTTACTTAGTTTTAAATATGCTATAAAAAATTATGCCAAATTAATTCCTACAACTTCCGCATAAATCTATGAAAGCACTGATAAATTACTAATAAATAAATAAATACTATTAATTTATTAATTAATAAAAATGATATATTAAGTATTTATATTAAGCTAAACAGGCACCTCCACGTAAAATTTTGTATTTTTCAAATTTAGGAATTGTTTAACATTAATAATTTTTCCATTTAGTACTATCTTTTGAAAATATTTTTTAGATAGTAATAAAATAAAACGTTCTTCTTAAGATACATGTGATTTTAAATAATCATCCACTCATTTTTTTGCGATAGTTTTAAAAAATGAAAAATTGGAAAAATGAAAATTCCTTTAAATATAAATTAGTTTCAGCATGTTTTGTAATGAAAAGAGAAGTTTAGCTCGGTAAAGAAAATAATAAAGTATATAACTGCGTTAGTGCTGCCATCTATTGTAAAATAATCTAAATCTCCTCCGTTATGGTTCTTAAATTGAATAGAAACGTTATGGTTCATTTATTTCTCATTGAGTTCAAAGCACTTTTGAATCTTTTTTGCAAAAATATTACTGATGACTTATTCATAAAATTTAACACTCTTTCTATAGCCGAGATGGTATAGTTATTAGTATATTGCTTTCTCAATTATTATTATTCCCTTTCTCATATTTATACACGGTTAAATTTTATATTTAGTATTTCGAGGCATTATATACTATGTTGAGGATAATTTAACTAAATTGCATTGTAATTTCATAATTTAATATTTAAAAATTTTAACAAATTTTTGTAATTTATTTATTTAACATTAAATATGATTTTCTGTTTATGAACACTCTGTAAGTACGATGTTTTTTCTGTCCTATAAAGAGTATGTGTTCATATTCGGTATTTCACACAATATATATATATTAAAGAAATTATGACTGTTATTGATATTGAAGCCCTATATTCCAAAAAAGGGGGCATGTTAAAATTTCTTTTCTAGTTATTAAATCATATTTTAGGCAGGCACGATTTTTTTAATCGTATTAATTTAATTATAATTTTCCTAAACTCTTCTATCGTCTCTTTCAGCTATGATTTTTCACTTAGCCCAATTTTAGTGTTTTATCTTCTAAGTTCTTGTTCTGTTCGTCTTCTTTGTGATCCCTGATCCGAGAGTTCAAATCATAATCAATTATCAATTAATTTTTGATAAATGATTATGATTTTTGAAAAATGAATCAGTTAAAAATTAGCAATAAATATGAACACCATTAATTATTATAATAGACCTTCATTTATTGAACAATAATATTCAATAGAACACCATTAATTATTACAGTGTCTTAAAATAAATTTTTAAAACACTTTTTATAAGTAGAGTAAGCATTTTTTTAATCCTAGGGCATTAATAAAATGTTTATGTTTCTTAACTTTTTTGCTGTCAATGCTATTTTTTACCTACAGAAACTATTAACTCCTTTAGAATTACATCAAATTAGTTGATTACCATTGATTTCTTACCATTAACCCTCTTAAGGAATTCTACAATTTCACTTATCGTTTCAAATATCAATGATGGGATTATGATTTTTTTCGCGATTTTTCCTGCCATAGGATTTCCAACTGATTTATTTTCCTTTGCAAGCACAAATCGTGAAATCAAAGCATCTCAAATCCACCACAGTAAAGATTGGTGAATAAAAAGAAATAAATATTTTGTAATCAATAAAATCTAATTTTTGTGATAGATTATTAGTGAGTGTTTAGTATGTAGGTCATACTTAATATGTTTTAAACTCTAATCAAATATATTAATAAAACATAAATCAAACTTAATAGGATAATTTTTTTATGTAAATTACGGCAATTTATGGATGGCAGAGTAATGTATTAAAGTTAATCATGAAATTGTTTTGCCTAAAAACATTAAAAATTTACATATAAATTATATGATTATAGATTATTAACTTAATTATTCGCAATTTAATTTATTTCTATTAATACAACTTTTTTAAACGTTTATATTTTTATGTATTATTTGAAGTATGGTAAAATTTAATATTCCATTCTTTAAACACTACGATACAAACTATAAAGACATTAGAAGGATTAAATTTTCAATTCTGTAATATATATTTTTTGTTGATTATTTAGTATTTTCATAATTATTATATTTATTATATTTGAAATTATTTCTAGTTTCAGAACAAAAAAAAGACATAAAACACTTTTATAATCTCAGATTATAAAATCTGATGTTACTTCATTGAATTTAGTTTAGCTACTGCTGCCCTCTAGCAATATTATATGAAACTTTTTCAAAATATTTAATTTATTCAATAACTTTCTTATTCTAAAATTATCTCGTAATTACATTTTAGGTGTCGAAAATAGAGCACTATTACAGAAGTCATAATTCTATTGCAATTTCTTTTTTTATTTCTTTTTTTTTTTTTTTTAAATAAGATCATAAGCTTTTTGTTTTTAATGTTAACTGATATATAAATTAATAAATGATTAGTAATAGTTCTGATTTGTAATATTGTTAATGAAAACTATATCTCTTAGTTTAAATTCCATTTTATATTTAATAATTACCATTACTAAAAGCATATTAAAAATTTTAAACAATATAAAGTCGTCGATTATATTGCTCTTTCAATATATCGATGATTTCCTTTAATTATTTTTATTGAACATTAATGAGCTTTGTGTCCTACTTACAAACAGCCCACAAATGATAAGTGAACACATGCATTTGCCTGTCGTATGATAGAAAACCCGGAAAACTCTAGACCGGGCAACCTGACTACTGATGCGAGATGCTTTACATGTGATAGCTTTTTCGTTACTCTAAGCAGAGACTACAACTGTCACCAGCAGCGGATTCTAACTTGAACTTTTCTGCCCACTGGCTGCGTAGGCTATTTGCGTATGTTGTATAATATTTTTCTTTGGCCTCTACGAACGCAAAATAATACAGAATCGCTAGAGTTTATAAATTATTACAACGTATTTTCTAATTGCTTTTCATTGTTATGAAACTTAAGTTTGGTTAAGGCTGTAATTCGACATATATTTGTATATTTGCTACCTAATGACTTATTTAATTTATAAATATATTTTAATCTTGATTAAAGGATATACATAGGAATATATAATAGGAATATTAAATACATAGGAAATATGTATATATATATATATATATATATATATTATTTCAGGATATGAAGAATATACGTGAAACTATTTTTTAAAAACTATAAAAGAGTTGTTTTTTTTAATTAGAATTAAAATTACTAAATTTTTACATGTATTTAAAAATGTTTTTGTTTGAATTTTTCTTGTCTATTAATATATTAATAAACACAGAGAAATTTGAAAGGCTTCTTATTGAACTTTCTTACAACAGTATTTTCTTATAATTTAAAATAATTGACATTTATATGAGAGGCAGTTAAAAAATTGAGAAACTAGTTAAAATTACAAGTTAACATAACTATTATGAAAATGAAATAAAATTTACTGACATAAAAAAAATGACATTTTAACTATCAGGAAAGAAATAGCGTCAATTTGTTTTTAATTTATCAAAATAAAAGCAATTTAACTATTTTATTAATATTTTCATTCAATACCTAAAACTATAATTGAAAAAAGTTATCTGCATAATATTAAGTATCTTAATATCTTATTATCTAAGAAAGAACATAGATAAACTAATTATCAGTATGTTTTTACTTAAATTATATCTAAATCTTTATCAGAAGAAGCAATTTTGAAATATTTACTTCAAGAAACTAATGCTATGAAAAACCCCAAAAAATTAGAATATTTGAAAAAGTAAATTAGAAAATTGAAAATACGAATAGATAAGACAATACAACAGTTTTGCAACTGCATTACTTTTTAAAGTTTAGCTTTAATCTTTTAACTAAAAGTAACTTTAAGAATTCTTACTTGAGCCCTCATGATGAACAGATTTTTCCAAAGACACCCAAGCCAAAGATGAGTAAATCCCAAAGATCGAAGAAGACCACGAATGTGCCTCAACACCTCAGCACCACAGTATTTATACTTTAAGGAGAGCCACCCTACAATAATATGTGAAACGCAAGCACCGGAAATGATATTATAATTTTCCCCCATCCATTATAGGAACGAACAGGAATACAGGAATGGGAAAAAAAGAATTTTACGAGGAATTGATTTATCCTTTTTTTTAGTGGGACAACTGACACTCAACGACGAGCCAGTGTCAGAACTTCAAGGTAACCGCCGCAGAAGAAGAAAGGTATTTTTTAGTAGAACAAAGACAAACAACAATGGCGAGATTTCCTCTTTCTTGGATTGACAGACCGGTGGCAGAATTAACAGAATCGCGCATCGTTGATCTGCGAAATCACCCCGTGAGGCCAAGTTCATTTATACTATAGATTCTCAAGTGCGGAAAAAAAGGTTCTTTGGAAATCTATACGGATTTCTATTTAGGTTTGTTTCGTTGTCATGTTGTCGTGTCTTAAAAGTAATTGAGAAATTGATGCTATTTATTAAACTGTCTCACAAAGTGGGTGGTCTGAAATGTTGCTGACCATTATATTTTTGGGGGTTATTTCTGTATGATTTCGTTATCAATAGCAGAACAATACAAACACAGAATGCTTTGTTGTTGCAGCAACATTCGTGATTTGTGCATAACTTATGATGATATCTTTTGGCACTGGATGTC